>CP092872.1:79230341-79251401 GCA_030710605.1 Cordylochernes scorpioides
AAGAAATAGTCAGATGCAATCCTCCAATTTGGTCAAATAATGCGGCGGGTTATTATTGTAGACCCGTCCAGGTTGTTCTGACAATATGTTCCATGGACCTCTCCAGGTAGACCAGTCTACCAATGTAAACGACCATTATATCTTCGACTTCCATTATCTTCCATAGTTTATTGCATAAAGGTTGAGGAGAAATAGACAGATGCAATCCTCCAATTTGGTCAAACAATACAGGCTATAGTAGACCCGTCCAGGTTGTTCTGGAAATGTGTTCACTAGACCTCTCCAGGTCGGAAGTCTATAATGTAGACATATCTTCGACGTCCATTATCTTCCATCATTTATCCCATATAGGTCGAGGAGAAATAGATAGATGCAACCCTCTAATTTGGTCAAATAATACAGGCTATAGTAGACCCGCCCAGGTTGTTCTGGCAATGTGTTCTATAGACCACTCCAGGTCGAACAGTCTGTCAATGTAGACATATCTTCGACGTCCATTATCTTCCATCGTTTATCCCATATAGGCTGAGGAGAAATAGATAGATGCAACCCTCCAATTTGGTCAAATAATACAGGCTATAGTAGACCCGTCCAGGTTGTTCTGGAAATGTGTTCCATAGACCACTCCAGGTCGAACAGTCTGTCAATGTAGACTACTATTATATCTTCGACGTCCATTATCTTTCATCATTTATCCCATATAGGTCGAAGTGAAATATTTCTCCAATTTGGTCAAACAATGCGGGCTATTGTAGACCCGTCCAAGTTGATCTGGCAATGGTCGACCAGTCCACCAATGTAGACTACCATTCGACATCAGTACGATGTGTCTCCAGAGTATCATCGGAGCAGGAATGGCCTTCAAGATCCAGTCTCAGCAGAAACAGAAGAAATTTGCCCGCACCAACTCCGCCGCTGCTACACTCGTCAAGGTAAGGTCCTCCACACAGCTATGTGAGGTCTCTAACCCCTGTTTTATGTGAACACAGAGAGCATTCTCACACTACTTACACAAGAACCGCTTCCATAACAACTACCTCTGGAGAACATACCTCAACAGATGCGAACTTATTCCAGAAATGTCTAAGGTAACTTTTTCCACTTTAAACCACACTTTTTAATTTATTTTAACATTGTACCCATTAATACAAAACAGTAACGCGCCATCTATATACACTGCGTGACATTGAAAATGGAACACCAAGAAATAGTGGCCAGAAAATTATGCAAATTTCAGGGTAGACGCGCCTAACCGAGTTATGAAAATGATGTAAAATGCGCAGCCCTCGTGCGCACATGGAGTAAGATATAAGGGAAGGAACTTGCAGAAAGGACAGTTTCGTGTCGTTATTTCTTCAAGGAAAATCATTGTATAAATTTTGTTCTTGTGTCAAAAGACACGTGTAATAACAGAAAATGCCAGGTCATCGTGAACGGAGGCAGTTCAAGCAGACAGACGCTTTTACGAGGGGCATGGTGATCGGACTGAAAAGGGCAGGTTGGTCCATACGTCAAATCGCAGCTGATACACACCTTGGTGCGTCCACGGTGCACCGACTGTGGAGAAGATGGTTGGAACAAGGAAATGTGGCAATTTATAGGAATGTCGGTGCAACCAGAGTGACGTCAGCACGTGTGGATCGGCGTATCCTTCGACAAGCAGTGGCGGCCCCACAAGCCACTTGTACCGCCATCCTGCAACATGTGCAAGACACCCTAGATCATTCCATCTCGACCAGAACCATTTCCCGTCGATTGGTTGCTAATGGCTTGCACTCATGCCGTCCGCTAAGAAGACTGCCATTGACCCCACCGAATAGGCGCCAACGTTTGGAATGGTGCCGGGCTAGATCGACGTGGATGACGGAATGGCACAGGGTCGTGTTCTCAGATGAGTCGCGTTTCTGCTTGTCCAGTGATAGTTGCCGTGTACGCGTGTGGCGTCGACGTGGAGAAAGGTCCAATCCGGCAGCAATTGTGGAACGCCCCACCGTGCGACAACGTGGAATCATGGTTTGGGGCGCAATCGCGTATGATTCCAGGTCACCTTTACTTCGTATTCAGGGCACTATGACGGCCCAACGATACGTTGATGATGTGCTGCGACCGGTGACACTCCCCTACCTTCAGGGGGTACCCAATGCCCTTTATCAGCAGGATAACGCCCGACCGCACACTGCTCGCATTAGCCAACAAGCTCTGCAAGATGTACAGATGCTTCCCTGGCCACCGTACTCTCCTGATCTCTCACCAATCGAGCACGTCTGGGACATCATTGGACGCCGTTTGCATGCCTTGCCACAGCCGCGTTCAGAAGACGAACTGTGGCAAATGGTTGAGAGGGAATGGAGAGCCATCCCTCAGGACGCCATCCGTACTCTGATTGACTCTCTACCTAGACGTGTTGTTGCGTGCATCGCCGTCCGCGGTGGTCCTTCTTGATACTAAGCCGACGCCGTTCTCGCTCTGTATTATGACTATCATTTTGAAATAAAGATCACTTATTGTTCGTCCCTGTCTCTCTCTGTCTGCCGAGTTTCATCACTTTCTGGCCACTATTTCTTGGTGTTCCATTTTCAATGTCACGCAGTGTATAAAAAATGAAAACATTAAGACGTGAATGTTTCTTTTCACCAATAAATCAAACTTCTACTGTCCTTATTGTTTGCGGAAGAGCATTGCTCGATTCTCGATGGACCAAATTCTGGTTCATTTCCAAGGTGACTAACATGGCAACGGCACCCATTTTCCAATGAAGAGCAAAGATAGAGAACATTGCTGCTGCTGTGATAGAGATGCATGGGGACATCTGAGGCTCTTCATTGGACACGTCAACAACAACAACATTACTCGATGCAATAGTTTTCTTAAATACCATTTCTAAGATTACACCCTTCAGTGTAGCATATAAAAGCAGAATGATCCAATACAGTATTAGAGTTCAAAAGAAGCGGTCTGTTAGATTGAATTGGCGAAACCGTTGGGAGGATTCACCACTGATGAACCAAGCTCTCCCAATATTTTTTATCCCAGTAGGGATATTAGAAGTTTGATTTATTTGTGAAAAGAAACATTTGCGCCTTAATGTTTTCATTTGTTATATATTGTACATATCTTGGAATGATTTAGCTTGGATTATTTAAAACACATATCATATACAGGTAAACCTCCGGAATGAGACTTTTCCTGAAAGAAACACATCCTCTCTATAACGACCTAATTATAACAAAACATAACTAGATTTATCGAAAGCATCTTCTTCCTTTAAAACAAATCGACCCTTTTTTTTCGATCTTGAAATAAAATTTGTATTGAAATTAACCTTTCATAAGCGACTTTTAAAACATATCTTTACAATTCTGTTTTGTTATGTACTCTTTTAATTTAACTTAAAGATAGAGGTAGCATTTTTTATTTATTTACTTCAATACACAAAACGCGATATCCCGGCTAGGAATAATTGCGTCAATTTACATTTTTTTGAAACAGAAACAGTTATAAACATATTATACAAGAAAAAGTAATAAAAAAAAAGAGAAACAATAATATATATTAGGAACCTGAACCTTTCAGGTTAGAAAGATAATCATAAATATATTTATAAAAATAGTTAAACCTATGATAATTCTCTCTGCTATTTACAAATTGATATAGATCTACAACATTATTTATTGTCTGTTGTCTAGAGGTGAAGAAGAGTGGGCATTCCAGCAGTAGGTGTCTTGAGTCCTGGAATTCGTTGCACAATGACAGCTAAAGTCTTCAACCGCTCCAATTTTTGATAAAAATCCCTTAAATTTTCCATGGTTCGTTGTAAACTGGGTCTGCACGATTTGGTTTAAGCAATCAACTGATGGATTAGAAAGAAAAAAATTCTTGAAGATTAGAGGTTTCCTGGCCGGCATTTCTGTGGCCGAAGTATCTATTATTTCAAGAACTCTCTTAATTTGTTTCATCATTTCTACTTTGTACATCCAAGTCTTTTTAAGTTGAATCATTTGGTTGATAAGAAAATTCCGTGATATCTATTTGTTTATCGCTAGAATCCATTACTTCGGTGCTGAATCTAACCTGTACCAAACTTTAACCAACCCAAACCCAAAATTTCTAACCTCTATAAATCGTCCATTTGGCTGAATCTTTGTACATTCGCCTTCGGGAAATGTTTAATTCTTATAACAATTCTTGTAATCTTGACAGCGGAAATGGTATACCAAAATATAAACATCATTTAGTAGTGGCATAATATTAGGAAAATATCGTGTAAATAATAATAATGAATTTTTTTTAGATTTTTAAAACCTAAAATTATATTTTTCTGAGTTAAACCAATAATATCGTCTGCTGCGTTAAACCAATAAGATCGTCTGCTGCGTTAAACCAACAAGATCGTCTGCTGCGTTAAACTAAAAAGATCGTCTGCTGCGTTAAACCAACAAGATCGTCTGCTGCGTTAAACAAAAAAGATCGTCTGCTGCGTTAAACCAACAATATCGTCTGCTGCGTTAAACCAACAAGATCGTCTGCTGCGTTAAACCAACAAGATCGTCTGCTGGTTAAACAGGCAAGATCGTCTGCTGCGTTAAACCAACAATATCGTCTGCTGGTTAAACCAACAAGATCGTCTGTTGGTTAAACCAACAAGATCGTCTGCTGCGTTAAACCAAAAAGATCGTCTGTTGCGTTAAACCAAAAAGATCGTCTGCTGCGTTAAACCAAAAAGATCGTCTGCTGCGTTAAACCAACAAGATCGTCTGCTGCGTTAAACTAAAAAGATCGTCTGCTGCGTTAAACCAAAAAGATCGCGTGCTTCGTTAAACCAACAATATCGTCTTTTGAGTATTAAACCAACCAAATCGTCTGTTGAATTTAAAACCAACCAAATCGTCTGTTGAATTTAAAACCAACAAATCGTGTAACGCGTTAAACCAATAAGATCGTCTACTAAGTTTAACCAATAAGATCGTCTGAAAAATTAACTGATCGTTTTTTAATGTTTTTTTCCCACGAACAAATCCACAAACTGCTTTATAATACTATTGGACCCATCATATGTTGCAAGAAGACACGACTCGTCTACAACCAGCTCGAAAGGTTGTGATGGAGAAGTGACCTATTTTATTGAAATGTCCTTTTAATGTTTTACTGTAACCTCAAGAAGAAGATACATTATACCCACCAGGCCAGTTTATCAATATTTGGCTAAGAATTTTCACGCCAACCAGCAGGTACCTGTCTAAGTCGTTAGCCTTTCTTTATAGTGGCGCTTCGCCTTCCGTAGAAGTCCTATTCCACTCTTCTGGCAGAAATGGATCATCTACAAAGGTCACTCCAAAAGTTTTTGCAATCACTTATTTTTATTAAAGCTGCAACTTTCAATTTTTCAGAGTTTCTTAAAGTATTCACCCTTAGCACCTTGCAAGATTTCATCCGTGAAAACCAATTATCGAAGCACTTACACCAGTCATCTTCGGGGATGGAATTTACGGCATTGATAAAGGCTTGCAATGCTTCATTATCAGTGTCAAATTTTATCCCATTCAACAATAACTTTTGGAAATAAAGTCAGGAGATGCTAGGTCTGGTGAATATGGTGGAGGAGTGACTAATTGGACACCAGAGTTGGCTAAAAAGTCTAATGTTTGGGCTGAGGTGTGCGGTCTTGCATTGTCATGGTGAAGAAGGATTCCTCTAAGTTGAGCTCTTGGTCTGCTTTGCTTGATTTTTTTCAAATATTGCTGGAAGGCATTTTGTTGTATACCAGTCAATTTTAACTGTCTTTCGACCCTTGTATATCTTATGGTTTTTTCAAATACAGCTGGAAGATATTTTGTTGTATACCAGTCACTATTAACTGTCTTTCGCTCTTGTATATCTTATGGTTTTTTTCAAATACAGCTGGAAGGAATTTTGTTGTATACCAGTCACTTGTAACTTGCTTGGGTACATTCAAACTCCATGGTTTTTTTTTGGAAGGGGGGGAGACTCAACTAAGCTAGATGGTCCAAACCCAGCGCTAGAAGCTGGTCTTATGCTGTGATGGACTCAGCCACACACTTGGGGAAGAGGGAAAAGCAAAGCCTTGATGTCTGAGGGGACAAATACTGCAGACCTGTCTTCCCAGCTGACTAACCCATTGTTGGAAAGTTAGAAACGAGATCTAAGTTTTATGATAATATTTAAGTTTTTGAAAACTTTAAATATATATACAGTAGAACCTGCATGAGAGGACACTCACGCTAGAGAACACCTCTCTACAAAGGACAGTTTTCATTTGAAATATTATCATATTTACTATTTAGCAACTCTTCGGTAAGAGAACACCTCTCCCTAAAGGACACTTTGGCTCTGCAATTAGGTGTCCTTTCCAGGGAGGTTCTACTGCATATATATCACACATGTAATACAGTGGAACCTCCATGAGAGGACACCCCCGCAAGAGGACACCTTTTTACAAATGCCAGTTTTCATTCTCAAAATTACCATTTTTACTATTTATTAATTCTCCGGTAGGAGGACATCTCTCCCTAAAGGATACTTTGGCTCTGCAATTAGATATCCTTTACAGGAAGGTTTTACTGTATTACCAAATATGAAAACTCCAGTGGTGTGTTCCAGAACAAAGGGAACACCTTGTTCCAGATGTTCCAGAGACAACAAGATGAGGTTACAGTTCCCTGTAGCCATGCTACTCTGTCTGGAGCCAGATCTTCAGGTTTGTTGACGGTATACCATGACATTATATAGAAAAGTTTCACAGGATTCCAGGTCGATTTAGAGCGACAGACGTGCAAACACTCTATTCTCAATGGAATTCAAGATTCAAACCACATTTAAGACCATTTTTTTAAGTATTAGAATTATAATCCTCTGTATCAATTAGTTTAATCAAATATAAATCTCCGAGGATATGTTTCTTTATCAAAGTATTTTTTATTTTTAAAGTATCGAGAGCAACTCCAGTAGAACGACTAATTGAAAATAACTCAATCATAGTTAAGACTATATCTAAGATCAGGTTTTTCATATCCCAAATTCACTTTTATTTTTTCGGTCGGCCTGCCACTGAGTAAGGCTCCCAGTCTTAATGACAAAGGCAGACGCATTCTACTTCACCCAGTCATGATGGTTGTCAAACAGACACCATCAAGGGTCACAATTTGATATCTTAATATGATTGAGTGGAGATAAGAAAGAAGAAGAAGACTTTAAATTGGTCGATTTATTTTCAAAACTCTTTCTTGTTAGCGGATATAGATAGATAGATTGAAAAAATACTTTATTATACAATGTACATAAAAGGTTAAAAATACAATATGTAAATAAATCTCTAATCTCAATTGGTTCCAAATTTTGCATGTCGCTTTTTATAAACCTGAGGAAAATTTTTGGCTACATTTTGCTTATTATTTTTGGCTATTTCTTTTTTTAATTTGAAGAACTATTTTTTTACGCGGACTAATCCGGAATGGAATGAATACCTAAATATGGCCATTTTTTTTAAAGCATCGGTGGCTTAGTGGTAGAATGCTCGCCTGCCACGCGATAAACTCAAAAACTACTGAACCAATTGGTACCAAATTTTGCATGTCGCTTTTTATAAACCTGAGGAAAATGTTTGGATACAATTTGCTTAGTATTTTTGGCTATTTCTTTTTTTCATTCGAACAACTTTTTTTTTTACGCGGAGTAATCCGGAATGGAATGAATACCCAAATATGGCCATTTTGTAAACGCATCGGTGGCTCAGTGGTAGAATGCTCGCCTGCCACGCGGGCAGCCCGGGTTCGATTCCCGGCCGATGCATTTTTTTAAAACAATTTTTAAAACTCATTTATATTATATCTTCTATATATATAAAAATGAATGTTTGTATGTTTGTTTGTTTGTTTGTTTGTTGGTTTGTATGTCCGGTATACAAATTCGCAGTAGTTCACTAATTCAAACCAAAATTTCCATACATAGGTAAAAAAAATACGAGGAAAACGATAGGCTATTTTAAATTATATATAAATTAAATATTAAAACTATATATTCAAATTATTCTACTTAGCTCACGAACAGCGCCCTCTATCAAGGTTATAAATACGTTTAAAATCGAAATCTTCTCAAAATTTTATTAATAATAGTGTGTTCGCTTAATAATTAGAATACTTGGTCTAAATCGAAATATTTATAGACGCTCGCTCGATTTGAAGATTTATATCGTAACTAATCTGACTGTAAAGTTTGGAGCGGGACGTTTCACAAGAGTGACATCCACGGCGCCAATTTATAATTGTAACGAATAGTGTTTGAATAAAACATTTAATCGGGTAAACCCGGGCGTTGCCCGGGTCATTCGTCTAGTATAAATATATAAGAAGAAAGAGAGAGGTGTTTACACACAGAATGAACTGTATGAATATCATGAAACTTTGTACAGGCTATTACAAAGACTTAATATAACTATAAATTAATAAAAAATGAAAATGTGTCCGAATCTAATTACTTTTAGACGTTTTCTATTCAAAATTTTAATCCTTTTTTGTAGGCCAAAAGTTAATTTGAGCCAAATTCCATGTTTTTCAACTCTTTTGAGTTTAAAATTTACTATTTCCAATAGTGTATTGTAAAATAAATTATGATTAAAAGTTTAAAAAAAAATCCAAAAGATATTAAATAAGAGAAAACTTCAGTCACGAGACTAAATCCTAATTCCGTAAGGTATCGTCTGAAAATGAAAGTGTCCTGCCTGAACGTTGGCGTCTAGATGCCGAGAGAATCAACAGAAATATGCATTTTAATATACAAGTGACCAGTATGCAAATAACGTATTTTGAAATATTAAGGAAAGAGTTTAAATGCTAAGTTTGTGGCATTAAACCTTCACCAGTGGAACTGACAGCGGTATTAAAAAGCCAGAGGTTGGCTAATCCATTATTGTTTTATTAGCTATACTTATCCCTATCTCTTGACTAAAACTTGCAATTCCTTTGTAAATTTAATATTTTCTTTTTCTATACATGTGTAAACTCATGGACAAAACTTAAGAAAGTTTCATAATTTGATGTCATCGGTTATCTGCTTTTTTGAAGGAGACCGAGGCAATTTTGTTCACACTTGGTTATCTCGTGTATCTTCAATAAAGGTCACTGTGTATCAAATATCTTTCAGAGTTATTGTCTGAATCCCGATATACATGCTATTTCATCTTGAAAATAAGTATTCATCAGGGTATAGTCTAAAATATCATCATTAACACAGCTTATCTTTTTATGAATGTTATAAACATTTTAAACGCTACTTTTAAACTATATATAATTGGTATCATTTATGTCTACAGTAATTATCTTTAAAAAAAAAAAAACACTAGAAATATTTTTGCACAATGAGTTTCTTAAAAAAAAAAAGAAAGAAACTCGTTGTGAGAAAATATTAGTAGTTTTTTTTTTAACGCTTCTCACAATTTTATCTTGAATCATGAATAGAGTAATTATATTGCAATGAATAACCCTCCCTCTTTCACTTTTTATTCATTAAAGGATAAGGGAGCTGTAGAAATTAATTTTAATTGTATATATTTGAGATGAAAAAGTATATAATTTTATATGTACGATTAATAAATATGTTTCAATCTCAATCTACATCTCTTTATCGTCCTATTGACCATACAGAGGATGGGGTGTCAACGTACAATGATGTCAACTGAATGGTGTTGTTGACAGTCCGCGACTACACCCATCTGGACAGTAGCCGCAACAAGATCCCCGACTATCAGCCTACCAGCTTCAAGGAGTAGGTCACTTTTTACTTTATAATAACCATTGAGAGATCTCTACCACTATTCTTATGCCCTTGTAGAATTTGCCACATAGATCCAACCTGTCCACACTGCTTAAAAGAATCACAGATAGTAGATCACTTCATGTTTAGCTGCTTTACTTTCCTGAAACTTAGGAAGCACACAGCAGAATCCAACCTGTCCAGACTGCTCAAAAGAACCACAGACAGTAGATTCACCTCATGTTCAGCTGCTTTACTTTCATGAAACTTAGAAAGCACATAGAAGAATTTTCGACAATGATCCAACCTGCCCAGACTGCTTAAAAGAACCACAGATAGTAGATCACTTCATGTTTAGCTAGTTTAATTTCCTGAAACTTAGGAAGCACACAGCAGAATCCAACCTGTCCAGACTGCTCAAAAGAACCACAGACAGTAGATTCACCTCATGTTCAGCTGCTTTACTTTCATGAAACTTAGAAAGCACATAGAAGAATTTTCGACAATGATCCAACCTGCCCAGACTGCTTAAAAGAACCACAGATAGTAGATCACTTCATGTTTAGCTAGTTTACTTTCCTGAAACTTAGGAAGCACACAGCAGAATTTGCGACATAGGTCCAACCTGCTCTGACTGTTCAAAAGATCCACAGACAGTAGATCCACTGTATAAATACATAAATTCCTTCTACACCTCTATATATATTGTAGGCATTTGCGAAACAATTGGCCTGATAATAAGCTAACGATTGAAAGCTTGCCATTTTTAACCGAATAAAGAAACTTTCTGCAATTATTCTGATTGATATATCGTAGATTTACCTTATGTTTATCTGCCTTACTTTCCTGCGACTTAGGAAGCACATAGCAGAATTTGCGGCATAGGTCTAGCCTGGCCTCACTTTCAAAAGAACCATAGACACTAGATTTATCTCATATTCATATTGTCTTAATTTCCTGCGGCTTAGGAAGCACACAGCAAGATTTGTGACATAGATCCAACCTGCTCTCACTACTCAAAAGAACCATAGACAGTAGATTTAGCTCATGTTCATATTGCTTCACTTTCTTACCACTTAGGAAGCACACAGCCTTTATACTTCGAACCACCTCAATCCTACATTAATGGCTTGCTTTCTAGACTCAACCTCAGCATGGAACTTAATAAAACTTTTATAGATTAAAAAAAATGAATTGTTAGGTATCAGTCTGTATCAGCGTGATGGACAACTAGGGTAGCCGGCATTCTGTTATCCATTAACGTCTCAAAAACCACCGATATCTACATTTTAGAGTAGGCGATATATTCAGATAGACAACATTTGTTCTCAGAAGGGAGGCTCCTCCGCCTTGAGAGAGTCCTTCTCCAGACAAGGACAGGATCTCTCAGTTCAATGGATTCAGATAGGATATAGTGGAAGCTTAAAATGATCCCGTTAAATATACAGAATTTCAGATTTCACAGACTATCAAATTCAAGAACTCTAAAAAAAGACTTCTCTTATAAACAAATTCAATATTTAGCAAATGAAAACATTAAGACGCGAATGTTTCTTTTACACATAAATCTATTTTCTACTGTACTTACGGCGATAAAAAAATATTGGGAGGACAGTGGTAAACCCTCCCATCGGTTTTGCCAATTTAATCTACCAGACTGCTTCTATAGAGCTCTAATACTGTATTGGATCATTCTGATGATGTTCACCACAACTCTTCCCAATATTTTTCATCGCATTAAGGACAATAGATTTATGTATGAAAGAAACATTCGCATCTTAATGTTTTCATTTGCTATGTATAGAAGGCGTGTTATTTCTTTGTATTAAATCCAATATTGTTAGGTTCTCACATGTCTTGGCAAGATTTCCCGCAGAAGATATCCGTCAACTCTATCAATCAATGCCAAGCCGAATAACAGCTTACATATCGCCCAGAGGTTGGCTAATCCCTTATTGATTGATTCTTTATACACTTACCCCTATCTCCTTACTAGAACCTGCGATTCCTCTGTAAATTTAATACTTTATTTTTCGATACATGCACACTTATGGACAAAACTTGAGGAAGTTTCATATATTGGTGTCATCGGTTATCAGATTTTTTGAAGAAGACAGAGGCAATTTTATTCACACTTGGTTATCTTGTGTGTTTTCAACAAAGGGCACTATATACCAAATATATTTCAGAGTTATTGTCTGAATACCGATATACATGCTAAAAGGTACAGTTTCCTTAAGTTTTGTCCATGAGCATATATCAGGTCAAATTTCTTCACGATTAGATAATTCCTTCTTGATGCGCTGTAATTTTTTGAATTAGGGAATGTATTTGAACTACTAACTTCAGCATTTATTTATATGTATCATATGAAAAAATATGCGTTAAATAGACTAAAAGTAGACAAGAAATATATAAGAAGTGGTCAAGAAACATACAAGAAGTGGTGAAAATTTCAGGTAACTTAAATAAAGAGCATGTTCCAAAATTCATACTTTTAATCGTAGTATGTAAATTGAGGAAACCGGGCGAGTACAATATGATCCATTCTACTGTCATTGTATGGTTCAAAGCGTCGTTTTCATTTTTAAAACATATTTCAAAGGTTCCCGATTTTTACACAAATAAAAACTCAACAGTAAGTAACCAAAGAAAGTAACTCGATTTTGTAAGATGCCTAAATCTTTCAAAATCGAGCTACTTTCTACAAGTGTGGGCATCTGGGAGGGGGTCGGTGGAAGGATGGTCTAAACCGTTGGTTTTCGACCGCTACGACCCGGGTTCCTTTCCCGAATTGGGCACTTTTTTATGTAAAAAAAAAAAATGCTCCAATGGCCCCCGATCCTTGCAAAAGTCCAACCCCACCAGCGAGTTCAAGTAACCAAACGGGGCTCTGGCACATTTGTAAGTGCAAAGTCGAACTGCTTTTCACATGTGTAGACATGTGGTGTACTTACAGTAAAAGCAGTCGCCTACTTCTACCCACCATGATTATCATGGCCTGTACCACGTGAACTAGGGATAAGCAAAAAAAACAGTACAAGCAGTCATAACCCCTATCCACCATGATTATCATGGCTTATTACACACTGTATGTACTTTAGATAAGTAGAATATTGTTAATTCAGAGCACAGTAGCTTATCGGATCTGTGGAAGTGCAGGGTGACCCCACAGATGAAGGTAGCTGTACTCTTCATCAAGAAGGTCGAACTCTTCGTCGCCCTCAGAAAGTTCAAGGTAAGTGATAGATGGAACTTGAGTAAGTTATCTATTGTTATTATCTATCAATACATACAAGTACTAGGCTCCTAGTTTCTTCATCTTGCTATGTGCAAGAGTCCTTGAACTCCTAGACCTTGTGTCGTCCTTGATATCTTAGGTCTTGTATCGCATTATTCTTTGATCTCTTTTTCTCTCTTTCGAATACTTGATTTCTTAGGTATTGTGTCTCACCTATCGTAATCTCATATATTAAATGTCTTAACAGTCCTTAATCTCGTAGATTATGTGTCCCTTTTATCCTTATTATATCGTAGGTCAAGTATCCCATTGATAACCTAAACAAGTGGGCTATTTATCCCACTGATCCCTAAAACCACGTAGATCATATATACCCAATTAAATCCTAACTTCGTAGGTCATTTATCCCATTGGTATCTTACCTCATAGACCATATATCCCATTGAGCTTTATCTTCGTATAGGTCATGCATCCCAATGATCCCTTTTCTTGTATGTCATATATTCTATTGATCCCTTTCCTTGTAAGTTATGTTCCCCATTGACCCATAACCTAATAATTTATGTATCCTATTTATCCCTAACCTCGTATGTTATGCATCCTATTGATCCCTAACCTCGTAGTTTATGTATCCTATTGATCCCTAACCTCGTAGTTTATGTATGCTATTTATCCCTAACCTCGTATGTTATGTATGCTATTTATACCTAACCTCGTAGGTCTCAAGTATCCCATTGATCCCTAACCTCGTAGGTTATGTATACTATTTATCCCTAACCTCGTAGGTTTTATGTATCCCATTTATCCCTAACCTCGTAGGTTATGTTTACTATTGATCCCTAACCTCGTAGGTTTTTTTTATATGTATCCCATTTATCCCTAACCTCGTAGGTTTTTTTTATGTATCCTATTTATCCCTAACCTCGTAGGTTTTTTTATGTATCCTATTTATCCCTAACCTCGTAGTTTTTTATGTATCCTATTTATCCCTAACCTCGTAGGTTATGTATCCCATTTATCCCTAACCTCGTAGGTTATGTATCCCATTTATCCCAAACCTCGTAGGTTTTATGTATCCCATTTATCCCTAACCTCGTAGGTTATGTTTACTATTGATCCCTAACCTCGTAGGTTTTTTTATGTATCCCATTTATCCCTAACCTCGTAGGTTTTTTTTATGTATCCCATTTATCCCTAACCTCGTAGGTTTTTTTTATGTATCCTATTTATCCCTAACCTCGTAGGTTATGTATCCCATTTATCCCTAACCTCGTAGGTTATGTATTCTATTGATCCCTAACCTCGTAGGTATATATATATAATGTATCCCATTGATCCCTAACCTTGTAGGTTTTTTATGTATCCCATTTATCCCTAACCTCGTAGGTTATGTATCCCATTGATCCCTAACCTCGTAGGTTATGTATCCTATTTATCCATAACCTCGTAGGTTATGTATCCTATTTATCCCTAACCTCCTATGTTATGTGCCCCATTGATCCCTAACCTCGTATGTTATGTACCCCATTGATCCCTAACCTCGCAGGTAAAGTGTCCCATTGATCCCTTTCCTTGTAGGTTATGTATCCCATTGATACCTAACCTCATAACTTATGTACCCTATTGATCCCTAACCTTGTATGTTATCTATCCTATTGATCCCTAACCTCGTAGGTTGGTGTATCCCATTGATCTCTCACCATGTATGTTATCTTCTATTGACCCTAATCTCGTATGTTATGTACCCCATTGATCCCTAACCTCGTAGATTATGTATCCCATTGATCCCTAACCTTGTAGACTATGTATCCCATCGGTATCCCTAACCTCCACCACCGCGTGCGCCAGCTCTCCCGTATGCCAAATGAGGTGACGGACCTAGTGGAGAAATACGCTGAGGGGCAGGGAGACATCCGAGCTAGGATACGAAAGTAAGTCCCAGAATCTTTAATCCTTTATATCGTCGTCGGTTTTGATTGGTAACTATTTAAATCTATCTAAATATGGTTAAAATAAAAGGATTTAAAAGCGCGAATGTTTCTTTTATACATAAAACAAACTTCTACTGTCCTTATTGCGATGAAAAAATATATTGGGAGGGCTTGGCCCATCAGTGGTGAACCCTCCCAGCGGTTTCGCCAATTTAATGGGCCAAGCCCTCCCAATATATTTTTTCATCGCAATAAGGACAGTAGAAATTTGTTTTATGTATAAAAGAAACATTCGCGCTTTTAAATCCTTTTATTTTATATGTATAGATGGCGCGTTATTGCTTTGTGCTAAATATGGTTGTCAAAACTACAGAATTTCTTTTTAATTAAAAGACTAAATTTTGTTTGAACGAACCTCCTCTTTTTTCTTTGGGGAATGTAATCTTATTTGTGAAAAAGAAAATACAGGTGATACATGTTGTGATAATCATAGTTAGTAGGGTTTGCCCTTGATTATACTGCAGTGTACCATATATAGGAAACAGTTCGGCTTTGAACTTACAGGATACCAAAGCCGTATTTGGTTACTTGCACTTACTAGTGGGATTGAACTTATTCAAAATTCGGGGATCATTCAAACAATTTAATATTGCCCAGCTGGTCTGTTGTGAGTTGCTTGCGAAAGGTATTGCTAAATACATATATAATGTTGTCCCAAAAGTTCGTGTTTTTCTTATTTCTTGGCGAATAATATTATTACGACGAATACATAATAATATTAAAAATGGCATATCCTGACCAGGAGCACATGTGCTTTACAGAAGGCAGAGCGCCATCTGGTGGAACAGAAATCAACTAAACATTGATTTAGCCTGTTCCCTGATATTTGGCCAACCCAATTTCTTGATAAATCAAGAAAAGCCATCCACGAACGCGTAACATAATAATATATAATACAATTACTTTATATTATGATGTACTAGCGCGCCATCTGTTATAAAAATTCGAAACTATTTTAGACGCGTGAGATTATTTTGTGAACTAGGTCATATAAGAAGAGACCTCTTAAAAACAGATTTTCATACAATTACTTTATTTATTTATTTTTTTTGCTTATCCCTAGTACACGTTGTACAGGCCATGCTAATCATGGTGGGTAGTTAGCGACTGCTTTTACTGTAAGCGCACCACATGTCTACACATGTGAAAAGCAGTTCGACTTTGCACTTATAAATGTACCAGAACCCCTTTGGTTACTTGCACTCGCTGGTAAGGTTGGACTTTTGCAAGAATCGGGGGTCATTGGAGCGGGAATCGAACCCGGGTCGTAGTGGTCGAAAACAAAACGGTTTAACTAGCCTTCCACCGACCCCCTACAATTACTTTATACATCATACAAAGACATTATACATAACGGCAAATAATATTATGGAGAATAATATTGGTATTTCAATTTTTTGCAAGTGTTTACGACCCTTTGGAACAACCTTGTATTTCCAAAATCCTATTCATCAGCTTTATTGTGGCGGGAGAGTGAAACAGGTAGCACAGTGCGTCGGGAGTTTAACTCCTGGTAGGGCCACTCTGTACTAATACACCCGACAGGAAGGTATCAATTGGTAGCGCTTGTTCTCCAGAGGAGCAGCTACAAAGGACGTATGTACTCCACGTTGGGATCGGTGGCCCCAAACCAGAAGCATAGCTTGTACGAGGTTGTGTGTACTAGGGATAATAATACTAAAAAAGTTTATATAAAAAGGGCGTACCTGGATCTGTAAAAAAAAAAAAACTCTAAATATTCGGAGAGATTGCTCCCTCTTTATCAATTATATTGCACAATAAACTTAATTTACAAATTCTTGTAGATTACATGAAAACAACTTTATCATTGGTCAAAAAACACATTACAGATACAGGTACGCCCTTTTTTATATAAACTTATTTGATGGATCGCTTTTTGACTCAAAATAATAAAAACGTTTTGTTTCGGATACGATCACTTACAAAGCTCGGAAAGCTTGCCGCATCCTGGATATGTCTGGCCATATCTAAATAGTTATGGCAGAGCTGTATCTTCTTGCCAGACTTCTTCTTGTCTCCACCGAATTGAAGCCTATTTGCTTCCTCAAAAGTGTCCACAACACACTGATGACACTAATAATTCACCAACACCCGATTGTTACTGACACACTTTTATTAAACTTACACATCCTTATATACAGAATTATATTTACAAATATGTAAATCTTCTGTCTGAATAAGCAAAAAGAGAAATTTACATAACCGGCGTCTCCACGTTTATTTAGTAAACCAGCAAAGTCACAATTTCGCAGTAAAACTGAACTCTAAAAGTTATAATAGTACTTTAAGACTAGTGAACAGAATCAGAGGAAAGATAATTGGATGAACTTCTAATGGAAATCTAAAGAAACAGTCCAATGGATCGCCTACCATCCTTCAGTCCAACACCTGCGAGTGACAACCACAATTAGAAGTCCTGGATAATTGCCTAGGTCCACCTACAGTAGTTTAAATCCACACAAAGCAATAACGCGCCATCTATACATATAAAATGAAAGTATTTAAAAACACGAATGTTTCTTTTATACATAATACAAACTTCTACTGCCCTTACTGCGATGAAAAAATATATTGGGGGGGCTTGGCTCATCAGTAGTGAACCCTCCCCCAGCGGTTTCGCCAATTTACTCTGAATTGGAATCCATCTCAAAAAATCTTTTTTTTTTGCTTATCCCTAGTATACGTGGAACAGGCCATGATAATCATGGTGGGTAGAAGTAGGCGACTGATTTTTTACTCTAAGTATATCACATGTCTACACATGTGAAAAGCAGTTTGAATTTGCACTTACAAATGTATCAAAGCTTCGTTTGGTTACTTGCACTCGCTGGTGGGATTGAACTTTTGCAAGAATTGGGGGCCACTGGAACATTTTTTTTATCAGAAAAAAGTGCCCAATGCGGGAATCGAATCCGGGTTGTAGCGGTCGAAAAACAACGGTTTAAACCATCCTTCCATTAATCCCTTTAAAAAAATCTATTTTTTCAATATGGACCCCGATTATTGTAAAAGTTCAACCCCACCAGTGAGTTTAAGTAACGGGTATTTAACACACTGATTTTACATATGTAGACATATGGTGCACTTACAGTTAAGCAGTTGCTAACTACCTATAATTAACATGACCTATACCACGTGTACTTGGGATAAGTAAAAATATACTATATTAACGATAGAGGTTGCCTGGCCGGCATTGATATTTCTTAAATAAAATACACTTCAAAGATGTTTTATTTCCTCAACGTTTCGATAAAAATCTTTTGTCATCGTCAGGTAAATAAAGCATTTTGCAAGGCGTTAATGAATTTCAGTCAACCGATATATATCTACAAATAAATACTTTTTTTCGGTCTAATATTGGTCTTTTTATTATATTCTATATCTTTCCTTCTTGATAATGCACAATTTGGATTATAGATTATAAACACAAGGTGATAAGAACAAATCTAAATAAATAGTGTGTGACGTTTCGGCAACAGTGTTGTTACCATCTTCAGACAAAAGTACTGAATTTTTCTTATCTGATATCTTGTTTACATACTTTGGATTTGGTATTTTTTACCTTGTGTTTATCTTTCCTTATTTTTTATTCATTTTGTGCTGTATAAATTAAATAGGATAATATAAGGTTATCCCAAAAGTTCGTGTTTTTCTTAAAACTTTGTTTTTATTATTACTTGGCGAATAATATTATTACGGCGAATATATATTAATATATAATACAATTACTTTATACCTAATACAAAGACATTATACATAACGACGAACAATATTATGGTGAATAATATTGGTATTTCAAATTTTTGCAAGTGTTTAGGAACTTTTGGGACCACCTTGTATCATCCTTTTTGTTGTATATTATTAAAAATTTCACGCAGAGAGTCATTGCTCTTGTTGTCCATATGCGAGTAAATAGCATAGCTTTAATATGCATATCGTTAATATATATTTACTTGTAAACATCTATAATTTGAGGTAAAATATATTTTCGGTATTAGGATTTGATAGAATTTGTTTTAATACATTTTTAAAGGGAGAGGTACCTCTTTTGGTACATGAATACCATCCTCCCTCAACTTTATATTTTATATATACAGTAGAACCTTCCTTTAGCGGACACCCCTCCACAAAGAACAGTATTCATTTGCAAAATTACCATTTTCACAATTTAGAAACTCTCCGGTAAGAGGACATCTCTTCCTAAAGGACACTTTGGCTCTGCAATTAGGTGTCTTTTACAGGGAGGTTCTACTGTATTGTTTTAATATAAAATATTTTATTTTAAAAATTTATCCAAACTCTTTTTACAGCCTTGTAGTTCTGAATGTTCATGAATGTCACATCACACGGAAAATTCCAGAAATACTTACATAAAAGAGGTCTATCAGAAACATCAAATGGTTTTTTGCGGTGAAACTGAACAAACTGCTCTTCACCTTATCTACGACTGTCCAAACTTTACAGAAGTAAAAATCGATTGTTCCCTGATCTAAATGATTTATCTCTCTTATACATAAATTTTATGAATTCTGTCGATTAATACATGTAAATATTTATTTATATAAAAAATAGACACTTCGGCCAGTTGGAATTTTTTATTTTCTCAACGTTTCGACAAAAATCTTTTGTCCTCCTCAGGAGAAGTAAATAAAAATAAAAAATCTTTGTGATTATTATTATTATATTACTTTTTTTATTTATTTTTGCTTAATTTATTATAATTTTATTATTATATATTTTTATTTCCAAGATCAGTCTTTGACGAGTTTAATATTTGTTTTTGACTCGCGCTTCAGATTTTGTACTAAATTCGAAAAATCACGTGAGAACGCCCTTGCAAACCTCAGAACAATTTTTAACGCCTTGCCAATTTTTTTATTTTTATTTACTTCTCCTGACGAAGACAAAAGATTTTTGTCGAAACGTTGAGAAAATAAAAAACTCCAACTGGCCGAAGTGTCTATTTTTTATATAAATATGAATGCCGGCCAGGCAACCTCTATCTTTACGATGTAAATATTTAATTATAAGTTTTAATTTGTTTGTTTCCTCTATTTTTGTCGTGTCCAATGAAGAGCCTCAGATGTCTCCATGCATCTCTATCACAGCAGTCACAATGTCTTCTATCTTGGGTGTGTAAAGTTGCTGCTCTGGGTCCATGTCAAATTTCTGCAAGGCTGCGGCCATTGCTGGGCATGAGAATATGTGGGTCGGTGTTAGTTCCACACCAGGACAGTTGTTGCATGTCCTGTAGGTTCTTGTGCCATCTAAATGTATTGTCATTCCTTTATAGTGTTTCGTTCTGAGTCTTGTTATTGTTTTTGTAAATTTTCTCTCTCAATTTATTTCGTATATTTGATCTTTCCTTATCTTTTGTTGAATTATCTTGTATTTTGCAAAAACATCAGCGTCAAATGCTGAAATTTTTTACTCTGTAATAGGCGCAAATACTATGTGGAATGTTTGCGTGCATGTTGGTGGGACTTGTGGAAAGGCCGCTGATAGAATTAAAATTATTTTTATTAAATAAATTAATTTATGTAAAGCCCCGAAATATATAGAGAGGAAAGAAGTAACGGCCGCTGGAAGCAAGCCTTGTTGTTCGAACGACGCGCGTGCTAAGAGTCCCGGATGTCGCCCGCGCATGCGTAGTGAGGTGTTCTCCCAGCTCGTGCTTGCCGAAGCGTAGTGAGGCCGTCACACTACTGCCCGTATGTGTTTTGAAGCTTTGTCCCATTTCGCGCTCGCTGAAGCAAAGTGTGGTCGCCACAACTACAATATCTTTCTTGGTTGATGAATAAATATATATGTGATTCCAGGATGGAAAAGACCATAGGAAGGCCATGTTCCCACTTCACAAGTTCGTCCAGCCTTTACACCACCCTTGCAGAACTTGATCAAAAGGTAACTCCACTTATTCTTTCAAACATACTTCACTCAAAATAGTGAACAAGAGTGCATACGTTAGGTAAGAGTAAAAGAACATATTTTGGCTTGCATTAGATGCACTAAACAGGACCTTTGGGAGAGACCGCTGCTTAT
>CP092872.1:79251501-79276080 GCA_030710605.1 Cordylochernes scorpioides
CCCAAAGGTCCTGTTTAGTGCATCTAATGCAAGTCAAAATGTGTTCTTTTACTCTTACCTAACGTATGCACTCTTGTTCACTATTTTGAGTGAAGTATGCTTGAAATAATAAGTGGAATTACCTTTTGATCAAGTTCTGCAAGGGTGGTGTAAAGGCTAGACGAACTTGTGAAGTGGGAACATGGCCTTCCTATGGTCTTTTCCATCCTGGAATCACATATTTATTTATTCATCAACTAAGAACGATATTGTAGTATTTGCGCCTATTACAGAGTAAAACATGTCAGTATTTGATGATTTGGCAAAATATAAGATAATTAACAAAAGATAAGGAAAGATCAAATATGCGATGAGATGGATTCCAATTCAGGGTAAACTACTGTAAGTAGACCTATGCAATTATCCAGGACTTCTAATTGTGGTTGTCATTCGCAGGTGTTGGACTGAAGGATGGTAGGCGATCCATTGGACTGTTTCTTTAGATTTCCATTAGAAGTCCATCCAATTATCTTCCCTCTGATTCTGTTCAGAAGTCTTAAAGTACTATTACAACGTTTAGAGTTCAGTTTTACTGCCAAGTTATGGCTTTGTTGGTTTACTAAATAACTTTTTTATTATTTTGAGTCAAAAGTCGATCCATCAAATAAGTGTATATAAAAAAAGGACGTACCTGGATCTGTAATGTGTTTTGTGACCAATAATAAAGTTGTTTTCATGTAATCTACAAGAATTTGTGAATTAGGTTTATTGTCTCTATCAATGATATTAAAATAAACATATTCCATAAAATAGTTAAATTACAAAACAATTTAAAATTTTCAGTTATAAATATCCACGCTGCGCGCGTTTGTTTTTGTAAATATTTCTGGTGGTAAATAGTCGATATTATAGTAAGCCCGTTGAAGAGCGATTAACGCTTGAAAGCTAGCGTTTTTTTAAATAAAAAAGATACTCATTGTGAGAATATATTTGTAATTTTAATAAGTTTATTGCGCAATATAATTGATAAAGAGGGAGCAATCTCTCGAAATATTTTGAGATTTTTTTTTCTTAAAGTTCCAGGTACGCTTTTTTTTTATATAAACTTTTTAGTATTAATATCCCTAGTACACACAACCTCGTACAGGCTATAGTAATGCTTCTGGTTTGGGGCCACCGATCCTAACGTAGAATACAGACGTCCTTTGTAGCTGCTCTTCTGGAGAACAAACATTACCGATTTGTACCTCCCTGCCGGGTGTATAGCACAGCCTAGGGTGGCCCTACTAGGAGTTAAACTCCCGACTAACTGCGTTACCTGTTTCACTCTACCGCCACGATAAAGCTGATGAATAGGATTTTGGAAATACAAGGTTGTCCCAAAAGTTCGTAAAAACTTGCAAAAATTTGAAATACCAATATTATTCTCCATAATATTATTCGCCGTTATGTATAATGTCTTTGTATTATGTATAAAGTAATTGTAGGGGGTCGTTGGAAGGCTAGTTAAACCGTTTTGTTTTGGACCACTACGACCCGAGTTCGATTCCCGCATTGGACACTTTTTTTCTGTTTAAAAAAAAATGCTCCAATGACCCCCGATTCTTGCAAAAGTCCAACCCAACAAGCGAGTGCAAGTAACCAAACGGGGCTCTGGTACATTTCTAAGTGCAAAGTCGAACTGCTTTTCACATGTGTAGACATGTGGTGCGCTTACAGTAAAAGCAGTCGCTAACTACCCACCATGATTAGCATGGCCTGTACAACGTGTACTAGGGATAAGCAAAAAAAAAAATAAAGTAATTGTATGAAAATCATTTTTTTAAGAGGTCTCTTCTTATATGACCTAGTTCATAAAAGAATCTTACGCGTCTAAAATAGCTTCGAATTTTCATAACAGATGGCGCGCTAGTACATCATAATATAAAGTAATTGTATTATGTATTATTATGTATTCGTCGTAATAATATTATTCGCCAAGAAATAAGAAAAAAAACGACCTTTTGGGACAACCTTATATATGTTTTGTTTTTTTTGCTTATCCCTAGTACACGTGGTACAGACCATGATAATCATGGTGGGTAGAAGTAGGCGACTGCTTTTACTGTAAGCGCACCACATGTCTACACATGTGAAAATCAGTTCGACTTTGCACTTACAAATTTGCCAGAGCCCCGTTTGGTTACTTGCACTCGCTGGTGGGGTTGGACTTTTGCAAGAATCGGGAGCCATTGGAGCATTTTTTAAACAGAAAAAAGTGTCCAATGTGGGAATCGAACCCGGGTCCTAGTGGTCGAAAACCAAATGGTTTAACCAGCCTTCCACCGACCCCCCCTTATATTTGTGGTACACTGCGGTATAATCAAGGGCAAACCCTACTAACTATGATTATTATAACATGTATCACCTGTATTTTCTTTTTCACAAATAAGATTGCATTACCCAAAGAAAAAGAGGAGGTTCGTTCAAACAAAATTTAGTCTTTTAATTAAAATGGAATTCTGTAGTTTTGACAGCCATATTTAGATAGATTTAAATAGTTACCAATCAAAACCGACGACGATAAAGATGATTAAAGATCCTGGGACTTACTTTCGGATCCTAGCTCGGATGTCTCCCTGCCCCTCGGCGTATTTCTCCACTAAGTCCGTCACCTCATTTGGCATACGGGAGAGCTGGCACACGCCGTGGTGGAGGTTAGGGATATCGATGGGATACATAACCTACAAGGTCAGAGATTAATGGGATACTTGAGACATACGAGGTTAGGGATCAATATGGTACATAAGTTACGAGGTTATGTATCAATAGAATACATAACATACAAGGTTAGGGATAAATAGGATAGATAACATACAAGGTTAGGGATCAATGGGATACTTGACCTACGAGGTTAGGGATCAATAGGGTACATAAGTTATTAGGTTATGGGTCAATGGGATACATAACCTACAAGGAAAGGGATAAATATGATACATAACCAACGAGGTTAGGGATCAATAGGATAGATAACCTAATACAAGGTTAGGGATCAATGGGATACTTGACCTACGAGGTTAGGGATCAATGGGGTACATAACCTACAAGGAAAGGGATAAATATGATACATAACATACGAGGTTAGGGATCAATAGGATAGAAAAAACATAATACAAGGTTAGGGATCAATGGGATACATAACCTACAAGGAAAGGGATCAATAGAATATATGACCTACGAGGAAAGGGATCATTGGGATGCATGACCTATACGAAGATAAAGCTCAATGGGATATATGGTCTATGAGGTAAGATACCAATGGGATAAATGACCTACGAAGTTAGGATTTAATTGGGTATATATGATCTACGTGGTTTTAGGGATCAGTGGGATAAATAGCCCACAGGTTTAGGTTATTAATGGGATACTTGACCTACGATATAATAAGGATAAAAGGGACACATGACCTACGAGATTAAAGACTGTTAAGACATTTAATAAATAAAATTACGATAGGTGGGACACAATACCTAAGAAATCAAGTATTCGGCAGAAACAATACCAAAGAGATCAAAGAATAATGCGATACAAGACCTAAGATATCAAGGACGACACAAGGTCTAGGAGTTCAAGGACTCTTGCACATAGCAAGATGAAGAAACTAGGATCCTAGTACTTGTGTGTATTGATAGATAATAACAAAAGATAACTTACTCAAGTTCCATCTATCACTTACCTTGAACTTTCTGAGGGCAACGAAGAGTTCGACCTTCTTGATGAAGAGTACAGCTATCTTCATCTGTGGGGTTACCCTGCACTTCCACAGATCCGATAAGCTACTGTGCTCTGAATTAACAATATTCTACTTATCTAAAGTACATACAGTGTGTAATTAAGCTGTGATAATCATGGTGGATAGGGGTTATGACTGCTTGTACTGTTTTTTTTTTTTTGCTTATCCCTAGTACACGTGGTACAGGCCATGATAATCATGGTGGGTAGAAGTAGGCGACTGCTTTTACTGTAAGTGCACCACATGTCTACACATGTGAAAAGCAGTTCGACCTTGCACTTACAAATGTGCCAGAGCCCCGTTCGGTTACTTGCACTCGCTGGTGGGGTTGGACTTTTGCAAGAATCGGAGACCATTGGAGCATTTTTTTTTTAAACATAAAAAAGTGCCCGATACGGGAATCGAACCCGGGTCGTAGCGGTCGAAAACCAACGGTTTAGACCATCCTTCTACCGACCCCCTCTCAGATTCCAACACTTGTAGAAAGTAGCTCGATTTTGTAAGATTTAGGCATCTTACAAAATCGAGTTACTTTCTTTGGTTACTTACTGTTGAGTTTGGATTTGTGTAAAAATCGGAAACCTTTTAAATAAATTTTAAAAATGAAAACGACGCTTTGAACCATACAATTACAGTAGAATGGATCATATTGTACTCTCCCGGTTCCCTCTATTTACATACCACGATTAAAAGTATGAATTTTGGAACATGTTCTAGATTTAAGTTACCTGATATTTTCACCACTTCTTGTATGTTTCTTGACCACTTCTTATATATTTCTTGTCTACTTTTAGTCTATTTAACGCATATTTATTCATATGGTTCATATAAATAAATGCTGAAGTTAGTAGTCTAAATACATTCCCTAAGTCAAAAAAGACAACGCACAAAGAAGGAATTATCTAATCGTGACGAAATTTGACGTGATATATGCTCATGGACAAAACTTAAGGAAGATGTACTTTTTAGCATGTATATCGTTTTCAGACAATAACTCTGAAATATATTTGATATATATTGCCCTTTGTTGAAAACACACGAGATAACCAAGTGTGAATAAAATTGCCTCTGTCTTCTTAAAAAAAATCAGATAACCGACGACATCAAAATATGAAACTCCCTCAAGTTTTGTCCATAAGTGTACATGTATAGAAAAAGAAAGTATTAAATTTACAGAGAGAGGATCGCAGGTTTTAGTAAGGAGATAGGGATAAGTATATCGAATCAATCAATAATGGATTAGCCAACCTCTGGGCGATATGTAAGCTGTTATTCGACTTGGCATTGATTGATAGAGTAGACGGATATATTCTGCGGGAAATCTTGCCAAAACATGTGAGAACCTAACAATATTGGATTTAATACAAAGCATTAATACGCCATCTATATATAGCAAATGAAAACATCAAGATGCGAATGTTTCTTTCATACATAAATCTATTGTCCTTAATGCGATGAAAAATATTGGGAAGAGTTGTGGTGAACATCATCAGAATGATCCAATACAGTATTAGAGCTCTAAAGAAGCAGTCTGGTAGATTAAATTGGCAAAACCGATGGGAGGGTTTACCACTGTCCTCCCAATATTTTTTTATCTCAGTAAGTACAGTAGAAATTAGATTTATGTGTAAAAGAAACATTCGCGTCTTAATGTTTTCATTTGCTAAATATTGAATTTGTTTATAAGAGAAGTTTTTTTTAGAGTTCTTGAATTTGATAGTCTGTGAAAGCCGAAATTCTGTATATTTAACGGGATCATTTTAAGCTTCCACTATATCTTATCTGAATCTATTGAACAGAGAGCGGTTGATCCTGTCCTTGTCTGGAGAAGGACTCTCTCAAGGCGGAGGAGCCTTCCTTCTGAGAACAAATGTTGTCTATCTGAATATATCGCCTACTCTAAATGTAGATATCGGTGGTTTTTTTTTTTTTTGAGACGTTAATGGATAACAGAATGCCAGCTACCCTAGTTGTCCATCACGCTGATACAGACTGATACCTAACAATTCAATTTTTTTAATCTATAAGAGTTTTATTAAGTTCCATGATGAGGCTGAGTCTAGAAAGCAGGCCATTAATGTAGGATTAAGGTGGTTCGAAGTAGAAAGGCTGTGTGCTTCCTAAGTGGTAAGAAAGTGAAGCAATATGAACATGAGCTAAATCTACTGTCTATGGTTATTTTGAGTAGTGAGGGCAGGTTGGATCTATGTCACAAATCTTGCTGTGTGCTTCCTAAGCCGCAGGAAAGTAAGACAATATAGACATGAGGTAAATCCACTGTCTATGATTCTTTTGAGATGTAAGGCAAGGCTAGATCTATGTCTCAAATTCTGCTGTGTATTCCCTAAGTTTCAGGAAAGTAAGTCATATGGACATGAGGTGAATCTACGATATATCAATCAGAATAATTGCAGAAAGTTTCTTTATTCAGTTAAAAATGGCATGCTTTCAATCGTTAGCTTATCATCAAGCCAATTGTTTCGCAAATGCCTACAATATATATAGAAGAGAGAGTGTAGGAGGAATTTACATATTGATACAAAGAATCTACTGTCTGTGGTTCTTTTGAGCAGTCTGGATAGGTTGAACCTATGTTGCAAATTCTTCTATGTGCATCCTAAGTTTCAGGAAAGTAAAGCAGCTGAACATGAGGTGAATCTACTGTCTGTGGTTATTTTGAGCAGTGATGGCAGGTTGGATCTATGTGGCAAATTCTGCTGTGTGCTTCCTAAGTTTCAGGAAAGTAAAGCAGCTGAACATGAGGTGAATCTACTGTCTATGGTTCTTTTGAACAGTGAGGGCAGGTTAGATCCATGTCGCAAATTCTGCTGTGTGCTTCCTAAGTTTCAGGAATGTAAACTAGCTAAACATGAAGTGATCTACTATACATCTGTGGTTCTTTTAAGCAGTGTGGACAGGTTGGATCTATGTGGCAAATTCTACAAGGGCATAAGAATAGTGGTAGAGATCTCTCAATGGTTATTAGAAAGTAAAAAGTGACCTACTCCTTGAAGCTTGTAGGCTGATAGTCGGAGATCTTGTTGCGGCTACTCTCCAGATGGGTGTAGTCGCGGACTGTCAACAACACCATTCAGTTGACATCTGATCATTGTACGTTGACACCCCATCCTCTGTATGGTCAATAGGACGATAAAGAGATGGAGATTGAAATATATTTATTAATCGTACATATAAAATTATATAAGGTTAATATATATTTTTAAAAAGTAAAATTAAATATTATTTTCATCAGAGGAATCCCTCTGAGGGTCGTCTGGTATGATGTCACATTCAGTCCTGAAGTCAGACAGCGTTCCGCGTAGATCGACATCTCCCCGACTATTGCCATGTTGAGGAATAGCTTCAGAAAGAGATGAAGAGATTAGAAAAGAGTTATTCAATCAGCCAATCACATATATTCACCACTGATGTCTTGTAAGCCAGGCCGTCCCAATTGTTTTCTATCCAGTAAAGTAAAGACATTAGGAAGTTGTTCATTTGTAAAAAGAAAAAAAGGTTCTATAGGTGAAAAATATGTTCAATTCTAACATTTCTAATGCTAAAACCAATTTTTGGAAATAATACCCAGTCATATTTGAAACTAAAATTTTTCGAATTCCCTGGCTCTGCTCAAATCGAGACTATACCCTGAAAAATACAAACATATTTTTAACACTACTTTTCATCTAAAATATATATAATTAAAATTAATTTCTACAGCTCCCTTATCCTGTAATGAATAAAAATTGAAAGAAGGAGGGTTATTCATTGCAATATAATTATTCTATTCATGATTCAAGATAAAATTGTGAAAAGCGTTTAAAAAAACTAAAAATATTTTCTCACAACAAGTTTCTTTTTTTTTTTTTTAAGAAGCCCATTGTGATAAAATATTTGTAGTTTTTTAAAGATAATTACTGTAGACATAAATAATGCCAATTATATATATTTTAGTAGCGTTAAAAAATGTGTTAATGATGATATTTTAGACTATACCCTGTTTCAAATGAATACTTAGAATCTTTAAGATTACACAGTTGCTATATATATATATATTTTTTTTTTTTAATATCGCTGTTAATCAATTCTAATGGTGAAGGTTCAAAGCCCCAAACAGTTGAACTCTTTCCTTGATATTTCAAAATACGTTATTTGCATACTGATCACTTGTATATTAAAATGCATATTTCTGTTGGTTCTCTCGGCATCTAGACGCCAACGTTCAGACAGGACACTTTCATTTTCCGACGATACCCTATGGCATTAGGATTTAGTCTCGTGACGGAATTTTTCTCTTATTTAATATCTTTTGGAATTTTTTTTAACCTTTGATCATAATTTATTTTACAATTCACTATTGTAAATAGTAAATGTTAAACTCAAAAGAGTTGAAAAACATGGAATTTAGCTCAAATTAACTTTTGGCCTACAAAAAAGGATTAAAATTTTGTATTGAAAACGTCTAAAAGTATTTAGATTCGGACACATTTTCATTTTTTATTAATTTATAGTTATATTAAGTCTTTGTAATAGCCAGTACAAAGTTTCATGATATTCATACAGACCTTTCTGTGTGTAAACACCCCTCTTTCTTCTTGTATATTTATATTTATTTACATATTGTATTTTTAACCTTTTATGTACATTGTATAATAAAGTATTTTCAATCTATCTATCTATATCCGCTAAAAAGAAAGAGTTTTGAAAATAAATCGACCAATTTAAAGTCTTCTTCTTCTTTCTTATCTCCACTCAATCATATTAGGATATCAAATTGTGATCATTGATGGTGTCTGTTTGACAACCATCATGACTGGGTGAAGTAGAATGCGTCTGCCTTTGTCATTAAGACTGGAAGCATTACTCAGTGGCAGGCCGACCGAAAAAATAAAAGTGAATTTTGGATATGAAAAACCTTATCTCTTAGATATAGTCTTAACTAAGATTGAGTTATTTTCAATTAGTTGTTCTACTGGAGTTGCTCTTGATACTTTAAAAATAAAAAAATACTTTAATAAAGGAACTTATACTCGGAGATTTATATTTGATTAAACTAATTGATACAGAGTATTATAATTCTAATACTTAAAAAATGGCCTTAATTGTGGTTTGAATCTTGAATGACATTGAGAATAGAGTGTTAGCGCGTCTGTCGCTCTAAATCGACCTGGAATCCTGTTAAACCTTCCTATATAATGCCATGGTATACCATCAACAAACCTGAAGATCTGGCTCCAGACAGAGTAGCGTGGCTACAGGGAACTGTAACCTCATCTTGTTGTCTCTGGAACATCTGGAACAAGGTGTTCCCTTTGTTCTGGAACACACCACTGGAGTTCTCATCTTTGGTAATACAGTAGAACCTCTCTGTAAAGGACATCTAATTGCAGAGACAAAGTGTCCTTTAGGGAGAAATTTCCTCTTACCGGAGAATTACTAAATAGTAAAAATGGTAATTTTGAAAAAGAAAACTGTCCTTTGTAAAGAGGTGTCCTCTCATGGAGGTTCCACTGTATTACATGTGTGATATATACAGTAGAACCTCCCTGGAAATGACACCTAATTGCAGAGCCAAAGTGTCTTTTAGGGAGAGGTGTACTCTTACAGGAGAGTTACTGATTGCTAAAAATTGTAATTTTGAAAATGAAAACTGTCCTTTGTAGAGAGGTGTTCTCTTGCCCGAGTGTCCTCTCATGGAGGAGCTGTATAGCTCTCGTTAATTAAGGTTAAAAAATATCAGGCGCGCCCCCCTTCCAGGAATAATTTCTTTCAAAAAAAGTTTTTTTAATTCACAAATCTCTAGCATTCGAGCATGAAAGCCCTTCTAAGGGAGAAAACACGATACATTAAATCACCAATAGAAGGGATTTTCTGCTTGAAAGCTAAAGATCTGAGAATTTCACATTTGATATATGAAAAGAAATACCTTCCCAAAAATAATTATAAGGTTATCCCAAAAGTTCGTAAACATATTATGATTTATATTTTGCAAGTGTTTACGAACTTTTCGGACAACCTTGGTAATATTGGTCACCTTGGTAAAATTATAACAGAATTCTTATAGAAGAATGATTTAATCTCTGATGTTCTATATCAAGAGTGGTCAATCAGTAGGTGGGTCAAGTTTCAGAATTACAAGGTTGTCCCAAAAAGTTTGTAAACACTTGCAAAATATAAATCATAATATGTTTACGAACTTTATGGACAATTTAGCGATAGGTGGCAATTATTTTTTAATTAAAATAAATTTATTCCTGCAAGCCTGATATGTTCATCTCAAATACTGACACAAAGGATTATTTGATTGAATATTTATCCTGGTACATTGAACAATGGTACAATGTATAGATCATGCTATTACAGTAGAGGCTTCCATAAAGGCTAGAGCTTAAAAACATAGTTAAAACCAGTCTTTACTGGAGATGTTTTTTTTTCATCAGAAACTGTGTTGAACTGTTGAAAGACTCCTCATGACATTTGTCCTGACAGATTCTATGATATGATAATACTTATAGGAAATTTCGAATATTTTTGGCTATGGTCTCTTATGGAGGACTCTACTGCACCAGTATATCTGATGGGCATGGGAGTTGTTTGAAGTTTATATGTTAATTTTGTAATTATTCTTATTTTTTTTTTAATTCATAGACGCATTTTTCTAGCAGATATGTTCATTTTTTTAATCATCATCAGCTTTGATATTGTTTTTTTTTTCTTAGTTAGTTATCAAATCATTTGCAATTGTAGTTTCTTTTTATTTTGTTGTGTTCCTTTTTAAGCAATAAAATATATAGAACTAAGGTGTAATATTCAAATCAACCATATGGAACCAACATCGATTTATTTTTAAAACAAAGCAAAATCATAAGCTTATACCACTTTCATTTTTTCATACAGGAGTGATACTGGCGATTTAGAACTAAATATTTATAATATAATGTAACATTTTCACCGTTATATTTTATGTTTAAATATATGATTTTTTAAATTTGTTATCAAAATATAAAAAAGGTTTTATATATTAGAGTTTAAAGCCTTTTTTTTTAAGTTTTAAAACTTCATACTATATACAGTAGAACCTCCCTGTAAAAGACACCTAATAGCAGGTCCAAAGTGTCTTTAGAGAGGAGTGTCATCTTACCAGAGAGTTACTAAATAGTAAATATGATAATATTTCAAATGAAAACTGTCCTTTGTATAGAGTATCCTCTAGCGTGAGTGTCCTCTCATGTAGATTCTACTGTATATATATTTAAAGTTTTTAAAAACTTAAATATTACAATAAAACTTAGATCTCGTTTCTAACTTTCCAACAATGGGTTAGTCAGCTGGGAAGACAGGTCTGCAGTATTTGTCCCCTCAGACATCTAGGCTTTGCTTTTTCCTCTTCCCCAAGTGTATGGCTGAGTCCATTACATCAGCAGACCAGCTTCTATCCAGGCTTGAACCATCCAGTTCAGTCGAGTCACCCCCTTCCAAAAAAAAAACCATGGAGTTTAAATGTACCCAAGCAAGTTACAAGTGACTGGTATACAACAAAATTCCTTCCATCTGTATTTAAAAAACCCATAAGATATACAAGGATCGAAAGACAGTTAATAGTGACTGGTATACAACTAAATGCCTTCCAGCAGTATTTGAAAAAAATCAAGCAAAGCAGATCAAGAGCTCAACTAAAAGGAGTCCTTCTTCACCATGACAATGCAAGACCGCACATCTCAGCCCAAACATTAGACTTTTTAGCCAACTGTGGTGTCCAATTATTCACTCATACACTCATTCACACTCATTCACCAGACCTAGCACCTTGTGACTTTTATTTCCAAAAGTTATTGTTGAAAGGGATAAAATTTGACACTGATAATGAAGCACTACGAGCCTATATCAATGCCGTAAATTCCATCCCCAAAGATGACTGGTATAAGTGCTTCGATAATTGGTTTTCACGGATGAAATATTGCATAGGTGTTGAGGGTGAATACTTTGAGAAATTCTGAAAATTTTAAAGTTACAGCTTCAATAAAAATAGGGGATTTCAAAAACTTTTGGAGTTACCTTTGTAGATGATCCATTTCTGCCAGAAGAGTGGAATAGGACTTATACGGAAGGCGAAGCGCCACTATAAAGAAAGATTAACGAACTGAGGCAGGTATCTTCTGGTTGGCGTGGAAATATTGATAGCCTGGTCTGGTGTGTGAAATGTATCTTCTTCTTGAGGTTACAGTAAAACATCAAAAGGACATTTCAATAAAATAGGTCACTTCTCCATCACAACCTTTCGAGCAGTGTTGCAGACGAATCGTGCCTTTGTGCAGCAGATGATGGGTCCAATGGTATTATAAAGAAGTTTGTGAATTTGTTCGTGGGAAAAAAGCTTAAAAAACGATCAGTTTATTTTTCAGACGATCTTGTTGGTTAAACTTAGTAGACTATCTTATTGGTTTAACGCGACAAACGATTTGTTGGTTTTAAGTTCAACAGACGATTTGGTTGGTTTAATACTCAACAGACGATATTGTTAACTTAACGCAGCAGACAATCTTGTTGGTTTAACGTAGCAGACGATCTTTTTGGTTTAACACAGCAGACGATCTTGTTGGTTTAGCGCAGCAGACGTAATTGTTGGTTTAATGCAGCAGACGATCTTTTGGTTTAACGCAGCAGACGATCTTTTTGGTTTAACGCAGCAGACGATCTTGTTGGTTTAACTGAGCATATACGATATTGTTAGTTTTAACTCACTGAAAACATAATTTTAAGTTTTAAAAATCTCAAAATTTTCATTTTTATTATTTACACGATATATTCCTAGGGACTATTTGCGTTTTCTTCTACTTTATTCTTTCACTAACCTTAAATAATTTTCCTGTGCTTCTTTAATACTTATTATTATATTTGAATTTCCTAAACCATACTTCATTTCCTAATATTATGCCACTAATAAATGATGTTTAGATTTTGGTATACCATTTCCGCTGTCAAGATTACCTGAATTGTTATAAGAATCAAACATCTCTCCCGAAGGCGACTGTACAAAGATTCAGCCAAAATGGACGATTTATAGAGGTTAGAAATTTTGGGTTTGGGTTGGTTAAAGTTTGGTACAGGTTAAATTCAGCACCGAAGTAATGGATTCTAGCGATAAACATATAAGTATCCTGGATTTTTCTCATCAACCAAATGATTCAACTTAAAAAGACTTGGAAGCACAAAGTTGAAATGATGAAACAAATTAAGATAGTTCTTGAAAAAATATACACTGCGACCACAGAAATAACGGCCAGGCAACCTCTCTCTATCTTCAAGATAAATTAAAAGAGTACATATAAAACATAATTGTAAAGATGCATTTATAAAATTCGCTTATGGGAGGTTAATTATTTTTTATTTTTTTCCCCCAAGATCGAAAAAAAGATCGATTTCTTTTAAAGGGATAAGCTACCTTTGAGAAATCTAATTATTTTTTATTATAATACGGTCGTTATAGAGAGAGGATGGTTGCTTTCAGGAGAAGTCTCATTCCGGAGGTTTATCTGTATATGATATGTGTTGTAAATAATCCAAGCTGAATTATTCCAATATTTACACAATGAATCTGTCAAAAGAAATTGAAAATTGTAGTTTGAAGTAGAAAAAGGTACCTTAGACATTTCTGGAATAAGTTCACATCTGTTGAGGTATGTTCTCCAGAGGTAGTTGTTATGGAAGCGGTTCTTGTGTAAGTAGTGTGAGAATGCTCTCTGTGTTCACACAAAACAGGTGTTAGAGACGTCACATAAGCTGTGTGAAGGACCTTACCTTGACGAGGGTGGCAGCGGCGGAGTTGGTGCGGGCGAACTTCTTCTGTTTCTGCTGAGACTGGATCTTGAAGGCCATCCCTGCTCCGATGATACTCTGGAGACACATCGTACTGATGTCGAATGGAAGTCTACATTGGTAGACTAGTGTCGACCATTGCAAGATCAACTTGGACGGGTCTACTATAGCTCGCGGGTCTACAATAGCCCGCATTGTTTGACCAAATTGGAAGATTATTTCTCTTCGACCTATATGGGATAAACGATGTAGATAATGGACTTCGAAGATATAATGGTAGACTACATTGGTAGACTGATCTACCTGGAGAGATCCATGGAACACATTGACAAAAAAACATAGACGGGTCTACAATAGCCCGCATTGTTTGACCAAATTGGAGGGTTGCATCTGTCTATTTCTCCTCACCCATCCATAGATTGGTGGCTGGCGGTAGTCCTGTCCTCTCTCAAAGCTTCCTTTCTATAGCTGGTCTATTGATGGTATCATAGGGCCTTTTACCGAAATTGTCCCTAAATTTCATTATCAGCTCTTCTATTCCTGGTTTTCTTTCCAAAACCCCACCCCCAGGAATATCATTAACCATTCGGCACATTTCGAAATAAAATATTTACTATTTCCGTCTTTGAAAGAGTCCGTATCTCGAAAGGGGTTATAAGGTTACACTGGATTATAAGACAAAAGTAGGGGAGTATGTAAACCGTATTATCAAGCCGAAATGGTAATAAGGCCTATAGTAAGCTTTATCAGGTTAACATATAGGACAACATTGCTATAAAGTATGAAAGTCACAGAAATCATGATCAACAAGATCTACTCACAGCTGGTAGACAGAAGAAGCACAAAGCAGCAAATGTGATGAAGCAGGTAGCCAACTTGCCGGCTGGAGTCCGGGGGATCTTGTCTCCGTAGCCAATGGTGGTCAAGGTGATCTAAGATCGGCGATGAGACAGACCCAGTCCCATAAAGCCGAAGGCTACTCACCCAGGCCCACCACAGAGCCTCGAAGTAGTTATGGAAATTGACGGATTCCTTCGTAGCGGTCGAATTAGGACCGTACTGTTCGCCCTCCAGCATGTACAGGACGTTAGAGGCGACCACTAGAGTGATGAAGGCAAAGTACATCGCCGTCAGTAACTCCTGGCGTCACAACGTGGGGTCATACCACTTGTGTCTAGCTTTTATTAGTTATAAGGTTGCCCCAGAATAATATTGGTATTTCAATTTTTTTCAATTTTTACGAACTTTTAGGACAAACTTGAATTATTATTCCTAGCACAATACGTGTGTGGTACAGGCCATAGTAATCATGGTGGGTAGTAGTTGGAGACTGCTTTTACTGTAAGTGTACCACATGTCTACACATGTAGAAATCAGTTCAATTTTTGCACTCACAAATGTGCTATAGCCCCGTTTAGTTATAAGCACTCACTAGTGGGACTGGATTTTTTCAAGAATCAATGGCCATTGGAGCAATTTTATTCAGTAAAAAGTGCCCGATTCGAGGTTAGATCTCGGGTCGTGACTGTCGGAAATCAACGGTTTATGTCACTTGTCCACTAATACATAAGTTTAATGGAGTAATTCAAATCACAGAAAACCAAAACTGATTTCAAACCTTACAGCAGGTATTTGAATTTACCAAAAAAGGTTTTTAAGCTAGTGAAGTGGCAAGGGCCGATTTTCTGGCTAAAATCTCTTTATATAAAAAAGCAATGTTTGTATGTCCGGTATACAAATTCGCAGTAGTTCACTAATTCAAACCAAAATTTCCATACATAGGTTAAAAAAATACGGGAAGACGATAGGCTATTTTAAAAAATATATAAATCAATTATTAAAACTATAGATTCAAATTATTCTACTTAGCTCGCGAGCAGCGCCTCTAGGGGTAAAGATGGGAGGTAATATCAGCTGACCTAATGTACATGTAAAGTTTGGAGCGGGACGTTTCACAAGAGTGACATCCACGGCACCAATTTATAATTGTAACGAATAGTGTTTGAATAAAACATTTAATCGGGTAAACCCGGGGGGCGTTGCCCGGGTCATTCGTCTAGTGTATTATAAAATTGCGGGAAGAAGATATCCATGTACTTAAAGAGACATCTCTCCCTTTGATAAATGAACTATGTTCAACCTCAATAAATACCCATTCGAAGAGTTTTTTTTAAATGTACAGTCTCTCTCATTAGAGACCATAGCCTAAAAACATGGTTAAACCAGATTTCTCCTGGAGTTAGTCTCTTAATATATAATCTGCTTTGGTTAAAAGACTTCTCATGACTTATCTGACATGACAGAGTCTTTGTCAACGCACTACCTCCAGGATAGAGTGTTTATCCGTGGTTTAGGCTATGGTCCCTCATGGGAGACTCTCTAGTATTACAGATATCCAAAACGATAATCTTCTTAATAATATGCCCTGGCGTAGCATAAAAGATTCCATGCCGTATTTATTCTATTCCCAAAAAAGACACTCAGGTTACAACTGCAATAAAAATGTATTCATTAAATATATATATCATGATGCATTAGCGCGCCATCTGTTATCAAAATTCAAAACTATTATAAACGCGTTAGATTCTTTTTCAAAAATAAACAATTTCTACTGCCCTTACTGCAATGGAAAAATTAATGAGAGGGCCTGGTTCATCAGTGGTGAACCCTCCCAGCGGTTTCGCCAGTTTAATCTACCATACCGCTGTCTAGCATCAGTATCACTATAAAAGGATAATCGAAAAATGCAATATAACAGCGGTATGGTAGATTAAACTGGCGAAACCGCTGGGAGGGTTCACCACCGATGAGCCAGGCCCTCCCATAAATTTTTCCATTGCAGTAAGGGCAGTAAAAATTGTTTATTTTTAAAAATAATCATACTTGTCTATAATATAGTTTCGAAATATATATATAAATCCAAAACGATTACCTTTTTGTGAGAAGATATGGCGTAGCAGAGAAGTTTCCAGGCTTTCTGTCCTTGTCGGGTGAGGTGGAAGATACGAAGGATCTGAAGCATGAAGATGACCCTGGAGTCCAGAAGTTAGAACAGTTCTACTGTGGACTCCCGGACTCCCGTGGACTTACCTGATTGGAGAGTAGGGCATGGGGAAGACAAAGATCTCCAGGACTAGGTGGACAATTGGAGCAAACGCCGTCATGATATCTACACACGTCACTGGTTAGAATGCAGTCCTGAGGACTCGTTGACACAAACCTCTGATTCCTTCCCATCATTTTAGAGAATGTCATAGCTACCTACATAGTTTGACAAAGAACTATTGTCGTGTGTGTGTCTGGTCCTGTTTGATACAACCTCCTTCTGTGGATCACAAACTGGGCGAAAATTCTACACTCGCTACGGTACTACAATACCGACTATCTTTACTACAAAGAACAACGGCTCACATTTAGAACAGGCCATCTCAAGCCATTGAAGATAGAAAATAACAACAAAATCGACCCCACTTACCCTAAATGTAGCTTGGCACCTGCAGCTCCAGAACACCACTTGCATTAGATGCAATAAACAGGACCTTTGGGAGAGCCCACTGATTATCATAAAACAGCTCGAGGAACATGAACTCATGGAATTCGTGTAATCTTTACACAAGGGGATAAGTAACAACAACGGCTCACGTAGAGAGAAAGATCCCCTTTTCCGGCACTACCCTTCAAGTTGAATGGTCAAATTTTTCAATCTTAAATTAAATCAATTCTATTAGATTCCTAGCATTTCAAATATTGCAAACAGAGACTGACTTATTTCGGGCATATAATTAGAGCAAATGGTTTTAAAAAGACGCTGATGTTGGGAAATATTGAAGGAAGAGTGAAAGGCCTGCAATGAACTAGCTAGAAGGAGTCAAGAAAACTATCAGGAGGTCACTAGATGAGCTGCGAGTGATGGTCACTAACGAATCAAATTGAAGAATATTGGACACACACACACACACACAAATGGTTTATAAAAGACGTTGATGTTGGGAAAATTTGAAGGAAGAGAGGAAGACCTGCAATGAACTAGCTAGAAAGGGTCAAGAAAACTACTGGAAGGTCACTAGATGAGCTGCGAGTGATGTTCACTAACAGATCAAATTGAAGAATATTGGCCACACACAAATGGTTTAGAAAAGATGTTGATGTTGGGGGAAATTGAAGGAATAGAGGTAGACCTGCAATGAATTAGATAGAAGGAGTCAAGAAAACTACTGGAAGGTCACTAGATGAGCTGCGAGTGATGGTCACTAACAGACCAGATTGAAGAATATTGGGAAAAGGGTTTTAAAAAGATGTTGATGTTGGGGAAAATTGAAGGAAGAGAGGAAGACCTGCAATGAACTAGCTATACGGAGTCAAGAAAACTACCGGAAGGTCACTAGATGAGCTGCGAGTGATGTTCACTAACGGATCAAATTGGAGAATATTTGTCCATACATTCACCAAAAGTCGAACTTGACTTGATGGAGGTTACCAACAACAAAACCACGTCAATATTATCACCGGTGGGAGTCTAGTCAGGACTGATCAGAAGAATGGCTGACCAATGTCAGAAGAAGGATCACAGCATATACTGCTCCCTAGAAAACTCTCCTTTATTGAGAGTGAGCGATAAAAAAGACATAACTCGGGTTTTCCTGGATCACAAAACACCAACTACCCGGCTTCTGTATTTTTGTCTTTCTTCCACATATCATTGAGCAGGTATCAATGAGTAGATTCAACAACAAACTGGTATATTTACATATAGGGATCTCCGCCAACCAAGAGAGAGAAGAGAGAGATTCCAGTAAATTCAGAATATACAAACATAAAGACAGTAAAGGGCCAAAAGCTTTTATTAGCGTACAATCTGTTGGCAAAGATGAAACTTGTTGTTCCACTTAAGCCAACCTTTGTGACAGAATCTTTATAAATATCGCAAGTTTTAATGCTCAAAGTCAACCTGTTATGAATGATAAACACACAGATTGTTGTTAAAATGTTTGACAAATAAATATACTGACAATGTGTTTCTTTTCAATAATATCATCAAATATTATCTCTACAGACCTTACTGCAATGATATAAGTTATTGAATGAGAGGGTTTGGCTCATCAGTAGTGAATCCTCTCAGCGGTTTCTCCAAAATAATCTCCAGACCGCTCTACTATTGTATTGGATCCAGTTCCAGTTCCAAATAACTTTATTAGGTGCCACCGCTCAAAAAGAGCAACCTAGATCATCATATTTACAATATACTGTGGGGGGTGTACAGGGTTTGTTCATTTACAATTATAATTTATATTGTTGGGTCCTCAGGTCCTTGGGGATATTGTTCTTGAGAAAGTTTTGTCTGGCTTGTTTGATATTCAAGGTGGGTTTATTTTTCCTTTTTTTTTTTTCTACTTTTCGTCATTCTGGCTTAATTGATGAAGAATTTGTCTAGGTTTTAGATTTCTTATTTTCCTTTTTCCGCATTTGTAGTTTGTGGCTTCCTTAAAGGTGGGGTTTTCTAACTTTTCGGATTTTTCGTAGAATTTAAATGATTGCCTAAGAATGTAGTCATTGATGTTTTCGATATTTAGATCGTTCCTGAGGATTGTGTTCCGAACGAACCAGGGTGGAGACATGATTTTTCTGATCATTTTATTTTCAAAGACTTCTAGTTTTTTAAGGATGGTCTTATGTGCTGTCATAAAAATGGGGTGGCCATATATGAGTATTGGTCTTATTATTGACGTGTAAATGGTTCTTTTGCAATGAAGGAATAATTTGCTTTTCGGTCCTAGAAGTAGGGATAATCGGTGTTGGGCAGCTTTCGCCAAATTAATTCTGTTTTCAATGTGTTTTTTTTTTGAAGGTTAGGTGCTCGTCTAGGGTCATCCCTAGGTATCGGATGTACTCTTTCCATTTAATATTGTCTTCGAAGACAAAGAGTTCGTCTAAAGGTTTCTTAATTTTGTCTTTTTTTCTGAATAAAATTATTGCTTCACTTTTTTGGGGGTTCATTGTGACTCGCTATTTTTTACACCAAATCGTGGAAAAGATACAGGCCTCTTGGAGTTTCATGTGAAGTCTGTCGAAGTCGTATGTTGAGGCCAAGATGGCGGTATCATCGGCAAATAGGTGTAAAGAGGTGTCTTCAATACAGGTGAAGTCATCTATATATATGTCAAATAAGGTTGGTCCTGTGACTGATCCTTGAGGGACCCCAGGAAGGATATTCCTGGCTGTTGAAAGTTCGTCTTTGACTCGTACCTTGAATGTTCTATTTGTTAAGAAGTTTTGCGTTATTTTTATGATGTCTCCAGGAGGGTGCTTTTTGCACATTTTGTAGAGAAGGGCCTCATGCCAGACTTTGTCGAACGCTTTGGCGATATAGAAGAATACGGCTCCTGTTATTTGGCCTAGGTCCATGGCTTTTCTTATTTTTTCAGTGACAACAACTAGCTGGTGCAATGTTGAGTGCTTGGCTTGTATTGGATCTGTTCCAAATAACTTTATTAGGTGCCGCTCAAAAAGAGCAACCTAGATCATCATATTTACAATATACGGTAGGGGATGTACAGGGTTTGTTCATTTACAATTATAATTTATATTGATGTCGTTGGGTCCTTGGGGATATTGTTCTTGAGTTGTGTTGGATTAGATTTCTTATATACCATGTATTTCTAAAGAAGGCAGCTTAGAGGTGTTTAGTGAACCTATGAACATAAGCTTATTGGTCTGTAGAGGTACATACATATAATTTCAAGGTAGTGCATCGAGCAAAGCTCTTCCGCAAATATAGTTTCATAACAAATTTATATTAGTAAATTAAATTTATAAATTTAATTGCCATCTATCGATAAAATGTGTAGCAAATAAATTTACTGGCAATGTGTTCCTTTTCAATAATATCATCAGATATTATCTATATTGTTTCTTAGAATGTTTTTTACTTATCCCAACTATAAATGATACAGGCCATGATAATAATAACAATGATGAACAGATGGTTTCGAATGTTGTAATGTCAAATTATATTGACAAATATTTGTACTTTTATCTCAGGTTTTACTGGGAATATTTTTGTTTTCGTTTGTTAGTGAACCAATCTCTCCCGCCTTCTCATTTGACGAATGTGGTCATGTTTGTATATATAAAAGGGGGCTATGGTATTGCGGAGGAGTATGGTGGATATATGGTGTGGAAACGCTTAAAGTGTTCTCTGTGTGATTTATCCGTGTCTGGTGATCTCCTCGTATACCTGTGTGACCCCGGTCCGCTCCCTACCAACGCTACAATAAAAGATAAGTACTGTTTTGTTTTTATATAGCAAATCTTGCGTTTCTTTTTTGCTCCTTTTTATTGTTGTTGTTGTACTCTTGAGTGTACGCTTTTCTGTGTGTTAAGTTACTACTACTTTAGGCCCTAGTAATTTGCAACTTTGTGTGTTATCCCGTAAATAGAAACTTCTGTCTGTAAGAACAGGTTTAGTTCTTGCACTTAATGGCTAAGGATCTAATTTTACATTTATCGATAGGCCATTGAAACAATGTGAGATGGAAGAGTCATCTAAATATTCTAGAATAGATTCTGAATTTTACACAAAAGAGAGAAATTTGTAATTACCTAAGACCACAATAGGTTCAACGAAGTACCGTAGTTTTCCATAAACTCCCCTAAACTTAGGGATGGCCCCCGAGCACCAGAAAAGAACCATGTTCTCCAGAAGTCGATGAACTATGATGATGGTCTCCTGAAATAACAAAGAGAACATGGCACTGGAGTGTTATGTCAGCAATACTATGTACTTACCATGTACCGGACGACATGATGGGTGCGAAAATAGTATTCTTTAACGGTGTTCAAGGCACTCACGAGGAAGAAGGCAAACAGGAAGACTATTCTGCACAATCACAAGCGATATATGAGTGAGGGACGACCATTAATAGGTCGCGTATGCGCTCCTGTACCCCCATCTTAGGGAGAGTTTCCTCGCGGATACCTTACCTAAACACAATTCTTGTCAAGTTCCTCAACACAGTCATCGCTGGGGACACGGATTCCATAACTCGCAAGTCTGAACTCAAGACGATTCTAAGCTCCTGATAGGATCCAGACGTACCTTCGGAGAAGGCCTCGTCTGGTGTATATATTTTCTCTACTATTTTAAACTCTGTAAACTCTCTCTTGACCGTTGACTAGTGGCCAATAAACTATTTTTAATTGTCAATTGTCACAAGTTAATACTACAAAATAGTAGCAGAGTTTCACATTTTTACATACAGAAATGTATTAGAACCTCCATGGGCGCTGATATATTTATAAAAAGGATAGTTATCATTACCAAAATTACTATTTTCATCAATTAATTCCGGTAACACTTCTCTCTAAAAGATAAATTGGCCTTAAAACTGTGTTTTCCTTTTTAGAGAGAAGTTCTACTATAATACGAATTTTGCCGACTTGGGCCCCTGTACTGATGAGGGACATACCCCAAAACTGATATACAGGTTGGTTTTAGTCTGAATACGCTAAATCACATCAGATTTTACATTTTTACATACAGAAATGTATTAGAACCTCCATTAGCGCAGATATCTTTATAAAAAGGATAGTTATCATCACTGAAATTACTATTTTTGTCAATTAGTTCGGGTAACACTTCTCTCTAAAGAACAAATTGACCCTGAAATTGCGTTGTCCTTTTCAGAGAGAGGTTCTACTGTAATCTGAATTTGGCCTACTTAGAACGACTTGGGCCCCTGTAGTGAAGAGGGCCATAGCCCCAAACTATGATATTCAGGTTGGCTTTTAGTCTGAATTTGCCAAAAGTGGTGTTGAGGCTCATTATTATCCCCACAGAGTTTCACATACAGAAATTCATTAGAACCTCCATGTGAGCAGGTACCTATATAAAAAGGACAGTTCTCATTACTAAAATTACTATTTTTATCAATTAGTTACGGTAACACTTCTCTCTAAAGAACAAATTGACCCTGAAACTGCGTTGTTCTTTTCAGAGAGAGGTTCTACTGTAATCTGAATTTGGCCTACTTAGGAAGCCTTGGGCCCATGTAGTGAAGAGGGCCATAGCCCGAAACTATGATATTCGAGTTGGCTTTTAGTCTGAATTTGCCAAAAGTGGTGTTGAGGCTCATTCTTTATCATCCTTAGTAAAGCTTTTTACAAGGATGAAGCACAGTGCCATCGTTCTGATGTACTTAGTTCCATGACTTTCTGTGAAACTTCGTGTTTTTTTGCCAACCACAACCACAAATGTAGGGAAGATTTACTATGGGGTGTGATAACTGAAGGACCCACAAGCCTTAATAGTCAAAACCACAATCAAATGTAGGGAAGACTTACTGTGGGGTGTGATAACTGAAGGACCCACAAGACTTAAGAATCAAAACCACAATCAAATGTAGGGAAGAGTTACTGTGGGGTGTGATAACTGAAGGACCCACAAGACTTAAGAACCACAATCAAATGTAGGGAAGACTTACTGTGAGGTGTGATAACTGAAGGACCCACAAGACTTAAGAACCACAACCACAATCAAATGTAGGGAAGACTTACTGTGAGATGTGATAACTGAAGGACCCACAAGACTTAAGAACCACAACCACAATCAAATGTAGGGAAGATTTACTGTGGGGTGTGATAACTGAAGGACCCACAAGACTTAAGAACCACAACCACAATCAAATGTAGGGAAGACTTACTGTGAGATGTGATAACTGAAGGACCCACAAGACTTAAGAACCACAACCACAATCAAATGTAGGGAAGATTTACTGTGGGTGTGATAACTGAAGGACCCACAAGACTTAAGAACCCCAAACAAATGTAGAGAAGACTTACTGTGAGATGTGATAACTGAAGGACCCACAAGACTTAAGAACCACAATCAAATGTAGGGAAGACTTACTGTGAGATGTGATAACTGAAGGACCCACAAGACTGAGGATCATAGAGGAATCTAAAGACTTTGTCCCTCGCCGACTCTCTGGACTTCCCTGGACAGCTCTGGCTGTACACCAGATTCCAGACGTTCTGTGATTTCTTGGAGCAGCTGCACAGACAGCAAATCAGTGTGCCCCTGATATCTCTATACATGTTAATATACCGAATTTGTCGTAGAGAATATATTTATAGAGATATTTGAACTGTAAAATCAAAGGTAACCTCTCCCGTCAAAATAAAGGTCAAAACTAGACGCCATCTATTGACTGTCGCCGCCAACTAGCGGCCTCAGGTCAGTGACAAAGCCACAACAACAGTAAACTGTGAAGCTTCCACCTGTTACCGCTCACCTAGAGACATTGGTTTCGGGATAATCGCCCTCTTCAGCCCAGGGTGGTCTTTTTTCCATGGGATCCGCAAGGGATCTAATAGAATCTTCACAATCTGCCAAAGAGGTGTTTAGCTGGCAAAGTGGCTAGGCCAAATCTATGGCCAAACCCGAGGCCGCTAGTTTGCGGTGACGGTCAATAAATGGCGTCTAGTTTTGACGTCTATTTCGACCGGACAGGTAACCTTTATTTTTATAGATATGTGAACTTTAAAAAATATAAGAATAAAATGATTTTATTGTATTTATATATTTTTAAAATTTATATATCAACTTTTTTTTAATCCGTGTAAATCCAATTTGTATATAATGATTGTATAAACAGGATCGTAAAACATAAAACTAAGCTTCGCATTTTTTTTTCTTTTTTCTACAAAGGGTACTAAGAAAGTTTTGCATTACGCTCTAACCCGCGTATCTACGTGGCCTCGAGTTCGAACTTGTTGAGCCCTGTTTGTATTTGAACTGCAGTCAAAACTTCATTCCCTATATGTTAGTATTCTTTGAACTGTGGAGCAAAAAACATTAAGAATTTCTACCTGACGTAAAATTGAATACTGAGCTATTTGTGATATATAACTTTTAACATAGTTTGGGAATTGAAGAATAATTGCAAGAAATAACTCCTGTACTAGGAAATGATTGTCCACGTCGTACTACCATATTCAGGTGGTATCGTGAGATC
>CP092872.1:79276180-79291180 GCA_030710605.1 Cordylochernes scorpioides
GTTGCTGGGGGTTTGTATATTTCTGTAGCTGGGGGTTTGTATATTTCTGCAGCTGAAGGGTTGTCTATCTCTGTTGCTGGGGGTTTGTATATCTCTGTTGCTGGGGGTTTGTATATCTCTGTAGCTGGAGGTTTGTATATCTCTGTAGCTGGAGGTTTGTACATCTCTGTAGCTGGGAGGTTGTATATCTCTGTTGCTGGGGGTTTGTCTATTTCTCTAGCTGCGGGTTTGTATATCTCTGTTGCTGGGGGTTTGTATATCTCTGTAGTTGGGGGTTTGTCTATCTCTGTTGCTGGGGGTTTGTATATCTCTGTTGCTGGGGGTTTGTATATCTCCGTAGTTGGGGGTTTGTCTATCTCTGTTGATGGGGGTTTGTATATCTCTATAGCTGGGAGTTTGTGTATCTCCGTAGCTGGAGGTTTGTCTATCTCTGTAGCTGGGGGTTTGTCTATCTCTGTAGCTGGGGGTTTGTATATCTCTCTATCTGGGGGTTTGTCTAACTATCTTTTCAAAAACCTTTTTAATTTATAGATTTTTCAGGCTCGAGCGTCTTTCTACAGGAGAAAACATGGTATAATGAAAAATACATTCTCATTGAATGTATTTTTCATACTTTAAAATCATCTAGATGAGTAGTTCTCAATCTTTTGAAACCTATAATGCATTTTGATGGTAAATGGATTTTTGGTGAAAACACAAAATATTTTCTGATTAAGAAATAACATTATTTAAATCAATACTTAAAGTTTTAAAAAAATAATACGTCATATTCAAAATTTATTATATTGATAAATAATATTTTATAGATCAATTTTGATATTTTGGCGACACAGAGTATGCTGTGATTAATCTTTTAAAAGCAAAGTTCTAATTTAGGTTCAAAAATCGTTGATTTCCCCCAAATCGGTAAGATTTTTCGAGTAGTTCTCTAAACCCATCAATTTTAAATAGAACCCAGAAGCTCCTAAATGTAATAGATTGAGATGTAATTTGTCTTGTATCCCTCAATCTTTCATCGCCCGAGTTAATTATTTTCACGTGCTTATTACCGATGGAGATGTTACAGAAGATGATAACGACCTAGTAGCCCTCCGCAGTGATGGGGTTCTTCCCCACTTCCCCATCATTTTGTTTTATTGGAACAATGACCTCGAGGGGATGTTCCCCACTCAATACTAACATACTTGATGCATAATGGATGGTTTTGACTGGTTTGGAAATCTCCATTACCTATTTGGATAGCTCCTGGCTATCCTTTTAACTCAAGAGAAATAGGTTTAGAGTTAATAATTGATATCTCTCCGTGTAGATATATGATATTATTTGAACATATATTGGTTTACTTAATCTTTGATCTTAATTTCAAACATACTTTATACTGATCTCTCTTTCTATTGGTGATTTGTACTTGTGTAAAACTTTCAATGGATTTCTTGATAACTTCCTTGGTTACCCAACAATAATAGATTTAGCATTAACCTTCGATAATAATTGATATGTACCATGTGGAAATGTGAGATTATATTTGAATATATGTTTTTCTATCCTCTTTCTTTCGTGTGTGATTTAACCTTCATTCTCAATCCTAATCTCAAGCACACCGACCTTCATACTGATGGTTTGTGTGGAAAGAACTATTAGCTTTTTTGATTCTCTCCTGGTTTTACCCTCATCCTGGTACTAACATACTTGATATTGGCCTTCCTAATAGATGTTTTATACTTGTGTGGATACGTTCATTGGTTATTTAAATCTTTTCTGGTTAACCCTGTACTAACAGATTTAGTATTAGATATCATAATGGCTGTTTTGTGTAAAAAAAACTTGATGGATTACTTTAATTTCTACAAATTTTTCTTAATTTCATATTTTCTTTAAAATTAATATTATAATCTCTCTCTATAGAAGGTTGTTTGTACTTGTGTGAAATTTCCATTGGTTATTTGAATATGTTTTTTTTATACTTAATTCAATACTCTATCTAATAAATTTAGTGTTAATATTCTTTCTTATGTTTTGTAATACTTGTGTGAAAACCTTCATTAACCTCCATAGTTTTCCCTTCACAAACACTAATAGACTTCGATTAAAATATGGTTATTTACCGTGCGCGTGCCATATTTAGGTAGGGTTTAAAATTGTTTTCATGCTATATCTTGTTAATTAAGACAATGTTCTACTGTCTCTATCACTGCTCTTGGTTCTGCAGCGCCATCCGCTCTCTCATCCAAGAGGTGTTCTCTATCATCGGGCGGCCGCCGGACCTGCAGTCCTGGATCTTTCCTGTTGAACTCGAGGACCATGTATGGTGGCGCTGGAGACCCGCCGGTGATCTTTCATCAAACTCTGCAGAGGCGTCATGTACATATTTTTGTATATAGCATATATTTAAATTTTTTAAAATAATTACTATCATCATTGTGTAAATTACTCATTATTATTCCATACATAGTGCGACTGTGTACACTTGCATGTATTGACAAATTTGTCAATAAAATTATGTTATTTGTCAAGTTGTCTCTCTCTCTATCTCTTACCACCATCTTACTATAATGTAAAAAAAAAAAAATTGAGAACGCCCGGCTCGTCCGTGTTAAAATCTTCCCGTTTACATAGTCCAAATGCAATCTTTAAGGGGGGGACAGATGATTTGAAAAATCAAATAATATTCACAACGAAAAGTTCAATATATTGCATACGAATTGTAGCAAGGAACACACATGTAAAGGACATTTAACGGTAAAGTACTGTGCAAGAACCGTAGAGAGGAGTACAAATCAGAGAATCCATCAGCAGTTTGGGCGGGTCTCCATTATGAAGACAATGCCACTAGGTCTTCAACCCAACCTGCTCTTGATGGCGAAATGCAGGCCGCTGACTTCTCTTTGTGAACGGATCGTCGAATGTAGGTTACTTGATCTTAGCTTTAGTGTAAAGTTTTAAGAACCCATTTTAACGAGGGGTGAAGACCTGAAATATACTTTCTGTGGATCAGGAATAACAATGGAGATGTTGCACTACTTATTTGATTGTGCTGCTCTGTCTGAGGAAAGACGAAAACTAAATGATAAAACGGGGCAACTTTGTCCTTCATTTCCGGCACTAATTAATGAAATATCAAAGAATAGGTATATAGCGGTGGCGATATTTGAATTCCACAAGACTATATCCCAGAAAAAGGCCACACAGTGTTCTCTCCATCCCTTGTGAACTGGCGAATCCTGTATAGGGCGAGAAGCCCTAAATAAAGGCTTTGTTGTTGTAGTTGTTATAAGAACTTTGCTCTTTTATTTGGTATCTCCGATATAATATTTAAATATACCTCAATGATTAGAAAGAAAGAAAACACCTCTCAAAGATATTCTGAACATAGATTCTATTTGAAAATCAGGTCATTTCCATAACCTACATTCTAAGTAAATAAACCATTCTGGAATCATTAGTTTCAAATTATATAACCTTAACATAAACAATTCTTTATTTTACCAATATTTCAGTTGGCTGAATGCCAACCTTTATCAAGGTGTTATAACATATTTAATGTGTGTCAACAACAAACACAGCGCCACATAACGTCAACAGAATTAAGTTTTTAAAATATTTTGTTATATTTTCAACTTAATTCTGTTGACGTTATGTGACGCTGAGTTTGTTGTTGACACACATTAAATATGTTATAATACCTTGATAAAAGTTGGCGTTCAGCCAACTGAAATACTGGTAAAATAAATATTTTGATCCAATATATGCCTTTTTATTTAAATAATAAACAATAATCTGTCCATTTCTCTATTCACTAAGTTCATCAACCTTTTTATAGTTTTTCTTAAATTTCCAATTATGTAAATTCTTAAATTCTTCTGTCTTATATTTGCATAGATATATCTTTAAAATTCTATATAATCTCTCTCCATTACCTTTTTATATGTTTTAGTTTGCTGAGAAAGGGCTTACCCGAAAGCTTCTTCATACAATTAATAACATTAAAATTTTACACAAATAAATTTACTGGCAATGCGTTTCTTTTAAATATCATCAAATATTATCTCTACAGACCTTACTGCAATGATATGAATTATTGAATGAGAGGGCTTGGCTCATCAGTAGTGAACCCTCTCAGCGGTTTCGCCAAGTTGCGATGTCTTATACCTTTTTGTAATTATGCAATAAACAAAGGAATAGAATAATCAAAATAGTTGCAACCTTTAAACAGCAGATAAATACACTCATGGACAAAACTTAAGAAAGTTGTACCTTTTATCATGTATATTGGGATTCAGACAATAACTCTGTAAGATATTACAGTGACCTTTATTGAAGATACACGAGATAACCAAGTGTGAACAAAATTGCTTCTGCCTCCTTCAAATAAAAACCGGCGACATCAAATACTTTCCATTTCCTTATGTTTATCAATTAGTGTACATATAAAATACCGTATTTTCTGGCATTTTTAGATGTATCTGCCATATTGTTTATTAAATATTCTTCTTTGCTTTTCATATTTCTTAGTTTAAATTCCATGCCTAATACAAGGTTGTGTGTGTCCCAAAAATTATTAAACACTTGCAAAACATTGAAATACCAATATTATTCACCGTTATGTATAATATCGTTGTATTATGTATAAAGTAATTGTATTATGTATTATATTATGTATTAGACGTAATAATATTATTCGCCAAGTAATAGGAAAACAACGTTTTAAGAAAAAAACGAACTTTTGGGATAACCTTATACAATACCTCGCTATTGAAGATTGAGCCGTTGTTAAATATAAAGTTTTGCCGTCTGGTTTAATCAAGACATCTTTAGAAGTAAGCTTTTTCTCTTTCTTATCATTTACTTTGTTCTTCATTTTAATTGAAGATATGTAGATGTCACGGAATTAAAACTACAGTGTAGATATGGGGAACACTTTGTTTTTAAATTTAGGGTAGAGGTGTAGTTATTTTGTTTTAGAGAGATTATAAAATAGACTAAATAGAGAGATATTGGGTCGTAAAATTAGAACAGCTATCTCTCTAGACCAGGGGTTGGCAAAATGCGGTTCGCGAGCCACATGCGGCTCTTCGGATGTGAAGCTGTGGCTCTTTATATAGTTCCATATGTAAATATTATTTATGCGAGTACTATTTATTGTTGGCAAGAATAAAAAAGTGTGGCTCTTTAAAAACTTTGAAATTTTGTAAATTGTAATTTTGGACTCTTCCGACTCAAAAGTTTGCCAACCCTTGCTCTAGGCTATTGGTTTGTTCCTCATCCATAAAATATAAAAACCAACAAAATCAAACCAAAAAGATACTAAAGAGGTTTTTTTTACCAATTTCTAGGAAGTTTGTTCACTAACATGTCTTGTATTTTCTTGGTAAAGTCACAAATCCTACTTAGGCGAATCACATATCAAATTTTAGTGTCAAGGTTACAGATGGCTTGAAGAAAGAAGCGAAAATAATTGTTTGTTGACCACTTTGTGCACAATTGGGAAACTTTATACTCAGAAAATGAGCAGAGAAGCTACTTGGCAGGTAAACTTCTTTTGCGTATGAAACTGCACACGAAAACAACTTATCCTATATGCTTAACTAGAATTTTATCTAATTAAAAATTCATTACTAACTGCTAAAACATACCAAATCTTGATAATCTACGCCCCAATATCTTCTATGCTGTTCTTTCAGTAGAGATGTGCAAGAAGAACGCAAAACTAAAGAGAGTGCGGGCCTATCCATTTTGTTTTTGAGAGTTTAGTTTTTTTTGACGGTTTTACATTTTTTGATGCCATTCTTCCGAATCTGTCTCTCATCTTTCTGCTCTTTACAGTTTACATAGTCTAAAATAAAACAGAGCATCTTTTGTTGGCTTGCCCTCTGACTAACCAAATTGTACTTGCTTACTTTGACATAATGCCATCTTTCTGTATATACTCAATCTTATGAATACTTTGGCAAGTTTAGAGCTATTTGTACACAGATTTATAAATCACTACTAATTCATCGTGTAAATAATTAAAGATATATATGTAAATAATTCTAATATAGCACAATAGTCTGATAGACTTCGTGCTTCTGTAATAATAAAATAAAAATAGTCTAAAATATGTCATTATCATAATAATCATCAACAATATAGCACTTGAGAATGTTAAAGTGGTGATTGGTCGTATTGATCAAACTGTACTTCGAGATAGAATATTCTGGTCAGAAACTGTGACGATGTCTTTCACTTTCCTCTTTTGCCGTTACTGGTAGTTACTCCTAGCCATCTTGGAGTAATGCATAACATGTTGTTATATACGTACAGCAATTAAGAATCGTGTTCGTCTAAGGGCAAGATGGATGGTCAGCGATGTCACAAGAGTTTGTGCATACACGGAAGAACGTCCCAGGCTCAGTGACCTACAGGGTCAGCCCCTGGCGTCACGTGACCGTGCCACTCTTCCCTGCAGGCCTGCTCAGGTAGGACCCTCTCCTTCCCTTGTCTCACAACTTCTTGTAACGGGCCTTCTTCTCTTAGAGCAGGATTTTATAATAATCATTTCATATCGAAGAGCTCTTCAAATTTCTTATATAAAACGCTGTTAACTTCTTATAGTGTCGATTTAAATCTTGTGTGAAGTTATTGTATTCTAATAACTTCTTGCATTTAGTGGCATAAAAATGTCGTGTATCGGCCTTGCCAATCTTGTGTTATACTCCTGTATCGTGTACTAAGAACTTCTTATATTGATATATCATATTTATTGCATCAACTCTTTGCAAATCTTGTGTCGAACTTTTGTATCGTGTTCTAAGAACTTCTTGTATTGCGGTATCAGGACTTCTTGTATCGACATTGCAAATTTTGGTTCGAACTCTTGTATCGTGTTCCAAGAACTTTTTGTATCGACCTTTCAAATATTGTGTCAAATTCTTGTATCGTTCTCCAAGAACTTTTTGTATCAACCTTTCAAATATTGTGTCAAACTTTTGTATCGTGCTCCAAGAACTTTTTGTATCGACCTTTCAAATATTGTGTCAAATTCTTGTATCGTTCTCCAAGAACTTTTTGTATCGACCTTTCAAATATTGTGTCAAACTCTTGTATCGTGCTCCAAGAACTTTTTGCATCGACCTTTCAAATATTGTGTCAAACTCTTGTATCGTTCTCCAAGAACTTTTTGTATCGACCTTTCAAATATTGTGTCAAACTTTTGTATCGTGCTCCAAGAACTTTTTGTATCGACCTTTTAAATATTGTGTCAAACTCTTGTATCGTGCTCCAAGAACTTTTTGTATCGACCTTTCAAATATTGTGTCAAACTCTTGTATCGTGCTCCAAGAACTTTTTGCATCGACCTTTCAAATATTGTGTCAAACTCTTGTATCGTTCTCCAAGAACTTTTTGTATCGACCTTTCAAATATTGTGTCAAACTCTTGTATCGTGCTCCAAGAACTTTTTGTATCGACCTTTCAAATATTGTGTCAAACTCTTGTATCGTTCTTCAAGAACTTTTTGTATCGTGCTCCAAGAACTTTTTGTATCGACCTATCAAATATTGTGTCAAACTCTTGTATCGTGCTCCAAGAACTTTTTGTATCGACCTTTCAAATATTGTGTCAAACTTTTGTATCGTGCTCCAAGAACTTTTTGTATCGACCTTTCAAATATTGTGTCAAACTCTTGTATCGTGCTCCAAGAACTTTTTGTATCGACCTTTCAAATATTGTGTCAAACTCTTGTATCGTGCTCCAAGAACTTTTTGTATCGACCTTTCAAATATTGTGTCAAACTTTTGTATCGTGCTCCAAGAACTTTTTGTATCGACCTTTCAAATATTGTGTCAAACTCTTGTATCGTGCTCCAAGAACTTTTTGTATCGACCTTTCAAATATTGTGTCAAACTCTTGTATCATGCTCCAAGAACTTTTTGTATCGACCTTTCAAATATTGTGTCAAACTCTTGTATCGTGCTCCAAGAACTTTTTGTATCGACCTTTCAAATATTGTGTCAAACTCTTGTATCGTGCTCCAAGAACTTTTTGTATCGACCTTTCAAATATTGTGTCAAACTCTTGTATCGTTCTTCAAGAACTTTTTGTATCGACCTTTCAAATATTGTGTCAAACTTTTGTATCGTGCTCCAAGAACTTTTTGTATCGACCTATCAAATATTGTGTCAAACTCTTGTATCGTGCTCCAAGAACTTTTTGTATCGACCTTTCAAATATTGTGTCAAACTCTTGTATCGTGCTCCAAGAACTTTTTGTATCGACCTTTCAAATATTGTGTCAAACTCTTGTATCGTGCTCCAAGACATTTTTGTATCGACCTTTCAAATATTGTGTCAAACTTTTGTATCGTGCTCCAAGAACTTTTTGTATCGACCTTTCAAATATTGTGTCAAACTTTTGTATCGTGCTCCAAGAACTTTTTGTATCGACCTTTCAAATATTGTGTCAAACTCTTGTATCGTGCTCCAAGAACTTTTTGCATCGACCTTTCAAATATTGTGTCAAACTCTTGTATCGTTCTCCAAGAACTTTTTGTATCGACCTTTCAAATATTGTGTCAAACTTTTGTATCGTGCTCCAAGAACTTTTTGTATCGACCTTTTAAATATTGTGTCAAACTCTTGTATCGTGCTCCAAGAACTTTTTGTATCGACCTTTCAAATATTGTGTCAAACTCTTGTATCATGCTCCAAGAACTTTTTGTATCGACCTTTCAAATATTGTGTCAAACTCTTGTATCGTGCTCCAAGAACTTTTTGTATCGACCTTTCAAATATTGTGTCAAACTCTTGTATCGTGCTCCAAGAACTTTTTGTATCGACCTTTCAAATATTGTGTCAAACTCTTGTATCGTTCTTCAAGAACTTTTTGTATCGTGCTCCAAGAACTTTTTGTATCGACCTATCAAATATTGTGTCAAACTCTTGTATCGTGCTCCAAGAACTTTTTGTATCGACCTTTCAAATATTGTGTCAAACTTTTGTATCGTGCTCCAAGAACTTTTTGTATCGACCTTTCAAATATTGTGTCAAACTCTTGTATCGTGCTCCAAGAACTTTTTGTATCGACCTTTCAAATATTGTGTCAAACTCTTGTATCGTGCTCCAAGAACTTTTTGTATCGACCTTTCAAATATTGTGTCAAACTTTTGTATCGTGCTCCAAGAACTTTTTGTATCGACCTTTCAAATATTGTGTCAAACTCTTGTATCGTGCTCCAAGAACCTTTTGTATCGACCTTTCAAATATTGTGTCAAACTCTTGTATCATGCTCCAAGAACTTTTTGTATCGACCTTTCAAATATTGTGTCAAACTCTTGTATCGTGTTCCAAGAACTTTTTGTATCGACCTTTCAAATATTGTGTCAAACTCTTGTATCGTGCTCCAAGAACTTTTTGTATCGACCTTTCAAATATTGTGTCAAACTCTTGTATCGTTCTTCAAGAACTTTTTGTATCGACCTTTCAAATATTGTGTCAAACTTTTGTATCGTGCTCCAAGAACTTTTTGTATCGACCTATCAAATATTGTGTCAAACTCTTGTATCGTGCTCCAAGAACTTTTTGTATCGACCTTTCAAATATTGTGTCAAACTCTTGTATCGTGCTCCAAGAACTTTTTGTATCGACCTTTCAAATAATGTGTCAAACTCTTGTATCGTGCTCCAAGACATTTTTGTATCGACCTTTCAAATATTGTGTCAAACTTTTGTATCGTGCTCCAAGAACTTTTTGTATCGACCTTTCAAATATTGTGTCAAACTTTTGTATCGTGCTCCAAGAACTTTTTGTATCGACCTTTCAAATATTGTGTCAAACTCTTGTATCGTGCTCCAAGAACTTTTTGTATCGACCTTTCAAATATTGTGTCAAACTCTTGTATCGTGCTCCAAGAACTTTTTGTATCGACCTTTCAAATATTGTGTCAAACTTTTGTATCGTGCTCCAAGAACTTTTTGTATAGACCTTTGAAATATTGTGTCAAACTCTTGTATCGTGCTCCAAGAACTTTTTGTATCGACCTTTCAAATATTGTGTCAAACTCTTGTATCGTGCTCCAAGAACTTTTTGTATCGACCTTTCAAATATTGTGTCAAACTCTTGTATCGTTCTTCAAGAACTTTTTGTATCGTGCTCCAAGAACTTTTTGTATCGACCTATCAAATATTGTGTCAAACTCTTGTATCGTGCTCCAAGAACTTTTTGTATCGACCTTTCAAATATTGTGTCAAACTTTTGTATCGTGCTCCAAGAACTTTTTGTATCGACCTTTCAAATATTGTGTCAAACTCTTGTATCGTGCTCCAAGAACTTTTTGTATCGACCTTTCAAATATTGTGTCAAACTCTTGTATCGTGCTCCAAGAACTTTTTGTATCGACCTTTCAAATATTGTGTCAAACTTTTGTATCGTGCTCCAAGAACTTTTTGTATCGACCTTTCAAATATTGTGTCAAACTCTTGTATCGTGCTCCAAGAACCTTTTGTATCGACCTTTCAAATATTGTGTCAAACTCTTGTATCATGCTCCAAGAACTTTTTGTATCGACCTTTCAAATATTGTGTCAAACTCTTGTATCGTGTTCCAAGAACTTTTTGTATCGACCTTTCAAATATTGTGTCAAACTCTTGTATCGTGCTCCAAGAACTTTTTGTATCGACCTTTCAAATATTGTGTCAAACTCTTGTATCGTTCTTCAAGAACTTTTTATATCGACCTTTCAAATATTGTGTCAAACTTTTGTATCGTGCTCCAAGAACTTTTTGTATCGACCTATCAAATATTGTGTCAAACTCTTGTATCGTGCTCCAAGAACTTTTTGTATCGACCTTTCAAATATTGTGTCAAACTCTTGTATCGTGCTCCAAGAACTTTTTGTATCGACCTTTCAAATAATGTGTCAAACTCTTGTATCGTGCTCCAAGACATTTTTGTATCGACCTTTCAAATATTGTGTCAAACTTTTGTATCGTGCTCCAAGAACTTTTTGTATCGACCTTTCAAATATTGTGTCAAACTTTTGTATCGTGCTCCAAGAACTTTTTGTATCGACCTTTCAAATATTGTGTCAAACTCTTGTATCGTGCTCCAAGAACTTTTTGTATCGACCTTTCAAATATTGTGTCAAACTCTTGTATCGTGCTCCAAGAACTTTTTGTATCGACCTTTCAAATATTGTGTCAAACTTTTGTATCGTGCTCCAAGAACTTTTTGTATAGACCTTTGAAATATTGTGTCAAACTCTTGTATCGTGCTCCAAGAACTTTTTGTATCGACCTTTGAAATATTGTGTCAAACTCTTGTATCGTGTTTTAAGATCTTCTTGTATTTCGGTATGAGGACTTCTCTTGTATCGGCTTTGAAAACCTTGTGTCAAACTCTCTTTTTATATTTCGGTATCAGAACTTCTTGTATAGACTTATCAAATCTTTTTTTAAACTCTTGTATCGGGGTTTAAGAACTTTTTTGTCTTACGGTATCAGAACTTCTTGTATAGACTTATCACATATCTTGTGTCAAACTCTTGTGCCGTATTCTAAGAGAGTCTTATATTGTAGTATCAGAACTTCTTTTATCCATTTTGAAAATCTTGTTTCCAATTCTTGTATCGTGTTCTAAGAGCTCCTTTTTTGCGATATCATAACTTCTTGTATAGACTTATCACATACTTATGTCAAAATCTTATATCGTGTTCTAGGAACTTCTTGTATTGCGGTATCAGAACATATTTTATAGACTTATGATATATCTTGTGTCAAACTCTTGTATCGTGTTCTAAGAAATTCTTATTTTGCGGTATCAAAACTTCTTGTATCCGTTTTGAAAATCTTGTGTTAAACTCTTTTATCGTATGCTAAGAAGTTCTTGTAATGAGGAATCAGAACTTTTATATTTAAATTTACCGAACTCTTCTTGTAATAAATTCTCAAAAATGCTTGTATCTAGCTAGTAGAGTTTCTTGTTTCGAGATTCAAGAGCTTTCAAAACTTGTATTACACGATGATTTTTTTCAAATAAATGCATCGAGCTCAACTTCTTGTATGTAGATCACTCAGAATTTTTGTATCGAGTCTTTAGAATTGCTCGTATAGAACTTTCAAATAGGGTATATAGAACTCTTGTATCGTGTACTAATCACATAAGTCATATCTACTTAATAGATATTAATCCTTATGATCACAACACAACATACAACAACACACATCACAACACAACCCCCTCACACAACACAACACACAACAACACACATCACAACACACCCCCTCACACAACACAACACACAACAAAACACACACAACAACACACATCACAACACACCCCCCTCACACAACACAACACACAACAAAACACACACAACAACACACATCACAACACACCCCCCTCACACAACACAACACACAACAAAACACATCACAACACACCCCCCTCACTCAACACAACACACAACAAAACACACAACAAAACACACAACAAAACACACATCACAACACACCCCCCTCACTCAACACAACACACAACAAAACACACACAACAACACACATCACAACACACCCCCCTCACACAACACAACACACAACACAACAAAACAGACAACAACACACATCACAACACACCCCCCTTAATCATAAATTAAATAAATCACTATATCAAATAAATCACTAAATCAATTAATTAAATCAAATAAAACAAAACACACACAACAACACACATCACAACACACCCCCCTCACACAACACACAACAAAACACACACAACAACACACATCACAACACACCCCCCTCACACAACACACAACAAAACACACACAACAACACACATCACAACACACCCCCCTCACACAGCACACAACAAAACACACACAACAACACACATCACAACACACAACAAAACACACACAACACACACAACTGGACTGGGTGAGGCCACCGAGGACCCCGTCATCGCCTGGAGGAGGACTCTATCACGGTGGGGACCTGGTTGATTGTATATAGTTCTCTTGATCTTTTTATTGTAAATATTGACTAAGAAGTCAATAAAGATGTTTCTATTGTCAAATTGTCAACACACACAACGACACAACACACACAACAACACAACACAAACAACAAAACAACACACACAACAAAACAACACACAAACAATTAAATAAACCGAAGATCAATCCAGGGATAAGTTCCTTTATCAGTTTCTATTATTACAAGTACTCTCAAGATTTGGGGCTTATCAGACGGGAGTAACACAGTAGCTGTCGTTCGGTGATCATTAACTTCCTTAAGTTTTGTTTATAAGTTGCAGCTAAATATTTATTATTCTATGTACAGATTAACAATTATATTTAATATATTTTGATACTTTGAAAACTTCCTTCATTACCTCTGGTATTTTATAGAATTTAATTTGTTTGGCATCAAATATAATTGTAAATTACCGTGCAATGTTTGTATTTCCTGATTAACTACGTGACAATATAGATGTGGAATGAGATTTTCGGTTAAATTCTAATATTTGAAATTGGTACCGTCTCCGGATTTAAAAAATATAGATTGAAAATTTTCTGGGAGGATATTGATCTAAAAAAGACAAAAGTTGCCTCTCCTATCAAATTTGTTAGCTTTGACGTCTATTTTGACGGGAGAAGTGACCTTTGACCTTTTAAAATAATATATTTTATTGTAACGTAGAAAATTAGGAAGGACAAACCTCAGAATGACACAGCGATTTATTTAATGAAAAACAAAAATTAAAATTTATAAAATATCAGAGAGGCAAAGAGAGAAGTTTACAGTGAGTAGAGAATAAATATCCAAATTATCTTCATAAACTAATAAATATTGTAGCATAGAAATCAAGTCTTTGTATATCTGAAGGTGTTGTTGTTGTTGTCGTGTCCAAAGAAGAGCCTCAGATGTTTCCATGCATCTCCATCACAGCAGCAGCAATATCCACTATCCTGGGTGTGTAAAGCTGCTGTTCTGGGTCTAAGTCAATTTTCTGCAAGGCTGCAGCCATTGCTGGGCATGAGAATATGTGAGTAGGTGTTAGTTCTACACCAGGACAGTTGTTGCATGCTCTATAAGTTCTTGTGCCATCTGGATGTATTGTCATTCCTTTATAGTGTTTTGTTCTAAGTCTTGTTATAGTTTTTGTCAGTTTTCTGAAGGCGTGAAAGTATTTATTGATGACGTCAGTACGACTAGTCGACAATTATCAACCAAACTATCTACAGCTAGAGAATATTGAACAAGCAAGCTAGGTAACATATATGATGATTTTACAAATATGAAATAATAAATCTGTTTTAAATATTTTCATTGAATAATTAAATAATAAAATATAAATTATTTCTTCGCCACAATATTTTTCTATAATAACTTCTTACCTATGGGAACTGTAATAGCTTGAAAATCTTGTTGCTACTGACATGGATCTGACGTATTTCTGTCAAGTATTCGCTCGAATTCTTGGAAGTTTGTCCTTAATGCCTTTGCGTTTTTTTTTTCTTGAGGCGTAAAGAGAAGCTTTGTCGTCCTATTGTCAATAAGGGTAGCGTCTTATTGAAGGGAAATCTTGGCTTTGATATGGCGGTGGAATCCTGGATTCAATCACGAATGTAGACCATAGCACCCATGGGCTCAAGGTCTGCTTGGCAAACTTCAGTTAGTCTTTCCTAACATACTCAGCACATTGAGTAAAATTAATCATTCCTCCAGGGAAAAGTGTCTTTTCAAAACATTTTTATTGTTCTCTAGCTTTCAGGCACGGACGCCCTTCTACAGGGGAAAGGAAATTATACCAGGTTTTCTCCCGTAGATGGGCGTCCGTGCCTGAAAGCTAGAGAATAATAAAAATGTTTTTGAAAATATACTTTTCCCTGGAGGAATGATTGATTTTACTCAATATTAATGCAAGGGATTATTCTATAGAATACCCAGCACATCTCCACCGAAATGTCACGTACAATTTTATGTATTTCTTCTCAGTTTACAGGTGTTACATTCAAGCACAG
>CP092872.1:79293680-79328093 GCA_030710605.1 Cordylochernes scorpioides
GCTGAGTAGAAGTGGTTCCCAAAAATAAATCATATTTAGGTATACCCTACAATCCTTACCGTGATGGGAAAATATTAGAAGGGCCTGACTCATCAGTGGTAAAACCTTCCTACCGAATAGGAAAATGATTTATTAAAAAAATAAAGAAAAAAAAACTGATCTTGTAATTTTAAATTTCTAAAAAGGAGCTCTTTGCCAGACGTTTGAAATAAACTCTGTAAAAATGTCGATTCAAAAACATTTTATGATTGAAAATTCTACTTTTGAAACTGAATTTAAGGGTATTACCAACAATTATATATATTACGAAAATATGTAGAAAAAGGCATCTCTTTATCGTGCAACTGAAATTTGCTGATGGCTTGCGCCATCTATCGGAATAAATACCAACTATTCTCGTTGATTTTTAATTATTCCAGAAAAGCTAACCACGTACGCGTTTCAGGCTGTTGGTCCTCATCAGCGTGGTGCAAACTGTATCTCAACGACCAAAAAACTGGTCATTCAGGCATCCTGAAAAATCATGAAATGGGTAGTTATATATATGTTTATTATCTGAAGATCTAATTAGGGATTGCTCTATTTTCAGAACAATATATATTAATCAAGATTTTATTTACAACAGTGGAAAATTTGGAAGAAGATGGAGGAGGGGGCCATTTTCATCCGAGAATGAAAGTTCCGAGAAAGAATTAAAGTTGATGGTAGCATTGTTGAGGAAGATGAAAGGGATTCTCATGCGGTTCATAATAATAAAAATTGAATCTTTTGGTTACAAAAACCCTTATCAAAATTGGTATGTAAATTAGTTAATAAAACAATTATAAAATCGGGCAAAAAACCTTTTACTTATCGATAATCAAAAACTTTTTGGGGGTCGGTGGAAGGATGGTTTAAACCGTTGGTTTTCGACCGCTACGACCCGGGTTCGATTCCCGCATTGGGCACTTTTTCTCTTATTAAAAGAAAAAAAATCTCCAATGGACCCCGATTCTTGCAAAAGTACAACCCCACCAGCGAGTGCAAGTAACTAAACGGGGCTCTGGCACAATTCTAAGTGTAAAAGTCGAACTGCTTTTCACATGTGTGGACATATGGTGCACTTACAGTAAAAGCAGTCGCTAACTACCCATCATGATAATCATGGCCTGTACCACGTGTACTAGAGATAATTAAAAAAAAAAGAACCTTTTAATTATAAATATTTGGCATATATCTTAAATCCTATTATAGAAAAGAGAATCTTGCCAGGAAAAAAAACAGAGTAAATTATTCTCAGAAAAAATCATTACAGATATTAATATCTTCTATAATTTATTTTAGGGCCTCTATCTAAGGAAGCATCGTTTTTAATACCCTACGTGAGGCACGCAAAAGATAAAGAGATGACTGAAATGAGAATAAAATAAACAAATTTTTTATTTTAAGAGCTCCAAGTATAGGTTTGAAATTGAGATAAGAGACTGGTTATATCTAATTAAATAGAGACCTAAATAGACGAAAAAATCGATTAAATTAACCTAAAATAGTTAAATTTGTTAAGAGATAGAGGTGTAGGGTTAAATAATTCCAATTGCCACACCTAGATGGCGCTGTGTTAAACTTTGTGTGTTATAAAAGTTACATTTTGTAAATGTAAATATTTAATTATTCTTTTTAAATTATTTTATATTTTATTGTAAACAATATGTTATATTTCTTTATTGTTAGAATACCATTTAACTAAAAATTGTATGCCTAAATAAGTCGAGAGACTTTTTGAAATAAAAACAACTTTTAATGGCTAACCGTGTCTGTGGTGATTAATGATCCTACAGAGGAAATATCAAAATAGATATTGTACTAATCAGGAATATTGTAACATTTAGTAGCGTAATTAAACATGTCGAAGGGCTGTTACACCCGTAAGCTTGTATTGTTGTTATAAAAAGAAAAATCTTCCACAATGAATTGTCTTTTATTTGGAATAATTTTATATTCTGTAAATAGGTTTGAAAAAATGAATACTGTGACGAAGAAATAATTTATTAATTTAATTTAATTATTCAATGAGAAACTATTGTTGTTGTTGTTGTCCAAAGAAGAGTCTCAGATGTCTCCATACATTTCCATCACAGCAGTAGCAATGTCCTCTATCTTGGGTATGTAAAGCTGCTGTTCTGGGTTTAAGTCAATTTTCTGCAAGGCTACGGCCATTGCTGGGCATGAGAATATGTGAGTAGGTGTTAGTTCCACACCAGGACAGAAACTATTCAACAGATTATATAAATAAATATTAATCTGTTATGTATAATAATGATCAAAATATTTCTTTGCTTGCTTGCTCAATATTCTCTAGCTGTAGATAGTTTTGTTGAGTTGTTAATAATTGTCGACTTGTCGTGCTGACGTCATCAATAAATACTTTCACAACTTCAGATATACAAATACTTAATTTTCTATGCTACAATATATAGCAGAACCTTCCTTGGCGTTGGAAAAACAAGAAAGCGTCATAATACAAGTTCACACGTGTGGTTAAAGTATCGTCAGCTGTGTCTGTAGTGAAAATGTGGAGTGCTTAGATTCGTCATTTACAACAACTACAACAATAAAGGTAAATAATTGTACACTGATATTTCATTATCGTAAACTATGATTGATTGATTAATTGTTAGATTGACACAAAAGTTGAGAAACTGAGTTTATAGGTTATGTCATACTATTGATAAATGTTGATAGTGTTAAGTAAATTATTAGTTTAAAATTAATTAATTAATTAATTATTATTTTACAAATTTTAAATAGTTTCAAATTTATTTAGCAAAAATTTGAACCTTCGATCTGAATAAATGTTTTGATTTTCGAATTGATTCTTTAAAATTACAAATATTAAGAAAAAGTGGCAGATATAAGAAAACTTTATTTAAACTGTGTTGAGCAAGAATTTTAACATCTAATTTAAGTAAATGTTTTAATTTTCAACTTCATCATTTACAATTACAAATTTTATTTAATTTCAAATTTATTTAGCAAAAATTTGAACCTTCGATCTGAATAAGTGTTTTGATTTTCAAATACCAACGCGGCTGGTGGAGTGGCGATCTATCGTAAATTATCATCGACATCTACGGCGGAAGTGTTCCAAGTTGCGATTACAGACGTAACTCGTGTCATTAAAACCAAGGGTGACATGTGCATGACTGAAGTTACTTGCTTCGCCGCTAATACTAGCTTCAAGTTTATACTCGGTGCTGTATATATTCATCCAGGAGCTAGTATGCAGGATATTGGAATGTTACTATGGCAAGGACTCGGTCCGTACATTCACAACAGCCAGTACGTGCCACCGTTCGTGCAAGTTGATTCTAGTATACCGATTCTTCTGTGTGGTGATTTTAACAAAAACGTAAAGCCTGACAACTCGTTTCTTAATATCATGAAAAATACGTATAATCTTGATTGCGTATCAAACGTTTCTAAGTCAACTACGTTAAAAGGAACAACTATCGACTTGACTTTCGCAAGACACATTACAGCAGAAACACTTCCTTTCATTTCATATTTCTCCTATCATCGTCCTATCCTCAACAAAATCACTCAAATAGGAATTAGTTAAGTTTAAGTTTACATGTACAATGTTTTAGTAAACAAAATATATTTCTATAGTTAAAATTTGTGCAATTCTTATTTTCATTCAATTCCTTGTTCCTATTGTGCAATTTAATTATATTCATATCAATAAATATTCTACCGTTGTCACGTAAAATCTTCGCCCGTAAAACCGACTTTACAGGCAACCATTGTTTTTTTTTAATTTATATTCAAATCAGACCCAATATTCCCACAAAGGATGCTTACGTCAAGAAACAAATCTAAATTCAGATACTATATTACATAAACAATTGAATAATTACATGGTTCGAGTTTAAAGAAGAAAAGAAAGGAAATGACATTAAAATAAGACACCTAATTTCAGAGCCAAACTATCCTTTAGGGAGAGGTGTCCTCTTACCGGAGAGTTACTTAATAGTAAAAATGGTAATTTTGCAAATGAAAACTGTTCTTTGTAGAGAGGTGTCTTCTAGTGAAGTGTCCACTAAAGAGAGGTTCTACTGCACCTATAGTTTTAAATAATATTAACAATATAACCTGTTGAAGTAAACGAAAAAAAATGCGCTACAAATTATAAAAATAAAAATACAACCTTTCGCATTGAGTTTCTTTTATTGAATAAAATAAACTCAATGCGAAAGGTTGTATTTTTATTTTTATAATATAACCTGTGATAAATAAAAATAGCGTTGTACGAGTATCTTTTAGATAAGTAATTTGTTTATTTATTCCATTTACGATATAACATCAAGAATAAATAATGTCAACGCACAAATATAAAGGAATAAATCTTATTATTGAGCAGTCGTGGCCGAGTGGTTAAGGCGATGGACTAGAAATCCATTGGGATCTTCCCGCACAGGTTCGAATCCTGTCGACTGCGTTTTTTTTTTTTTGACAGATTTTTTAAACTTGGTTTTCTCGTTCTCAAATTTTACGAATCACAATAGCATTTTTATTCACCTCAAATAATTATAAGATATTTTAAAGCCCTCTAATGTAGAAGACCCAATCCCAATTGCCATGAAGAAAACAAATAGAAGATCTTCTTCTTTCTTATCTCCACTCAATCATATTAGGGCATCAAGCTTGTAAAGCTTGTGATCATAACTGGGTGAAGTAGAATGCGTCTGCCTTTGTCATTAAGACTGGGAGCACGACTCAGTGGCAGGCCGACTTAGCTCGAAAAGAAATGGCCGCCTCTGACATGAGGAACAGACACAAATAGAAGATAAATCTATGAACGACACAGCAATTTTTTGAATGCAAGAACAAATAAAAATTTATAAAATACAAGAGAATCAATAAGGGAAGTTTACAGCGCGAAGAAAAATATAAAAATAACAAATTTAATAATCTGAGAGAGAGAGAGAGAGAGAGATAATAAAATAATAACTAGGCTAGTGGACATGGTATCTGCCCGGTAAGCGGAGCACTGTGGGTTCGATTCCCATCCCTGGACACTTTTATTTTTCTGTTCATCATTACTTTTAACAATTCATTCTTTCATATCTCATCCCTAAAGTTAGAAATAATCGTTATTTTTCTTTAAAATAAATCTTGATTTTTCCTTGAAAAGAAACACATGCGGGATATTTTTCGAATGTCGTTTTACAATCACAAGCCGCATTATATTGTATTATAAAAAAATAACTACCATCACAAAATTGGAGAGGAGTGGACTTCAGGAATTGGCTTAACCATGGTGATAAGCACCACCACCACCATAATTTTCTGCAATATATATAAGGTGTACGTGAATCAATTTGGTTAACCCAGGATCCTGGAACGTACAGATGCCCCAAAGTACGTAAGTAAAAAAAAAACAAGAAGATGGACTTTAAAATATTTTGAAGGAATGTTTCAACCTTATCAATGAAAAATGTTTGTGAGATAGGAAATATTTTAAATACCACTGCCTCTTTTTTTATGACCACTCGTCTGGTATATATATCTTTTTATTTTGATAACGTTGTTCATTTAAAAAAATAAATCATCCACTGATTTTAAACATCTTACTTATCTTTTGAATTATTATCAATGATCGAAATTGTGTGCACGTTTTGAATCATCTTTTGAAATAATAGTTTAAAAAAAATAACGGTATGTCATCAAACATTGAAAAAAGAAAGAATGATAATATAAGTAATTTGAATTCAGAAAAGGATACAAAAGATAAAAAATTTGGGGAGACATCTTTGAAAAAAAGGGTTATAGTGTGGAATAACAAAGAGATGGTCGTCTACTCATGCAAGACGATTAGTCTTTTGGTTAATCTTGAAGATAAATGATCAAATTCTTTTCTTTTTTCCCATCTTTTTCTTTTAAACGTCATTTTAAAATATTATTTGATTTTACACTAAGATATATTTTGTTATTTTGAAGATGATAAATAGTTTTAAAATGTTCTTCTGTTGTAGGGGGATTGTAAAAAAGAAGTTTATTATATATGACTATAATCCTTGTCATATTTGAATCAAGGTCATCCAAATTTTGGCAATGTTTTTTAATAATCTGAAATTGCGTGCTTTTAGAAACGGTTTAATCATCACATGAAGTTTTGATTATCTTGGCATGAGGTATTTTATTTAAAATATTATTTTTAAAATCTATTTAAAGATTTATTTATTTATTATCAAATCAGACAGATTATCACCACAAGGGATGCTTACGTCAAACAACAACACTAAACTTAGATACTATATTACATAAACAATTGAACAATTACAAGGTTTGAGTAGAGTTTAAAGAAGAAAGGAAAAGAAAGGACATTAAAATCATGCTTGAATTTACAACCAACTAATGAAATAAACACAAATAAATATACCTAGTTTGGCAATTACGGTTTTTTTTCAACCAAGAGAGAAAATCATAGATATATTTACAGAATTTTCTAAATTTAAAATATGAGTCCTTACTATTTATAAACATAAAAATATCCTTGTATTCAATGTTTTCCCGATTTCTGTAATTCTGGAAGATTGGCCACTCAATAAGCAAGTTTTTTTTTACTATTTATTTAAAGATGGTATATTTAGTGCGCGCAGATCATTGTAATAAAGGTAGGTTGAGGTTGAAAGTTTTATATTTTGTGTAGATACATCTCTTCCTTTCAAAAATACATTGAAACAACGTATTTTGATTCTACGCCCCATGTCAGGGGTAATGTTGTTTATAGTGTCTGCTTTAGAGATTGTTTATATATGCAGCAGTGAAGAGTGGAATTTTAGTTATTTTATTTAAGAAAACTATTGACATATGCTTTTAGGACATTAGAATTCCTTATGGAAACATTAACCATTGATGAGCCAGCCCCTCCCACCAAATATTTTATATTTGCAGTAAGAGCAGCAAATATTTCTTATATTTTAATTCCACAGTACAACAATCCGATTATTCACAACTCAACAATCACTACAATCCAACAATCCCCACAACTCAACAATCACATTATCCACAACCCAACAATCACATTTTTCACAATCCAATAATAACATTATTCACAACCCAACAATCACATTATTCACACAATTCAACAATCACATTATCCTCAACCCAACAATCACATATTATCCACAACCCAACAATCACATTATCCACACTCCAACAATCACCACAACAACCATATATATTATCCACAACCCAACAATCACCCCAACACAACAACCACATTATCCACAACCCAACAATCACCACAACAACCATATTATCCACAACCCAACAATCACATATTATCCACAACCCAACAATCACATTATCCACACCCCAACAATCACCACAACAACCATATATATTATCCACAACCCAACAATCACCACAACAACCATATTATCCACAACCCAACAATCACATATTATCCACAACCCAACAATCACATATTATCCACAACCCAACAATCACATTATCCACACCCCAACAATCACCACAACAACCATATATTATCCACACAACCCAACAATCACATTATCCACAACCCAAAAATCACCACAACAACCATATTATCAACAACCCAACAATCACTTTATATACAATTAAACCACAATATCGATAATTCAACAATCACATTATCCACAACCGAAAAATCACCACAACCCAACAATCACATTTTTCACAATCCAACAATTACATATTTTTCACAATCCAATAATCACATTATTCACAGCCCAACGATCACATTATTCACAATCCAACAATCACTTTATATACAATTAAACCACAATATCGACAATTCAACAATCACTACAACACAACAACCATATTATATTATTAAAATTTTACACAAATAAATTTACTGGCAATGCGTTTCTTTTTTTAAATCTCTACAGACCTTACTGCAATGATATGATTTAATGAATGAGAGGGCTTGGCTCATCAGTAGTGAACCCTCTCAGCGGTTTCGCCAAATTAATCTCTAGACCGCTCTACTATTGTATTGGACTGGTTTTGTTATATACCCTGCATTTTCTATGGAAGGCAGCTAAATGGTGTTTAGTGAACTATGGACATAAGCTTATAGGTCTGTAGAGGTACATACATATAAATTTCAAGGTATTGCATCGAGCAAAGCTCTTCCGCGCAAAACATGTTTTCATAACCATTATATATTAGTAAATTAAATTTTATTGCCCTCTATCGTTAAAATTTTACACAAATAAATTTACTGGCAATGCGTTTCTTTTTTTAAATCTCTACAGACCTTACTGCAATGATATGATTTAATGAATGAGAGGGCTTGGCTCATCAGTAGTGAACCCTCTCAGCGGTCTAGAGATTAATTTGGCAAAACCGCTGAGAGGGTTCACTACTGATGAGCCAAGCCCTCTCATTCATTAAATCATATCATTGCAGTAAGGTCTGTAGAGATTTAAAAAAAAATAAAAAAAAGAAACGCATTGCCAGTAAATTTATTTGTGTAAAATTTTAACGATAGAGGGCAATAAAATTTAATTTACTAATATTATATTATCCACACAACCCAACAATCACCACAACCCAACAATCACATATTATCCACAACCCAACAATCACATTATCCACAACCCAACAATCACCACAACAACCATATTATCCACAACCCAACAATCACCACAACAACCATATTATCCACAACCCAACAATCACATATTATCCACCACCCAACAATCACATTATCCACACCCCAACAATCACCACAACAACCATATTATCCACACAACCCAACAATCACATTAACCACACCCCAACAATCACCACAACAACCATATTATCCACAACCCAACAATCACATATTATCTCCACAACCCAACAATCAGATTATCCACACCCCAACAATCACCACAACAACCACATTATCTACAACCTAACAATCACATTATCCACAACCCAACAATCAGCACAACACAACAACCACATTATCCACAACCCAACAGTCACATTATCCACAATCCAACAATAAATTATCCACAACCCAACAATAACATTATCCAACAATCACATTATACACAACCCAACAAAAACAATATCAACAACCCGACAATTACAATATTCATAATCCTATATGCTATAGTTTCTTTATCTTTGAGAAGGACCTATCTCTTATTTCACCCCCAATACCTCCAATTCCTTAAGATATAAGATTCTCTCTCTCATAATTCGTTTCTCCATATAACGACTCCTTTTCGATGACATCGCAGTATCTGCCACAGAACTCTCACCTATTCTCAAAGTCCAATTTCTCCAACCCGAGTTCTAAAATAGACATCTTTGTTTCTGTACTATAAGAGGTACTTCTCCTTTTAATTATGCATATGAACGATGCACTTGTTAAATCAACCTAGTAAAAAACTTTACTAGTAATGATGAAAAATGAGCCACAACACCAGTTTTAGCAAATTTATACAAAAATCCAATCTGTATATACAATTAAACCACAATATCGACAATTCAACAATCACATTATCCACAACCTAACAATCACTACAACACAACAACCATATTATCCAAAATCCAACAATCACATTATTCACAACCTAACAATCACTACAACACAACAACCATATTATCCACAACCCAACAATCGGGCTTTGGCCCTCATCAGTATAGGGACGGCTTTGGTTTCATAACCTTCAACGAGAGGATGTTGGTACATGAATATCATCCTTCCTTTATGTTGCATTATTGCCTGAAAATCGGCCCTGACCACTTTATCAGCTTAAACATCTGTTTGATAAATTCGACCAATTTCATAATCCCTTTCGTAGGATGTTATCAAATCGAAGCTGCCTTTGTACTGCTGGGGGCCAAATCCCGAAACCATAGGATGTTATCAAATCGAAGCTGCCTTTGTACTTCTGAGGGCCAAATCCCGAAACCATAGGATGTTATCAAATCGAAGCTGCCTTTGTACTTCTGAGGGCCAAATCCCGAAACCATAGGATGTTATCAAATCGAAGCTGCCTTTGTACTTCTGAGGGCCAAATCCCGAAACCATAGGATGTTATCAAATCGAAGCTGCCTTTGTACTTCTGAGGGCCAAATCCCGAAACCATAGGATGTTATCAAATCGAAGCTGCCTTTGTACTTCTGAGGGCCAAATCCCGAAACCATAGGATGTTATCAAATCAAAGCTGCCTTTGTACTTCTGAGGGCCAAATCCCGAAACCATAGGATGTTATCAAATCGAAGCTGCCTTTGTACTTCTGAGGGCCAAATTCCGAAACCATAGGATGTTATCAAATCGAAGCTGCCTTTGTACTTCTGAGGGCCAAATCCCGAAACCATAGGATGTTATCAAATCGAAGCTGCCTTTGTACTGATGAGGGCCAAATTCCGAAACCATAGGATGTTATCAAATCGAAGCTGCCTTTGTACTTCTGAGGGCCAAATCCCGAAACCATAGGATGTTATCAAATCGAAGCTGCCTTTGTACTTCTGAGGGCCAAATCCCGAAACCATAGGATGTTATCAAATCGAAGCTGCCTTTGTACTGATGAGGGCCAAATTCCGAAACCATAGGATGTTATAAAATCGAAGCTGCCTTTGTACTTCTGAGGGCCAAATCCCGAAACCATAGGATGTTATCAAATCGAAGCTGCCTTTGTACTTCTGAGGGCCAAATCCCGAAACCATAGGATGTTATCAAATCGAAGCTGCCTTTGTACTTCTGAGGGCCAAATCCCGAAACCATAGGATGTTATAAAATCGAAGCTGCCTTTGTACTGCTGGGGGCCAAATCCCGAAACCATAGGATGTTATAAAATCGAAGCTGCCTTTGTACTTCTGAGGGCCAAATCCCGAAACCATAGGATGTTATCAAATCGAAGCTGCCTTTGTACTGCTGGGGCCAAATCCGAAACCATAGGATGTTATCAAATCGAAGCTGCCTTTGTACTTCTGAGGGCCAAATCCCGAAACCATAGGATGTTATCAAATCGAAGCTGCCTTTGTACTTCTGCGGGCCAAATCCCGAAACCATAGGATGTTATCAAATCGAAGCTGCCTTTGTACTGCTGGGGGCCAAATCCCGAAACCATAGGATGTTATAAAATCGAAGCTGCCTTTGTACTTCTGAGGGCCAAATCCCGAAACCATAGGGATGTTTTCAAATCGAAGCTGCCTTTGTACTTCTGAGGGCCAAATCCCGAAACCATAGGATGTTATCAAATCGAAGCTGCCTTTGTACTGCTGGGGGCCAAATCCCGAAACCATAGGATGTTATAAAATCGAAGCTGCCTTTGTACTTCTGAGGGCCAAATCCCGAAACCATAGGATGTTTTCAATCGAAGCTGCCTTTGTACTTCTGAGGGCCAAATCCCGAAACCATAGGATGTTATCAAATCGAAGCTGCCTTTGTACTGCTGGGGCCAAATCCCGAAACCATAGGATGTTATAAAATCGAAGCTGCCTTTGTACTTCTGAGGGCCAAATCCCGAAACCATAGGATGTTATCAAATCGAAGCTGCCTTTGTACTGCTGGGGGCCAAATCCCGAAACCATAGGATGTTATAAAATCGAAGCTGCCTTTGTACTTCTGAGGGCCAAATCCCGAAACCATAGGATGTTATCAAATCGAAGCTGCCTTTGTACTGATGAGGGCCAAATTCCGAAACCATAGGATGTTATCAAATCGAAGCTGCCTTTGTACTTCTGAGGGCCAAATCCCGAAACCATAGGATGTTATCAAATCGAAGCTGCTTTTGTACTGATGAGGGCCAAATTCCGAAACCATAGGATGTTATCAAATCGAAGCTGCCTTTGTACTTCTGAGGGCCAAATCCCGAAACCATAGGATGTTATCAAATCGAAGCTGCCTTTGTACTTCTGAGGGCCAAATCCCGAAACCATAGGATGTTATTAAATCGAAGCTGCCTTTGTACTGATGAGGGCCAAATTCCGAAACCATAGGATGTTATCAAATCGAAGCTGCCTTTGTACTTCTGAGGGGCCAAATCCCGAAACCATAGGATGTTATCAAATCGAAGCTGCCTTTGTACTTCTGAGGGCCAAATCCCGAAACCATAGGATGTTATCAAATCGAAGCTGCCTTTGTACTGATGAGGGCCAAATTCCGAAACCATAGGATGTTATCAAATCGAAGCTGCCTTTGTACTGCTGGGGGCCAAATCCCGAAACCATAGGATGTTATCAAATCGAAGCTGCCTTTGTACTTCTGAGGGCCAAATCCCGAAACCATAGGATGTTATCAAATCGAAGCTGCCTTTGTACTGCTGGGGGCCAAATCACGAAACCATAGGATGTTATCAAATCGAAGCTGCCTTTGTACTTCTGAGGGCCAAATCCCGAAACCATAGGATGTTATCAAATCGAAGCTGCCTTTGTACTTCTGAGGGCCAAATCCCGAAACCATAGGATGTTATCAAATCGAAGCTGCCTTTGTACTTCTGAGGGCCAAATCCCGAAACCATAGGATGTTATCAAATCGAAGCTGCCTTTGTACTTCTGAGGGCCAAATCCCGAAACCATAGGATGTTATAAAATCGAAGCTGCCTTTGTACTGCTGGGGGCCAAATCCCGAAACCATAGGATGTTATCAAATCGAAGCTGCCTTTGTACTTCTGAGGGCCAAATCCCGAAACCATAGGATGTTATAAATCGAAGCTGCCTTTGTACTTCTGAGGGCCAAATCCCGAAACCATAGGATGTTATCAAATCGAAGCTGCCTTTGTACTTCTGAGGGCCAAATCCCGAAACCATAGGATGTTATCAAATCGAAGCTGCCTTTGTACTGCTGGGGGCCAAATCCCGAAACCATAGGATGTTATAAAATCGAAGCTGCCTTTGTACTTCTGAGGGCCAAATCCCGAAACCATAGGATGTTATCAAATCGAAGCTGCCTTTGTACTGCTGGGGGCCAAATCCCGAAACCATAGGATGTTATCAAATCGAAGCTGCCTTTGTACTTCTGAGGGCCAAATCCCGAAACCATAGGATGTTATCAAATCGAAGCTGCCTTTGTACTTCTGAGGGCCAAATCCGAAACCATAGGATGTTATCAAATCGAAGCTGCCTTTGTACTTCTGAGGGCCAAATCCCGAAACCATAGGATGTTATCAAATCGAAGCTGCCTTTGTACTTCTGAGGGCCAAATCCCGAAACCATAGGATGTTATCAAATCGAAGCTGCCTTTGTACTGCTGGGGGCCAAATCCCGAAACCATAGGATGTTATAAAATCGAAGCTGCCTTTGTACTTCTGAGGGCCAAATCCCGAAACCATAGGATGTTATCAAATCGAAGCTGCCTTTGTACTGCTGGGGGCCAAATCCCGAAACCATAGGATGTTATCAAATCGAAGCTGCCTTTGTACTTCTGAGGGCCAAATCCCGAAACCATAGGATGTTATCAAATCGAAGCTGCCTTTGTACTTCTGAGGGCCAAATCCCGAAACCATAGGATGTTATCAAATCGAAGCTGCCTTTGTACTTCTGAGGGCCAAATCCCGAAACCATAGGATGTTATCAAATCGAAGCTGCCTTTGTACTTCTGAGGGGCCAAATCCCGAAACCATAGGATGTTATCAAATCGAAGCTGCCTTTGTACTTCTGAGGGCCAAATCCCGAAACCATAGGATGTTATCAAATCGAAGCTGCCTTTGTACTTCTGAGGGCCAAATCCCGAAACCATGGTATACAGGTTGGTTTCTTTTTGTGTGAATTTTCCAAAACTGGTATTGTAGCTGATATTTTATCATTCTTCATAAAAACAGTCAATCAAGCATTAAACTACTTGTAGAGAAAGAAATAAGTCCAAAATATTTGAGAAAAAAAAAACATGTAAAAAAAAAGAGATTAAAATACTTCGATTTTGGATGTTTATACCTAATATATAGAATTTCAAAAGCATATTTTAATTAAAAAAACGTATGAGGTGAGAAAGGCAACTCTTTTATATAAATATATTGAAAAAATAAAAATAAATATCAGGTAAAAAGTTTCTTTTAACTTAAATTTGCAAGTTTCGAGCAAGAAAACTTGCAAATATAAAATTAAAATAAAATTTTTACCTGATATTTATTTTACTTTTTCAAATAACTTCTAGGTAACTATTGCTCACATAAAAATATATCAAAATATAATATAAATTGATATATAAAAAACATAATTATAAAGCTTTAATAAAACGGAAGATAAGCTTATATAGTTTCCTAACAAAAAAAAAATTAAAAGTATAAATAAAATTTAAAAATAAGCATTTTGAAAAGTAATTTGTGAATAGCATTCGTTTAGAGAAATAATTAATGAAATTTTCTCGAGTATCTCTGAACATTTATATCAATTGAATCAGTTCTAAGACATGTTGGTAGGCCTCTTCAATCAGGCTTCTCTATAACGAACAATCGACAGCCATAGCCTTGTACATCTAAGGGCATTTATCATGGAATAGATGATATAAAGAAAAGTACTCCATATAAAAAGATTTATACTTGTAGATTATATCCTTTCCGGCACATTTTCTCCCCAAGGCTACCAGAATGCATACTTAAGGTACTCCATAATTATCTAGTAGAAACAGCAGTATTTGCTGGGGAGCAAATTCCTCACAGTTAGTTTCACAATTTCCTCAACTTCAACTCGTTAATCAACAATCTTCAACGTTTTTCCTTGATTGCTTGGGGAGACCTCAAGTTCCCATTAAAGGAAATTTGTGTTATTTGAATAAATCAATCCTGTAAATTCCAGTGTTTTTTCCCCTCGGTTTTACCCTCTCAAATCTGTTTATGAGCTGTTTATCATTTGTCTTGATTACAATGTATAAATTTCATTATCTCATTTTTTTAATTAGAAAAAAGTTTTCTTGCGGGAGATTCGATCCCGGGTCGTAGAGGTCGAAAACCAATGGTTTAGACCATCCTTCCACCGACCCCCCAACATTTATCATAAATTCCATTAACATAATAGGTTAGCTGTCATGGACTTATCACAAATACAGCTCCATTTACAACACCTGCCATTGAATAAACAGATAACTCATTTTTAAAGCTTTTATCTCTTTATCTAATATGTTGATTTTATGATTTCATATCTGTACAGGCTAAGTCCTATGAATGCATTCAAATTCCATGAAAATAAAGAGTCTCCAAAATATTATAATAACAGTATCTGTTACACATTTTACACACAAAGAACACGTTAAAAGTATAAAGCATTTTATTCTTATTATCTCTAGTACATACACACACGTGGTGCAGGCCATGATAATCATGGTAAAGTAGCTAGACCACTTTGTTTTTAGCGTCTATTTTAGAACGAGAGAACGGCCTTTTTTTAAATTGATCACTAAATACTAAGCGGCCTAGCCACTTTACTATGATTATCATGGTCTGTACCACGTGTGTGTGTATTAGGGATCATAAAAATAAAAGAATGTTTCAAGTTTTTTAACGTGGTCTTTGTATGGAAGTATGTCTATTTTGGCAGTAGACTTATTTTTAATTGATCATTATTGGGTTCGAAAATCACACACTTTGGTAAATAGCCCGTGAAACCATATTCTCTATCTAATTGATCACTATCCGAATGACTCGTGTAACACAGCAATGAGGCGCTGGTTGCGAGTGAAATTGGCAAATTTGTAAATAACTTCAAGAATATTTAAGATAGAGACCTGAAATTTTGACTTTTAAGTTTACCCAGAATCAACTCTATATACTGTTAATATTTCAGCCAGATTAGTTACATATTGAGAACGTGTATAGCCGACAAACATATATGCATACATACATTGACTTTTATATATATAGATTATCCTTCCGAGAAAAAATTTCATCTATTTCTATTGTGATGGGTGGGCTAGTATAATGTGTGTGTTTTTAAAACAAAAAATCTTATATAAAATAATACTATTACTAGTTTTTTTTTACTTATTCCTAGTACAGGTAGTACAGGCTATTGAGGTCTTCTTCTCAATATAGATTGGTGTCTATCTTTACCTTGAGAGACAACCTAGTGTTTTAGTCCAGCTACTTGACCAGCTCGGTAACTCCAAGGAAGAGGCTCTAAGGACGACTACCAAACGTCCAAAAACTTAACCAGAACTCATGTTTTTATTGAAAAACACGGTCAATTTATACATTAAAGAAATTTACATACTTTTTCTCTTAGTTTTTAAATTACAACTATATTTACATAAAAATAAAGTTGAATACTCTAGTAGTCGTAACACAGGCCATGATATTCATGGTGGGTATTTGTAGTTAGCAATTGCTTTTTACTGTTAAGTACACCACATGTCTATGCATGGCCTTATTTCACTCATACAATGCAGTATTCTGGTGTAGAACTAACACCTACTTACATATTCTCATGCCCAGTAATGGCCTCAGCCTTTCAGAAAATTGACATAGACCCAGAGCAACAGCTTTACACATCCAAGATAGTGGACATTGTTGCTGCTGTGATAGAGATGTATGGAGATATCTGAGGCTCTTCATTGGACACGACAACAACAACAACAACAGAAAATTGACATAGACCCAGAGCAGCAGCTTTACACATCCAAGATAGTGAACATCGCTGCTGCTGTGATAGAAATGTACGGAGACATCTGAGGCTCTTCATTGGACACGGCAACAACAACAGAAAATTGACATAGACCCAGAGCAGCAGCTTTACACATCCAAGATAGTGACATCGCTGCTGCTGTGATAGAAATGTATGGAGACATCTGAGGCTCTTCATTGGACACGACAACAACAACAACAATGCAGTTTGAACATATAGAAATGGTCGTAAAGATAGAGGCTGCCTGGCCGGCATTCATAGTTCTAAAATAAAAGATACTTCGGTCTGTATACATGTATAAATTTATACAAGCCGAAGTATCTTTAATTTCAAGAAATATAGAAATTGATTTAAATAAAAAAGGGAGTACCTGGATCTTTAAAGAAAAAGAAAAAAAGAACAATTTATTTCTCCAAATACAGTTAAACCTGTCTATAGCGCCCCCTCTAAATAACGCCTTCCACTCTATAGCGCCCGATTTTAAATACGTAGTACGATTCGATTTACATTAAAAATGACCTGTTTATAGCACCCCCCCCTCTATAGCACCCTATTTTGGTGAGTCCCAAGAAGGGGCGCTATAGACAGGTTTAACTGTATTTCGAGAGATTTCTCCCTCTTTATAAATTTATAGCAAAATTGTTTTTTTTTCTTTACAGATACGCGCTTTTTTAATTTAAACTTATTTAATGGATCACCTTTTAACTCAAAATATAGAAATTGATTTGCACTTACAAGGTACCAGAGCCCCGTTTGGTTACTAGCAACCTATGGTCGAGCTAAACTTGGAAATTAATCGGAGGCAATGAGAAAAAAAGTGTTCGATGCAGGATTCGATCCCGAGTTGTCTAAGAACGACGGTGTTGTTCATTAATTTATCAAAGCCGCTTGGTGATTGGTTGTTTGATTTAGATAAGAAATCTCCAGGACAAAAAGTTCTTAGAATACGCCAAGTATAGACAGTCTATCTTTTTAGGGATTCTTCTTTGATGTCTTCAGTTTTTCTACTGACTTAAACTTTTCATGATGAAGTGAGGACACCTCTCCCATCATAAATAAACGCTTAAACTAAGCGCAATCTATTAAACATCTCTGCAAACTAGCCATTAGCCCAAAATTTTTTTCTCCAAGTAGCCGTTCTGAATTTGCCAAAGTTGGTGTTGTGGATTTGTCACCGACCCGAGTCCGTTAGTTTGTGGAGATTATCAATAGATGACGCTTAGTTTAAACAGCTATTTTAAGCATTTTTACTCCATGTTAGGAGCGGCTGCACATGGCGTCTGTTCCTTATGTCAGAGGCGGCCATTTCTTTTGGAGCTAAATCGGCCTGCCACTGAGTAGTGCTCCCAGTCTTAATGACAAAGGCAGACGCATTCTACCTCACCCAGTCATGATGGTTGTCAAACAAGCTTGATACCTTAATATGATTGAGTGGAGATAAGAAAGAAGAGAGCTATTAATATTTTAATGGGAGTAGTGACCTTTCTTTTTATAGATTCGATATTAGATTGGATATATTCTCTACCAAAACACAGGAATATCAGATAACTACACGTTCTTTTACCCTAACAGAACCAAGGCAGCTAGTTAAACAACAAGGGGAGGAGGGAGTTATTCCCTAAGGGGGGGGGGGGGGGGGGGGGGGGGGGTTAGGTCCAAAAAACACCAGACGATGTCAATACGCATGCTCAGTGAGGGGGGGTAACCGGCTGAAAGTGGTAAACACAGGCTTTGTTTATCTAAGACTCTTTAAAATATTCACGTGATCAGTAATCTACATGTTTACAGCACTTGGCATTATTTATCATTATGTAAGTACTCTATATTTATAACAAATTTTACATTTTGAAACCTGTTTATATATCTCGGCTTTTTATATTTGTGATTTCATTAAAAAGTTTGAACAGCCGTACTTTTGAATTTATCAAAACAATCGAATACGATGTTTATTGACTATGGTATGTGTTGGCCCACAGGGTTTCTTCCAAATGAATAAGACATTCTCTCGATAATAAACAATGTCCTTTGTCAAATATCTGGTGAAATGTCATTTAATTCCAAGCACAAATGGTAATCCTGGTGAATATATGATGTTGATGGTTTGCACCACATTTCAACCCATTTGCACCGCATTTCAACCCATTTGTACCGCATTTCTACCCATTTGCACCACATTTCAACCCATTTGTACCACATTTCTACCCATTTGTACCACATTTATACCCATTTGTACCACATTTCAACCCATATGTACCACATTTCAACCCATATGTACCACATTTCAACCCATTTATACCACATTTCTACCCATTTGTACCACATTTCAACCCATTTGTACCACATTTCTACCCATTTATATCACATTTGAACCCATTTGTACCACATTTCAACCCATATGTACCACATTTCAACCCATTTGCACTACATTTCTACCCATTTGTACCACATTTCAACCCATTTATACCACATTTCTACCCATTTGCACCACATTTCAACCAATTTGTACCACATTTCTACCCTTTTGTACCACATAACTACCCATTTGTACCACATTTCAACCCATTTATACCACATTTCAACCCATTTGCACCACATTATACCCATTTGTACCACATTTCTACCCATTTGTATCACATTTCAACCCATTTGCACCACATTTCTACCCATTTGCACCGCATTTCAACCCATTACTACCCATTTGTACCACATTTCAACCCATTTTTACTACATTTCAACCCATTTTTACTACATTTCAACCCATTTATACCACATACTACCCATTTTCACCACATTTATTACCATTTTAAAATGCTCATTTGAGCGGTCAGAGGAAATGCCTTTTTTTTTTTTTTCAGTTAAGATTTAGCTGCCATTATGATCATTTGAGGGTCGGTGAACGAGTGGTATAAACTGTCGATTTTAAATAGCCATGACCCGTGATCAAATCCAGCATTGAAAACTTTTTTATGGGGAAAAAATCGCTTTAATGACCCCTGATTGACAGTGAGTACAAGTAACCAAACAGGGTTTTGGCACACTTGTAAGTGCAATAGTTGACCTTATTTCCAAATTTGCAGGCATGTGGTGCACTTACAGTAAAATAAGTCGCCAATACAACCCACCATGATTATCGTGGTCTGTAACACCTGTGTATTAGGGATAAAAATAATTAGAAACTGACATTTTTTTTTAGCGCGATTCTAACCTTGTTAACGGCTTTCTCTTGATGTAACCCGGATTCCTGAAGCTATGTACTAAAGTCACCAACTATCCCGGTTGTTCTTTAGACTTCACATCTAATGGTGGACATACAGTTTACCAGATGTCGCCAGACTGATTTGTACTTGGGAATGTTCTGTAAGTCTTCAGAGGTAAATATATTTATTCCAAGGAGGGTGGGGGGGCTCTTTGTTGTTGTTGTTGCTTATTTCTCAAGTCGTTTAAACGATTTTCATTAGGTTCCATTGTTTCAGATTTTCTTTTATAGTCCTAGGGTTTTCCCAGGTAGCTGTTTGGAATCTATGAAGGTGGTAGACGGGACATCTGTGGTGGTCAACAATTTTGTCTTCCTGATGACAATGTGGGCAGGTGGAGTCGTCTTTAGATATTTTTTTCAGCATCGGCTTTGACGAAGCCGTGACCTGTGAGGATTGTAGAGGCGGTGCCATAAAATTTTATTTTGGGTAGGATGACAATGAGAAGTGTTTGGATGTAGCAATTCTCCTGAGGTTTCTTGTAGAGCGGTCTGTAGCATAGAGTTCGTTCCAAAGTAGAAGTGAATACTGTTCGCTACGGGTAACCGCTTGATAGCATCCATGAACTTCATTGGTCGGATTAGGCATGCAGATACCGCGTCTTCCTGGAATTTACTCAAGATACTGTTTAATTCTCTTCATATTACGATGTTGCCCATTGCCACTGAGAATGCTCCCAGTCTTAATGACAAAGACAGACGCTTTCTACTTCACCTAGTTATGATGGTTGTCAAATCTCCCTTTTCCAGAATGGCTGCAAGGTTTTCCTACTATGTACTAAGTGTAATTCTAAACCTGCAACCCCAAACTACATTATTGACTGTATTGACTCATCCATTGATGAGTTCTACTCATCCCCAGCAGACACCATCAACAAGCTCTACAAGCTTGATACCCTAATATGATTGTTTGGAGATAAGAAAGAAGAAGAAGACGATGTTTTCCATTCAAGAATAAATCTAGATGATAAATCATCAAATAAGTGTAAAAATCACGTTATTAGCATCAGATTAACACTTTCGACCCGAAGGACGCGCATCCTTGCCATTTTGCCTCAAGCCCGAAGGACGCGAATTCGTGTCCTCGATTTTCAAAATTAAATGTAAAATTGCCGGCGGTTGACACGAATTCGCATCCACCAGGATCTTGTTCCATACCTTCTTGTCTATCAGTGGGTTGGGGAGATGTCAGCTGAACCAATGTACACGTAAAACGTCACGTGAGACCGCCATTCCAGCAGCTCCTATTGCCTGTCAATGCAACTGTGGAATCGTCTGTCCTCAAAGTGTTAAAAAAATACTTTTATAAACTTTAAAAACTACAGCTTTAAAAAATATATTTCACGCTCTTATGCATGCGTTCTAAATATGAATGCAATGGGAAAATCTAGTTATTCAGTTTCAGTGACTCTTTGTCGCTCTCCTCAAGGGAAAATATATAATATTGCCACGTGGAAAATTAGGGAAGACAAACTTCTGGAAATATCTTTAATGGGGCTGCTAACCAAAATAATAATTGTTGTGTCTTTGCATATTTGTTCTTCTTTAATTGACATAGTTTTAATTGAACGTATTTGTGCTATAAATAGAACGTATGAATGAAGTTAGCGAGTCCAGCCTTAGGAATAGAGTAGTCTTGTTGCCTTAAACTTCTTTTGCTATTGTAGCTTTTAGCTTGACGAATAAATAACATCCGTTTCAAGTGTAGGAGTAGTTTCGTGGCCCGGAGCGACACAATAATAATTTTTTAAAAAATGCATCGGCCGAGACAAACTTCGGAAATATATTTATTTGCGGGGCTGCTAACCAAAATGAATGATTTTTGAGCCCCGAGAGACAAACTTCGATTCTTTTCTTCCGGGCTAATTGGCCTTTAAAAGCAAGGTCTTCTAGCCCCAAAAGAGACAAACTTCAGGATGAGACAGCAATTTATTTAAGGCAAGAACAAACTATGGAATGAGGGAAATTTACAGAGTAGTAAAATATAAACATAAAAAATTATACTCTGTTAATACTAGTGTAAAATAATAAATACTTCGCTATAACAATATCTAAACATTTATCAAAATTTAGATTGGTTCCTACCTTTCAGTTTACCTTCTCATCTTTATAATGAAAGATCATCAAAAGCCTCTTTGATTGGATGTGATATGGTTATGTTACCGCTTACAAGCTAGCTATCAATTAAAAAAATTATAAGGTTGTTTTACCTGTGTAAATAAAAGGAAAACATTCACTGCTGTATATGTGGAAATATGATATCTGATGAAATTTCCCACTATATCATAGAATGCAAATATTTAGGTGAAGAAAGAGAAAAAAACTCTTAAATATACCTTCTGGAGATTTAGCAACCCACTGAAGACGATGAGAACTATTTCAGAAAAGAAAAAAAATAGCAATAGAACTCTATAATTTCTACAGATCAATTGTAAATAGATTCATACACAAAAGAGGTAGTGAGGAAAGTTTTAGAACAGATATGTAAATAAATCCCTTTTCAAACAAAGACTCACGTGCAAATGGGGAAAGGGAGGAAAAAATTACTGTATTATTTTGTTGTTGTATGGCGATCCATACAGGGCAATAGGCCCTAATAAAAACCTTTTTGTTGTTGTTGTTTTACCTGTAAATAGAGAGCAAATATAATTAACTGAAAACGTACGGGAGAGATGAGGGGTCAAATAATATTACAGTAAAACCTTCCTGTAAAGGACACCTAATTGCAGACCCAAATTGTCCTTTAGAGAGAGAGGTATCCTCTTACCAGAGAGTTGCTAAATTGTAAAAACGATTATTTTGAAAATGAAAACTGTCCTTTATAGAGAGGTTTCCTCTAGCGCGGGTGTCCTCTCATGGAGGTTCTACTGTATTAAAAAAATCTGATTGTTCAAGTTAAAGTTGCTGATGACTTACGCCAGCTATCGGACTAAATATTAATTATTTATTCCGATTGATGGCGTAAGCCATCAGAAAACTTTTATATGCACGATTTAAGAATGTAAAAAAAATCTTTACTGTGTGATTGTGCAATTAAAAGTTGCTTACGCCATTTATCGTTAAAAAAATAATAAATAAACTATTTTTTTAAGATGAGTTTTTCTTAATCTCTACATAGAGTGTTATTATGAAAAAAGGCATCTCCTTATCGTGCAACTGAAAGTTGCTGATGGCTTGCGCCATCTATCTGAAAAAAATATCAACTATTCTCGTTGATTTTTTAATTATTCCAGAATTGGACAAATACACATTCTTGATTAATCAAGGGATCCAGATTGCCCGCAATCTGTCTAGCCCAATTATGGGAAACGTCCACTCTGACGAATGCCTTTATAGGTTTTACAGAAAATTTAATGAATATCCTAAACTCAACTGGATTCATGTGGTTAAAGAATTGTTCAGACCCCAATATTCTACAGAAAGCAATACCTCAAATTATCAGAATCACTATAGAACAGTCTATCCAAACCGACCAATCAAGAATAACCAATTCGAAGCTACACACACACTACAAATATTTACATAAAACATTCGCAGCAGAGAACTATCTACTAAGTGAACTCCCACTGCCGGCTAAACGCCTCATTGCGCAATTGAGAATTCTATTTGTTTTATATCGAGAAGACCATATAAAATATCTAAGGACAGAAGACTTGTATTGCCAACTATGCAAAAATAGAACCGAAAATGAATTAGAACATTATATATTTGAATGCATGCCTCTTGACACGGAAAGAAAAATACTCTTCTCTAAGATAGGCCATACACACTTCACATTATATTCTTTATTATCCAACTTTATAGACAATAGTTCAGTAGCTCTAAATCTATATAACTTCCATAAAAATGCTGTAAAAAAGAAAGACTTAACCGAACATTCAAACATACCAAAAATTTCTGTTTGATGAGAAAGACAGAACCAACATCCAATTATTTGTTTAGGCAGATACGATAAGTTAACAATGATAAAACGGTGTTTACCTTACAACCCTGAACACGAGGATTTCCTGGGAAATCTCTTAAAGATTTCTTAAAAAATACATGGCCCACCTGTGCTGTGTGAGAGCTTAAATGGTCTTGTTCCATATGTAAATAATACCTGTTTTCTTTCCTCTTTTCGCTCTCCACTTCTCCCATCCATATTTCCAAAAATTTTTTTTTTTTTTTTTTCTCTCTTTTTTTGATTTTTTTTATTCTTCTTATTTTTTATTCTTTCTTATAATCTGTATATATTTACCAAATGTATATAATCTTTCTCCATTTTTTATTTCCCACTTTCATAGGTTTCTCCGTTTTGTAACCCCAAGGAGAATCCTCTGTAAGACCTGTGTGTCTTAATAAAGGCTTTTGTGTGTGTGTGTGTGTGTGTGTGATTAATCAAGGGCTGTTGGCCCTCATCAGCGTGGTGCAAGCTGTATCTCAACGACCAAAAAACTGGTCATTCAGGTATCTTGAAAAATCATGAAACGGGTAGTTAAGGCCAGAATTGCATGAGACTACGACACAATGTGAAAAAATAGTACAAATGTGATATTGTACTGGGATAATATCTACATAGAGATTCCACAAAAATTGACACAAGAAATCTGAAGTCGGTGGCCGAGTAGGTAACACCCTCAATTCCCGACAGCCATGAACTGGGATTGAATCCCGTGTTAACATTTTGTTTAATATGTAAATAACCATCACATATTATTCATTGTTGCAATTATCATAAATTAGGTTGCTCTTTTTGAGTAGTACCTAATAAAGTGATTTTGAAGCAAGGAACAAGGAAATAAATTACAAAAAAAAAAAAAAGTCGGTGGACGAAAACCCTCGATTCCCGATAGCCATGAACCAGGTTCGAATCCCGTATTGTACACTTTTTTTTTTCTGTAAAGAACCTGTACATATTATTCATTGTAAATAACATAAGCTAGGTTGCTCTTTTTGAGCGGTACCTAATAAAGTTATTTTGAAACAGGAAAATATATTACCCAGATTTTCAAACCAAATTTAAATGACATTGCGTTTGTTTGTGTTCAGAAACTCTGTTGATGGTATTACACTAGCTTATTGTAGAGCACTGATGATATAAAAAAGTCCTATGTTGAAAAGAATTTCATATTCTCTTATCATCATAATATTTTTCTTTTATGGTAAACCTATCAATTTCTTTATATAAAAAGGCATATATTGGATCAAAATATAATTTATTTTACCAATATTTCAGTTGGCTGAACGCCAACCTTTATTAAGGTGTTATAACATATTTAATGTGTGTTAACAACAAACTCAGCGCCACATAACGTCAACAGAATTAAGTTTTAAAAATATTTTGTTATATTCAGGGGGGGGGGGGAAATTTGATATATATATTTATATTATGGACAAAATAAATTTTGTAAAATATGGGTGTGAATATTTTGAAAATTAACAATAACGCTTATTTTATATTTATAATTATTTGTACTATGTGTAAAAAGATTTTTCGTATAAAAAATAAAATAAAATAACAAAAAATATATAAAAGAAATGTTGAACTAAATATTTTTTATCGGAAACACAAAGCGCAAAAAATGTCTCAATTTCTATTAAACACCATCAACACGGGGTTCGTGAAACACACCAAGGCAATTCATCATTACTTTTGATTATGTGTATATGGGTATATTAAAATGGAAGCCATTTTTATCCCGAATAATTCTTTTATAAATAAAATAATATACGTATATGTACTTGGTGTGTATTAGTGGTGAATTTGTTGAGCGGTTTCGCCAGTTTATTCTTCCATGATGAGCTAGGCCCTCTCAATATTTTCTATTACACACAGAAAGGGCAGTAGAAAGTTGTTCTTTTTAAAGAAGACAAATTCGCTCTAAAATTTGTTTACATTTTCATGAATAGATGGCGCGCTATGCTATTATATCTAAAAAGAGTATATATATGTTATAGAAAAATATTATTTCATTTTGGAATTAAAATTTATAGAAAAAAATACTCTGTTGGATCGACCGCCAGAGGTCACGCTTCCCCTATAAAAACTCATTGTTGTTGTTTCCCGATGGCCGGCTCAAATCTTTTGTACATTATGTAAATATGTTTTTCATTTTTCAGATTCTTACGCCTTAAGCCAGGCATTACTTTTATCAAATTATGTTTTTTTTTCTATATTCCATAAGCTCAATTAAAGCTATTTCTAATCTTTACTATTTTGAGAAGCGTCCACCTAGAGACCATGGTTTCGGGCTAATAGCCCTCGTCAGTCTAGGGCGGACTTTATTCCATGAGATCCACACGGGATCTAATGGAATCTTTACAATATGAAAAAAAAGTACAAATGTGACATTGTACTGGGATATGGTATATAAATTAAGAAAAACAACTTTTTATTTTTCAATAAAATAAAAATATTCTCAACGACTTTCTTACATCAAAGGCTAACTATACTAAGGGGGTGCAAGTATCCAGAAACTGGTGGCATCTGTCAATCTTTGAATGTGTAAACCACGCTGATAAGGGCCAATAGCTCGAAACGCTTACGTAATTGGCTTGATGTATCAAGAAAATGGATTGACCGGTCAATCTATTGAGATCAACGTCTAGTTGATATCTATTCCGAAAGATGGCGCTTTGTCTAAAATACTCATTTGAACGGCTCAGAGGACATGTCTTCTATAATTCTAATAGAAACAACTGCTGCTATATCAATGGTTGTGCCAATAGCTACCCAAAGAACTAGAGATTCTCTGCCGAAATCACAGCTCTAATTCCAGAAAATCTATCTATAAAGACGGATATCCCGCTACTTACGCTAGTACCCTAAACATTCTATATATAAAAAACTAGCCGAATTGAATGTTTTGATTCAAATACTATTTGTTACAATTATAAATTGGCGCCTTAATTAATTGCATATGTTAGTTAATAACGTAGGACGAGTGGGTAATCCCCTCGATTCCCGACAGTCATGAACCGGGATTGAATCCCGCGTTAAAATTTGTTTAATATGTGAATAACCTTCACATATTATTCAATGTTCAATTATCATGAACTAGGTTGCTCTTGCTGAGCGGTACCTATTTATGTGAATTTGAACCAGGTAGTTAATAACTATAGCCTATGTGCTTTATCTGTCTATGTACTGTTGGCTTCCGTAGGCGTCTCTTACTGGGAAAGAGAAAGAGAGGATTCCATTTGGTTATTATCTAATATATGCATTTATTTAGGGAGCGACCCGCTCCAACACAATAGTTAAATGGCGAGTGGGGGGGGGGGGGGGGGGGGGGGGGGGGGCAAAGGTGGCGTGACCGTAGCCAACCAATAGGAGGGCGCCATTCCAAAAAAAAAAGCAAACGGTGACAGAATTGATTGATTAGGAGATTAGGAGATGAGGAATGACGCTCGTAACTGTATATAGAATAACTTGAATATCATCGACAGTGAGACATCAGAGAGAACAACATGCATTGTCCCTTGGAAGTATATCTACACAGACGGCTCCAAAATCGACCAAGAAACAAGGTACGCAATAATAGCTTACGAAGTAGAAATATTGACTGAAGAGAGGCTCTTCAGAATAGATGAAGGATGCTCCAGGAGTGCAAGGAGTACAAGATTGCTTCAGAAACAAACAACACCGCAATGATACATAGTGAGAGTAAATCTCTCATTAAAGCCATTAGAAACCAATGCTGGGCTACAAAGATATTGTCGCGTGTTTCACCTGGTCCTTTTTTGGGACAACGCCGCTTCTTCTTCCGTCGATCCCCAGCCGTGACGCTGTTGTCTCCCATCTGCATCTCTTGGATCCCTAAACACGTTCTATCACTTTTAGTTTTCAAAGCAATAACAGTTGCTCGAACGCAGGCGTCGAGTGACTCGTGCAGCGTTTCGTTCGACCCGAGAGAATCGGCTAAATTCTTGAAGTGCGCCATCTGTTAACGGAGATTGTAACTGTTTTATTTTCTAGGCCAATACCCGTAACAATATATTTTCAATGGGTAAAAGGATAAACAGGAATACAAGGAAATGCAGAAGCAGACACTGAAACCAAAACTTTTTTTTTTCGGAACTTGGATCAAAATATTTCATAAATATTTTTATCAAGAAAAAAAAAAAAAACGTGGATGAATTTTCTTGAGCATAAGACATTATCGCGCCATCTATACATAATAAATATAGCTATAAAGCACGAATGATTCCAAATAAACAAACTTCTACTGTCCTTACTGTGATAAAAAATATTGGGAGAGCTTGGCTCATCAGTGGTGAACCCTCCCAGCAGTTTCGCCAATTTAATCTACCAGACAGCTTTTAGAGTTCTTATATTGTACTGGACGATTCTGCTTTTATATGCTACACTGAAGGTTGGAATCTCAGAAATGATATTTAAGCAAACTATGGACATAAGCTTTTCGGACAGTAGAATTACATTTAAATATTTACATCGAGCAATGTTCTTCCGCAAACAATAAGGACATGGCCAGTTAGGAATGAATCAAACATAAGGCAATAAAATACGCCATCTATTATATATATATAGTCACGACCGTCTTTCCTCATCGGCCTCTGTCACGGATGCGCGCGCACAGGGAGGTCACGTGCTCGCCGGCTCCCTCGAGCCGGATTTGAACCAGCGACCTAAGGATCACCGTTGTAACATCTACAGTCGGGTAAAACACGGGCGTTGCCCGGGTCATTCGGCTAGTCTATTATATACAGCAAATAAAACCCTCAAAAGCATGAATATTTTTTTTTCAAATAAACCAACTTTTCTTTGTCTTTTTTTTTTGCGATGAGAAAATATTGAGAGGGCTTGGCTCATCAGTAGGAAACTCTCCTAATATTTTCTCATCGAATCAAGGACAGTATAATATTTTGTTTATTCCTAAAAGTTCATATCCATAGTTTACTTAAATACCAGAATCCAGCCTTCAGTGTAATATATAAAAGCAGAATCGTCCAATACAGTATTAGAGCTCTAAAAAGCGGTCTGGTAGATTAAATTGGTGAAACCACTGGGAGGGTTCACCACTGATGAGCCAAGCCTTCCCAATATTTTTTTTCATCGCAGTAAGAACGGTAGCCCGTTTTTTTTTTTAAATTTGTAATAGAAACATTCCTGTTTTGAGGGTTTTATTTGCTGACTTTTCTTGATTAATCTCGAATGGATTTAGCTAATTTTTCTAGAGATTTAGCTCATAGTTAATATTTATTTCAATAGATGGCGCTATGCTACTCCTAACGTTTAATTGCACGACCAATAGGAGAAATGCGTTTATTGACAAATAAATTTTAAACATATTTTAGTAATATTCATACGTACTCCGGCATGGTCTAGTGGCTAGGATACCTGGCTCTCACCCAGGAGGCCCGGGTTCGATTCCCGGTGTCGGAACTTTTTTTTTTTTAATTTACTATTTATTCTTCTTCTTTCTTATCTACTATTTATTAATGGTAATAATAATAATAACCAATTTTTTGGTCGTTGAGGTACAGCTTGCACCACGCTGATGAGGGCCAACAGCCCGAAACGCGTCCGTGGTTAGCTTTTCTTTATTAATCAAGAATGGGTATTTGGCCAATTCTGGAATAATTAAAAATCAACGATAATAGTTGATAGTTATTCCGATAGATGGCGCAAGCCATCAGCAACTTTCAGTTGCACGATAAGGAGATGCCTTTTTCTTAAATAATACTAATAGTTTTAAATAATATTACACAAAACATTTTTTTTATTATCCTTAGTACACGTAGTAGTACAAAATATGATAATCATGATGGGTTGGGGGTCGGTGGAAGAGTGATCTATACCGTTGATTTTCGACTGCTACGACTCTGGATCGAATCCCGTATTGGGCACTTTTTTTCTGATTAAAAAATGGCCACCGATTCTTGCAAAAGGCCAACCCCAACAGTGAGTGCAAGTAACCAAACGGTACCTGGCATATTTGTAAGTGGAAAGTCGAACTGCTTTTCACATGTGTAAACATTTCTTGAAAATGAAGATACTTCGGCCAGTAAATCTTTTTATTATCTCGACGTTTCAACAAAAATCTTTTATCCTCGTCAGGAGCAAACAAAAATTAAACATTCAGCAAGGCGTTAAAAATCTTTCTAAAGTTCCAAGGGCGTTCTCACGCGATATTCAAAAAATTTTTTGTACAACATCTAAAGCACGAGTCAAAAATAAATATTTAACTCACAAAAGACTATGATCTTTTAAATAAATTATAATATACATATATATAATGAGAAATTATAAAAAATAAATATAAAAATAATAATAATATTTACAAAGATTTTCCTATAGTATATATAAATCGATATCTATTACTTACAATTTATACCTATTCTTTTAACTACTTTTTAAATTTAAAAACGAATTGTATTGTAGTGGAATATCTTCAAATACATTTATACTTCTTGCCCCCATTTCCCGTGATACCCATCCCTCTAAAAATAATCTTTCCTTTTTAAATTTTATATTCCTATGAAATATCTCAATATCATTCCAATTTGGCCTATGTCCTGAATATAATGCATATGTGTAAACATGTGGTATACTTACAGTAAAAGCAGTCGCCAACTTCTATCCAACATGATTATCGTGGCCTGTACCACGTGTACTAGGGAAGAGAAAAAAAATCATGGTGGGTAGTAGTTGGCGACTGCTTTTACTGTAAGTGCACCAAATACGTATCTACACATTTAGAAAGCAGTTCGACTTTTGCATTTACAAGTGTGTCAGAGCCCCGTTTGTTACTTGCGTTCACTGGTGGGGTTGGAATTTTACAAGAATCGGGGGGTCATTGGAGTATTTTTTTTTTTTAATTAGAACAAAGTTCCCAATATAGATTTCGATATCGGGTGGTGACTGTCGAAATCCGACGCGCAGTTTACTCATCCACCTATGTGTACATTTGAGACCAATAAATGTTTTGTGGGGATCGGTGAAAGAGTCGGTTTCTGTCAGCCACGACCTGGGTAATAGTGCTTTACTGGAAATGGAAGGTCACTAGGTAAATAGCTTTCAGTCGAAATCCATCATGACTGGGTGAAGTAGAATGCAACTGCCTTCGTCATTAAGACTAGGAGCACTACTCAGTGGCAGGCTGACTTAGCTTCAAAAGAAATTGCCGCCTCTGACATGAGGAACAGACACTATGTACAGCCGCTCCTAACAGGGAGTACAAACGCTGTTCATTCTGTATCCCTGGATTAGGAACCCTTACAGGGTACTATCAGCATGGCCAGCTGAGCCCAGGTTTTTTAGTGAGCTTATTACTGCTCCCTCTCCTTCTTTTTTTCATCCGGGCTTGGGACCGGTAAAGGTGGAGTTCAAAAAAAAAAAAATATTACGATCCTGAAAGGATCAGTCAAAATGAACTATGTAAGTACTTAGAGTGAGTGTAGTTTTAAAATAGTGCGCTTTATACTGAAGGTAGAAACTGAAAGGTTTGATGTGATGGATTACAAGAGAGATTCTCTCCATTGATAATAATCTTTTAAGGTGAATATCCCCATCGTGTACAAACCTGCCTAACTAACTAACTAACGTAACTCCACCTTTGCCAGTCCCAAGCCGGGATGAAAAAGGAGGAGGGGGAGCAGTAACAAGCTCACTAAAAAACCTGGGCTCAGCTGGCCCGGCTAATAGTGCCTTGTAAGGGCTCCTAATCCAAGGATACAGGATGAGCAGCTTTTGTACTCCATGTTAGGAGCGGCTGCACATGGAGTCTGTTCCTCATGTCAGAGGCGGCCATTTCTTTTGGAGCTAAGTCGGCCTGCTACTGAGTAGTGCTCCCAGTCTTAATGACAAAGGCAGATGCATTTTACTTCACCTCATCTATTAAAAGTATAAAGCTTTACAAGCTTGACACCCTAATATGATTGAGTAGAGATAAGAAAGAATAAGACAAGAGAGATTCTCTCCATTGATAATAATCTTTTAAAGTTGATAGCCTCATCGAGTACAAACCCAATAACCGACATGTTATAAATAGAAACTGAATATGCCAATCACCCTGATAAATAAAACCCTTCATCCACACGAATCACGTCCACTAATGTCTTTTTGTTCCCGCACAACTTGGGAACAACCTCACGTGCCATCCTCGAGGACCGAATATGAAGATGTTCTTGCGAAAGAAGAACAATGGATACACTTGTCAAACTGTTAATCCAACCTGTGATTTACAACGGTTCTAAAATTAACCTAGATAACACATGTTCGTTTTTATAATGGATCTTTTTTTTGTGAGCTTTCTGACATGCTGATGGGGTTAGAAATGATTGATTCTCGAGGAAGTAGTGTTTGAGGTTTTGGTGGATAGTGACGTTTTGACCTGTAATGTTTTGGTTGGAGTGGGGTGTCGTGGTGTGTTTTGACTTGTGGTGTTATAATTGAACTGGGGTGTCGTGGTGTGTTTTGACCCCTGATGTTATGGTTGAAGTGTGATGTCGTGACGAATTCTGGCCGGTGATCTAATGGTTGAAGTGTGGGTTCGTAGTGTGTTTTGACCTGTGATGTTATTGTTTTAGTGTGGTGTCGTAATGAATTTTGACCTGCGATGTTATGGTTAAAGTATGGTGTCGTGGTGTGTTTGAACTGTGATGTTATGGCTGAAGGGAGGTGTCGGGGTGCATTTTGATTATGATGTTGTGGCTGGAGGGTAGTGTCGTAATGTATTTTGACCTCTGATGTTATAGCTGTAGTGTGATGTCGTGATGTTTTTTCACGTATGTGGTATTATGGTTGAGTTGTGTGGTGCCTTGCTATGTCTTGAGGTATGGTATTTTGGCTTACATATGCAGTTATGGCTGACGTGTCGCGATGTATCCTGACGTATGGTGGTGTAGGACTTGCCAGCCGTGGTTGACGTGTGTGCAAATTGTAATTCCCCACTGGCATTGTAAATAAAACCAAGAATACTTAGGACAGAAGTACAGCCCGGGTAGCTGGCGTTTTCTGTTCGTAGCTTCAGGAACTTGTATTAACTAAATAATAAATAAATAACAATTATACTTAGTTACACACCCACTCTTGGCTAGTTAACATTCTGAAATACATGGTTATCATGGTTGCATACTGGATAGCTGGGGACTTCTGTACATGGCTCCAGGAGTCCTGGTTACGCAGAGTTAGTACGTAGCTACGGTGGTAAATCACATTTTAATTTTATAAGCCGTTGTGTTCGAAGTTAATTTGAAATTCGACATTGTGTCTCGCGCTTTATTATTAGAAGCAGTTAGATTTTTAACTTACAAGTGTGAAAATGCCCATCTCCCACTATATCATAGAATGCAAATATTTAGGTGAAGAAAGACGAAAAAATCTTAAAAACACCTTCTGGAGATTAAGCAACCCACTTAAGACGCTGTGAACTATTTCAGAAAAGAAAAATATAGCAATAGAACTCTATAATTTCTACAGATCAATTGTAAATAGATTCACACGCAAAAGAGGTAGTGTGGAAAGTTTTAGAACAGATATGTAAATAAATCCCTTTTCAAACAAAGGCTCACGTGCACATGGGGAAAGGGACGAAAAATTACGGTAATATTTTGTTGTTGTATCGCGAATCCATACAGGGCAATGGGCCCTAATAAAAACCTTTTTGTTGTTGTTGATAATGCCCAGTTTGATTACTTGAGCACACTGGTGGGGTTGGACAATTACAAGAATTGAAGGTCACTGGAGTAATTTTCTTTATTAGAAAAAAAGTGTCGCTTGCAGGAATCGATCTCGGGTCGTAATTGTTTAAAACTGACAGTTTATACTACTCGTTCAACGACTCCCGTAGTAAACGTATATCAGTCCACACAGTCTGCTAAATGCTGAACTACCCTGGCCTCGTGCATATAGCGTCCAACACAGAGATGTGACGTGCCATGACGTGGGATGTCGCAGCAACCTCAGGCTGCAGATGGAGGCTCCCAGTCTCCCGGCCGGTACCAGGATTCTTGGTCCAACGGCGGTCTTTCACGTCCCGTCAGAGACCTGGTAAGTTAGTCTACTCATTAACACTTCTTTCGATACATTTAATACCTTTTATTAACCTATAAAAGATCACATTCCTCCCCAAAACAAAAGTATAACTATATAAAACTTGATAGATAGTTTGCAGAGTTTGACAATGCAATTATAATTGAATTGCAATAATTAATAATCCTATCATACAATTAAATCCTATATTTCTCCTCAACCAATATTATTGTCTTCTTAGAGCTTCCTTTCTATTTCTCTGAGTAATTATTCAAATAGAAAATTTAAATATTTGGCGAAGAACATGACCTTTGTAAACTTCAGGAATGAGAGTTATATACATTGGTTATAGATGTTCAAATCAAGAGTAGGAAACCTGGAAATGACTTACTGCATAATAATATTTGAAGAGAGAAAATGAGTTGGAATATTGTCATGGTGGAAAAGCAATGTGTCAGTCCTTGAGTTTGGACGTAACTTTTTGATAGCTTGAACAAGTTTAGAAAGGCATTCTTGACAGCAGCGATGTTTTCCTCATTAACCTCAAAGATGGCCGTCCTGACTTTGGCGTGTCTCTTATTTCATATTTTCTTCTCTG
>CP092872.1:79328193-79413208 GCA_030710605.1 Cordylochernes scorpioides
CTCAACCATCCATAGATTGGTAGCTTGCAGTAGTCCTGTCGTCTCAGACCTTCCTATCGTTGGCTAGTATATGGATCTTTTACAGAAATTGTCCCTAAATTCCATTCTCAGCCTTCCTCTTTCTGTTATTTCTTCCAACATCCCCCCAGGAATATCATTAACCATTCGACACATTTCGAAAGCTTTTAGATTTACTATTTGCGCCTGTCAATGAGTCCGTATCTCGGAAGGGGTTACATAGACTGCATTATAAGACAAATGTTATGGGAGTATGTAAACCGTATTATCAAGCCGAAATGGTAATAAGGCCTATAGTAAGCTTTATTAGGTTAACATATAGGACAACATTGCTATAAAGTATGAAAGTCACAGAAATCATGATCAAAAAGATACAAACAACAAGAGCTACTCACAGCTGGTAGACAGAAGAAGCACAGAGCAGCAAATGTGATGAAGCAGGTAGCCAACTTGCCGGCTGGAGTCCGGGGGATCTTGTCTCCGTAGCCAATGGTGGTCAAGGTGATCTAAGATCAGCGATGAGACAGACACAGTCCCATCGAACCGAAGGCTACTCACCCAGGCCCACCACAGAGCCTCGAAGTAGTTATGGAAATTGACGGATTCCTTCGTAGCGGTCGAATTAGGACCGTACTGTTCGCCCTCCAGCATGTACAGGACGTTGGAGGCGACCACTAGAGTGATGAAGGCAAAGTACATCGCCGTCAGCAACTCCTGAAGTCACAACGTGGGGTCGTACCATTTGTGTCTAGTTTTTATAAGTTATAAGGTTGCCCCAGAATAATATTGATATTTCAATTTGTTGCAAGTGCTTACGCATTTTTGGGACAACCTTGTATTATTTTCCCTAGCACGAAACGTATGTGGCCATGGAAATCATGGTGGATAGTAGTTGGAGACTGCTTTTACTGCAAGTGCACCACATGTCTACACATGTATAAAGCAGTTCAATTTTTGCACTCACAAATGTGCTATAGCCCCTGATATGTATTTATTATTTAATTATTGTATTGTGACCATTGACCTGTGGTGCAAAATTTGCATAAGTAATTCTTGTTTATTATTATAATATGTAACTGTTGCCATTATGACTTATTAAATTATTAGTAGGTGAATAAATGAGTGATCTTTAATCTAAATACACCACAGCCCCATTTTGTTACAAGCACTCACTGGTGGGACTGGATTTTTTCAAAAATCAATGGTCATTGGAGCAATTTTATTCAGTAAAAAGTGCCCGAGGTTAGATCTCGGGTCATGACTGTCGGAAATCATCGGTTTATATCACTCGTCCGCTAACCCATAAGTTTAATGGAGTAATTCAAATCACAGAAAACCAGAACTGATTTCAAACCTTACAGCAGATATTTGAATTTGCCAAAAAAGGTTTTTAAGGTGGTGAAGTGTCAAGGGCTGATTATCTGGCTAGAATCTCTATATATAAAAATCAATGTTTGTATGTTTGTTTGTTTGTATGTCCGGTATACAAATTCGCAGTAGTTCACTAATTCAAACCAAAATTTCCATACATAGGTAAAAAAATACAGGGAAGACGATAGGCTATTTTAAAAAATATATAAATCAATTATTAAAACTCTATATTCAAATTATTCTACTTAGCTCGCGAGCAGCGCCTCTAGCGGTGAAGATGGGAGGTAATATCAGCTGACCTAAAGTTTGGAGCGGGACGTTTCACAAGAGTGACATCCACGGCGCCAATTTATAATTGTAACGAATAATGTTTGAATAAAACATTTAATCGGGTAAACCCGGGCGTTGCCCGGGTCATTCGTATAGTATATTATAAAATTGCGGGAATAAGATATCCATGTACTTAAAAGAGACATCTCTCCCTTTGATAAATGAACTATGTTCAACCTCAATAAATACCCATTCGAAGAGTTTTTTTATGTACAGTCTCCTTCATTAGAGACCATAACCTAAAAACATGGTTAAACCAGATTTCTCCTGGAGTTAGTCTCTTAATATATAATCTGCTTTGGTTTAAAGACTTCTCATGACTTATCTGACATGACAGAGTCTTTGGCAACGCACTACCTCCAGGATAGACAGTGTTTATCCGTGGTTTAGGCTATGGTCCCTCATGGGAGACTCTCCAGTATTACAGATATCCAAAACGATAATCTTCTTATAATATGCCCTGGCGTAGCATAGAAGATTCCATGCCGTATTCATTCTATTCCCATAAAAGACACTCAAGTTACAACTGCAATAAAAATGTATTCATTAAATATATATATCATGATGCATTAGCCCGCCATCTGTTATCAAAATTCGAAACTATTATAAACGCGTTAGATTCTTTTTCAAAAATAAACAATTTCTACTGCCCTTACTGCAATGGAAAAATTAATGGGAGGGCCTGGTTCATCAGTGGTGAACCCTCCCAGCGGTTTCGCCGGTTTAATCTACCATACCGCTGTCTAGCATCAGTATCACTATAAAAGGATAATCGAAAAATGCAATATAACAGCGGTATGGTAGATTAAACTGGCGAAACCGCTGGGAGGGTTCACCACTGATGAGCCAGGCCCTCTCATTAATTTTTCCATTGCAGTAAGGGCGGTAAAAATTGTTTATTTTTAAAAAGAATCATACGCGTCTATAATAGTTTCGAAATATATATATATATATATATATATATATATAAATCCAAACGATTACCTTTTTGTGAGAAGATATGGCGTAGCAGAGGAGTTTCCAGGCTTTCTGTCCTTGTCGGGTGAGGTGAAAGATTCGAAGGATCTGAAGCATGAAGATGACCCTGGACTCCAGAAGTTAGAATAGTTCTACTGTGGACTCCCGGACTGCCGTGGACTCACCTGATTGGAGAGTAGGGCATGGGGAAGACAAAGATCTCCAGGACTAGGTGGACAATTGGAGCAAACGCCGTCATGATATCTACACATGTCACTGGTTAGCATGCAGTCCTGAGGACTCATTGACACAAACCTCTGGTTTCTTCCCATCATTTTGTAGAATGTCATAGCTCCTTACATAGAATCTTTGTCGTTTGTGTGTCTGGTTCTCTTTGATATGACCTCCTTATGTGGATCCCCAAATAGGGCGAAAATTTTACACTCGCTGCGGTACTACAATACCGACTATCTTTACTACAAAGAACCACGGCTCACATTTAGAACAGGCCATCTCAAGCCATTGAAGATAGAAAATAACAACAAAATCTACCCCACTTACCCTAAATGTAGCTTGGCACCTGCAGCTTCAGAACACCACTTGCATTAGATGCAATGAATAGGACCTTTGGGAGAGGCCACTGCTTATCATAAAACAGCTCAAGGAGCATGAACTCGTGGAATTCGTGTAATCTTTACACAAGGGGATAAGAAACAACAACAACGGCTCACGTAGAGAGAACGCTTCCCCTTTCCGGCACTACCCTTCAAGTTAAATGATCAAAATTTTCAATCTTAAATGAAATTAATCCCATTAGATCCCCTAAAATCTCAAATATTGCAAACACAGACTGACCTACTTCGGACATATAATGAGAAAAATGGTTTAGAAAAGACATTGATGTTGGTAAATATTGAAGGAAGAGAGAAAGACCTGCAATGAACTAGCTATAAGGAGTCAAGAAAACTACCGGAAGGTCACTAATTGAGCTGAGAGTGATAGTCACTAAAGGATCAAATTTAAGAATATTGGGCACAAAATGGTTTAGAAAAGACGTTGATGTTGGGGAAAATTGAAGGAAGAGAGAAAGACCTGCAATGAACTAGCTATAAGGAGTCAAAAAAACTACCGGAAGGTCACTAATTGAGCTGAGAGTGATAGTCACTAAAGGATCAAATTTAAGAATATTGGGCACAAAATGGTTTAGAAAAGACGTTGATGTTGGGGAAAATTGAAGGAAGAGAGAAAGACCTGCAATGAACTAGCTATAAGGAGTCCAAAAAACTACCGGAAGGTCACTAATTGAGCTGAGAGTGATAGTCACTAAAGGATCAAATTTAAGAATATTGGGCACAAAATGGTTTAGAAAAGACGTTGATGTTGGGGAAAATTGAAGGAAGAGAGGAAGACCTGCAATGAACTAGCTATAAGGAGTCAAGAAAACTACTGGAAGGTCATTAGATAAGCTGAGAGTGATAGTCACTAACGGATCAAATTGGAAAATATTTGTCCATACATTCACCAAAAGTCGAACTTGACTTGATGAAGGTTAACAACAACAAAACCACGTCAATCTTACCACCGGTGGGAGTCTAGTCAGGAATGATCAGAAGAATGGCTGACCAATGTCAGAGGAAAGATCACAGCATATACTGCTCCCAAGAAAACCATCCTTTATTGAGAGTGAACGATAAAAAAGACATAACTCGGGTTTTCCTTGATCACAAAACACCAACTACCCGGCTTCTGTATTTTTGTCTTTCTTCCACATATCATTGAGCAGGTATCAATGAGTAGATTCAACAACAAACTCCAGACATATAACACTGGTATATTTACATATAGGAATCTCCGCCAACCAAGAGAGAGAAGAGAGAGATTCCAGTAAAATAAGAATATATAAACATCAAGACAGTAAAGGGCCAAAAGCTTTTATTAGCGTACCATCTGTTGGCAAAGATGAAACTGTTTGTTCCACTTAAGCCAACCTTTGTGACAGAATTTTTAGAAATATCGCAACCAAAGTCAACCTGTTATGAATGATAAACACACACACTGTTGTTTAAATGTTTAACAAATAAATATACTGACAATGTGTTTCTTTTCAATAATATCATTAAATATTATCTCTACAGACCTTAATTCAATGATATGAGTTATTGAATGAGAGGACTTGGCTCATCAGTAGTGAACCCTCTCAGCGGTTTCGCCAAATTAATCTCTAGACCGCTCTACTATTGTATTGGATTGGTTTTCTTATATACCATGTATTTCTAAAGAAGGCAGCTTAGAGGTGTTTAGTGAACCTATGAACATAAGCTTATAGGTCTGTAGAGGTACATACATATAATTTCAAGGTATTGCATCGAGCAAAGCTCTTCCGCAAATATGGTTTCATAACAAATATATATTAGTAAATTAAATGTATAGATCCAATTGCCATCTATCGATAAAATCCGTAACAAATAAATTTACTGGAAATGTGTTTGTTTTCAATAATATCATGAAATATTATCTATATTGTTTCTTAAAATGTTTTTTACTTATCCCAACTATAAATGATACAGGAACCCATGGTAATAATAATGATGAACAGATGGTTTCGAATGTTTTGTTGTAATGTAAAATTATATTGACAAATATTTGTACTTTTATCTCAGGTTTTACTGGGAAGATTTTTGTTTTCGCTTGTTAGTGAACCAATCTCTCCCGCCTTCTCATTTGACGAATGTGGTCATGTTTGTATATATAAGGGGGCTATGGTATTGCGGAGGAGTATGGTGGATATATGGTGTGGAAACGCTTAAAGTGTTCTCTGTGTGATTTATCCGTGTCTGGCTATCTCCTCGTATACCTGTGTGACCCCGGTCCGCTCCCTACCAACGCTACAATAAAGGATAAGTACTGTTTTGTTTTTATATAGCAAATCTTGCGTTTCTTTTTTGCTCCTTTTTATTGTTGTTGTTGTACTCTTGAGTGTACGCTTTTCTGTGTGTTAAGTTACTACTACTTTAGGCCCTAGTAATTTGCAACTTTGTGTGTTATCCCGTAAATAGAAACTTCTGTCTGTAAGAACACCACATGTTCGGATTTTGCACTTACAAGGTTTAGTTCTTGCACTTAATGGCTAAGGATCTAATTTTACATTTATCGATAGGCCATTGAAACAATGTGAGATGGAAGAGTCATCTAAATATTCTAGAATAGATTCTGAATTTTACACAAAAGAGAGAAATTTGTAATTACCTAAGACCACAATAGGTTCAACGAAGTACCGTAGTTTTCCATAAACTCCCCTAAACTTAGGGATGGCTCCCGAGCACCAGAAAAGAACCATGTTCTCCAGAAGTCGATGAACTATGATGATGGTCTCCTGAAATAACAAAGAGAACATGGCACTGGAGTGTTATGTCAGCAATACTATGTACTTACCATGTACCGGACGACATGATGGGTGCGAAAATAGTATTCTTTAACGGTGTTCAAGGCACTCACGAGGAAGAAGGCAAACAGGAAGACTATTCTGCACAATCACAAGCGATATATGAGTGAGGGACGACCATTAATAGGTCGCATATGCGGTCCTGTACCCCCATCTTAAGGAGAGTTTCCTCGCGGATACCTTACCTAAACACAAGATTGTCAAGTTCCTTAACACAGTCATCGCTGGGGACACGGATTCCATAACTCACAAGTCTGAACTCAAGACGATTCTAAGCTCCTGATAGGATCCATACGTACCTTCGGAGAAGGCCTCGTCTGGTATATATATTTTCTCTACTATTTTAAACTCTGTAAACTCTCTCTTGACCGTTGACTAGATGTCAATAAACTATTTTAATTGTCAAAATTGTCACAAGTTAATACTACAAAAGAGTAGCAGAGTTTCACATTTTATATACAGAAATGTATTAGAACCTCCATGAGCACAAGTACCTATATAAAAAGGACAATTCTCATTACTAAAATTACTATTTTTATCAATTTGTTCCGGTAACACTTCTCTCTAAAGAACAAATTGACCCTGAAATTGCGTTGTCCTTTTTAGAGAGAGGTTCTACTGTAATCTGAATTTGGCCTACTTAGGAAGACTTGGGTCCCAGTAGTGAAGAGGGTCATAGCCGAAACTATGATATTCGAGTTGGCTTTTAGTCTGAATTCGCTAAATCACATCAGAGTTTCACATTTTTACATACAGAAATGTATTAGAACCTCCATGGGCGCTGATATCTTTATAAAAAGGATAGTTATCATCACTGAAATTACTATTTTTATCAATTAGTTCCGGTAACACTTCTCTCTAAAGGACAAATTGACCCTGAAACTGTGTTTTCCGTTTTAGAGAAAGGTTCTACTGTAATCCGAATTTTGCCGACTTGGGCCACTGTACTGATGAGGGACATACCCCAAAACTGATATACAGGTTGGCTTTTAGTCTGAATTCGCTAAATCACATTAGAGTTTCACATTTTTACATACAGAAATGTATTAGAACCTCCATGAACGCAGGTACCTATAAAAAAAGACAGTTCTAATCACTAAATTACTATTTTTATCAATTAGTTCCGGTAACACTTCTCTCTAAAAAATAAATTGATCTTAAAACTGTGTTTGTCTTTTTAGAGAAAGGTTCTACTGTAATCTGAATTTGGCCTACTTAGAACGACTTGGGCCCATGTAGTGAAGAGGGCCATAGCCCCAAACTATGATATTCGAGTTGGCTTTTAGTCTGAATTTTCCAAAACTGGTGTTGAGGCTCATTCTTTATCATCCTTAGTAAAGCTTTTTACAAGGATGAAGCACAGTGCCATAGTTCTGATGCACTTAGTTCCATGACTTTCTGTGAAACTTCGTGTTTTCTTACCAACCACAATCAAATGTTCATGGTAAACGGTTTGCGAATTTCGACAATTTAGAAAGAGGGAATCATATATCGCCGCAACTCTTTTTATAACGCGATTAAGGAAGCTTTCGGGCAAGCCCTTCTTCAGCTAACTATAGTGTACAAACAAGGATAGATTATATATTGTTTTTAATATAAAATAAAATATTTTTCTTTTATTTTATTTTATATTAAAAACAATATATAATCTCTCCTTGTTTGTACACTATAGTTAGCTGAAGAAGGGCTTGCCCGAAAGCTTCCTTAATCGCGTTAATAAAAAGAGTTGCGGCGATATATGATTCCCTCTTTCTAAACAATCAAATGTAGGGAAGACTTACTGTGAGATGTGATAACTGAAGGACCCACAAGACTTAAGAATCAAAACCACAATCAAATGTAGGGAAGATTTACTGTGAGATGTGATAACTGAAGGACCCACAAGACTTAAGAACCCCAATCAAATGTAGGGAAGACTTACTGTGAGATGTGATAACTGAAGGACCCACAATACTTAAGAATCAAAACCACAATCAAATGTAGGGAAGACTTACTGTGAGATGTGATAACTGAAGGACCCACAAGACTTAAGAACCACAATCAAATGTAGGGAAGACTTACTGTGAGATGTAATAACTGAAGGACCCACAAGACTTAAGAACCCCAATCAAATGTAGGGAAGATTTACTGTGAGATGTGATAACTGAAGGACCCACAAGACTTAAGAACCACAATCAAATGTAGGGAAGACTTACTGTGGGGTGTGATAACTGAAGGACCCACAAGACTCAAGAACCACAATCAAATGTAGGGAAGACTTACTGTGGGGTGTGATAACTGAAGAACCCACAAGACTTAAGAACCACAATCAAATGTAGGGAAGACTTACTGTGAGATGTGATAACTGAAGGACCCACAAGACTTAAGAACCACAATCAAATGTAGGGAAGACTTACTGTGAGATGTGATAACTGAAGGACCCACAAGACTTAAGAACCACAATCAAATGTAGGGAAGACTTACTGTGAGATGTGATAACTGAAGAACCCACAAGACTTAAGAACCCCAATCGAATGTAGGGAAGACTTACTGTGAGATGTGATAACTGAAGGACCCACAAGACTTAAGAACCCCAATCAAATGTAGGGAAGACTTACTGTGAGATGTGATAACTGTAGGACCCACAAGACTTAAGAACCACAATCTAATGTAGGGAAGACTTACTGTGAGATGTGATAACTGAAGGACCCACAAGACTTAAGAACCACAATCGAATGTAGGGAAGACTTACTGTGAGATGTGATAACTGAAGGACCCACAAGACTTAAGAACCCCAATCAAATGTAGGAAAGACTTACTGTGAGATGTGATAACTGAAGGACCCACAAGACTTAAGAACCACAAACAAATGTAAGGAAGACTTACTGTGAGATGTGATAACTGAAGGACCCACAAGACTGAGGATCATAGAGGAATCTAAAGACTTTGTCCCTCGCCGTCTCTCTGGACTTCCCTGGACAGCTCTGGCTGTACACCAGATTCCAGACGTTCTGTGATTTCTTGGAGCAGCTGCACAGACAACAACTCAGTGTGCCCCTGATATCTCTATACATGTCAATATACCGTCTTTATCGTAGAGGATATATTTATAGATATTTGAACTGTAAAATCAAAGGTAACCTCTCCCGTCAAAATAAATGTCAAAACTAGACTCCATCTATTGACTGTCGCCGCAAACTAGCGGCCTCGGGTCAGTGACAAAGCCACAACAACAGTAAACTGTGAAGCTTCCACCTGTTACCGCTTACCTAGAGACATTGGTTTCGGGATAATGGCCCTCTTCAGCCCAGGGTGGTCTTTTTTCCATGGGGGATCCGCAAGGGATCTAATAGAATCTTCACAATCTGCCAAAGAGGTGTTTAGCTGGCAAAGTGGTTAGGCCAAATTTATGGCCAAACCCGAGGCCGCTAGTTTGCGGTGACGGTCAATAAATGGCGTCTAGTTTTGACGTCTATTTCGACCGGACAGGTAACCTTTATTTTTATAGATATGTGAACTTTAAAAAATATATGAATAAAATGATTTTATTGTATTTATATATTTTTAAAATTTATATATCAACTTTTTTTAATCCGTGTAAATCCAAATTTTATATAATGATTGGATAAACAGGATCGTGAAACATAAAACTAAGCTTCGCATTTTTTTTTCTACAAAGGGCACAAGGAAAATTTTGCATTACGCTCTAACCCGCGTATCTACGTGGCCTCGAGTTCGAACTTGTAGAGCCCTGTTTGTATTTGAACTGCAGTCAAAATTTCATTCCCTATATGTTAGTATTCTTTGAACTGTGGAGTGATGAAATATTAAGAATTTCTACCTGACGTAAAATTGAATACTGAGCCATTTGTGATATATAACTTTTAACGCAGTTTGGGCATTGAAGAATAATTGCAAGAAATGACTCCTGTACTGGGAAATGATTGTCCACATCGTACTACCATATTCAGGTAGTATCGTTATTTTCAGAGAAGAAAATATGAAATAAGAGACACGCCAAAGTCAGGACGGCCAGCTTTGAGGTTAATGAGGAAAACATCGCTGCTGTCAAGAATACCTTCTAAAGTTGTTCAAGCTATCAAAAAGTTACGTCCAAACTCAAGGACTGACACATGGCTTTTCCACGATGACAATGTTCCAACTCATTTTCTCTCTTCAAATATTATTATGCAGTAAGTCATTTCCAGGTTTCCTACTCTTGATTTGAACATCTATAACCAATGTATATAACTCTCATTCCTGAAGTTTACAAAGGTCATGTTCTTCGCCAAATATTTAAATTTTCTATTTGAATAATTACTCAGAGAAATAGAAAGGAAGCTCTCTGAAGACAATAATACTGATTGAGGAGAAATATAGGATTTAATTGTTTGACAATTAAAATAATTGTATTGAAATCTTTTATTGGGGCATCAATGCATGCAAAAGTGCACAGTCTGCACCATTTTAAAAAGTTAATTGTATATATATATTGTACATATATATGCATGATGCTATGTACAATGATATTGTTTAATTGTTTGATAGGATTAATAATTATTTTGTTAAACTCTGCAAACTGAATACCATTTATTAAGTTTTATATGGTTATAATTTTGTTTTGGGGAGGAATGTGAACTCTTATAGGTTAATAAAAGGTCGAAAATGTAATTAGAGAAGTTAATGAGTAGACTAACTTACCAGGTCTCTGACGGGACGTGAAAGACCGCCGTTGGACCAAGAATCCTGGTACCGGCCGGGAGACTGGGAGCCTCCATCTGCAGCCTGAGGTTGCTGCGACATCCCACGTCATGGCACGTCACATCTCTGTGTTGGACGCTATATGTACGAGGCCAGGGTAGTTCGGTATTTAGCAGACTGTGTGGACTGATATACGTTTACTACGGGAGTCGTTGAACGAGTGGTATAAAGTGTCGGTTTTAAACAATTACGACCCGAGAGCGAATCCTGCACGCGACACTTTTTTTCTACTAAAGAAAATTACTCCAATGGCCTCCAATTCTTATAATAGTCCAACCCCCACCAGTGTGTTCAAGTAATCAAACTGGGCATTATCAACAACAACAAAAAGGTTTTTATTAGGGTCCATTGCCCTGTATGGATTCGCCATACAACAACAAAATAATACAGTAATTTTTTCCTCCCTTTCCCCATGTGCACGTAAGCCTTTGTTTGAAAAGGTATTTATTTACATATCTGTTCTAAAACTTTCCTCACTACCTTTTTTGCGTGTGAATCTATTTACAATTGATCTGTAGAAATTATAGAGTTCTATTGCTATATTTTACTTTTCTGAAATAGTTCTCTGCGTCTGCAGTGGGTTTCTAAATCTCCAGAAGGTGTTTTTAAGAGTTTTTCCTCTTTCTTCACCTAAATATTTGCATTCTATGATATAGTGGGAGATGGGCATTGTCACACTTGTAAGTTAAAAATCTAACTACTTTTAATAATAACGCGCGAGACACAATGTCGAATTTCAAATTAACTTCGAACACAACGGCTTATAAAATTAAAATGTGATTTACCACCGTAGCTACGTACTAACTCTGCGTAACCAGGACTCCTGGAGCCATGTATAGAAGTTCACAGCTATCCAGTATGCAACCATGTATTTTAGAATGTTAACTAGCCAAGAGTGGGTGTAAAACTAAGTATTATTGTTATTTATTTATTATTTAGTTAATACAAGTTCCTGGAGCTACGAACAGAAAACGCCAGCTACCCGGGCTGAACTTCTGTCCTAAGTATTCTTAGTTTTATTTACAATGCCAGTGGGGAATTACAATTTGCACACCCGTCAACCACGGCTGACAAGTCCTACACCACCATACGTCAGGATATATCGCGACACGTCAGACATAACTGCATATATATGCCAAAATACCATACCTCAAGACATAGCAAGGCACCACACAACTCAACCATAATACCAACATCACGACATCACACTCCAGCCACAACATCATAGATCAAAATTAACCCCGACACCTCCCTTCAGCCATAACATCACAGTTCAAACACACCACGACACCATACTTTAATCATAACATCACAGGTCAAAATACGTCATGACACTAAACGTTAACCATAACATCGCAGGTCAAAATTCATTACGACACCACACTAAAGCAATAACATCACAGGTCAAAACACACTACGAGCCCACACTTCAACCATAAGATCACCGGCTAGAATACGTCACGACATCACACTTCAACCATAACATCAGGGGTCAAAACCCACCTCAATATCCAATTTGCGCCATGACGTAAGTATCCACCAAAACCTCAAACACTACTTCCTCGAGAATCAATCATTTCTAACCCCATCAGCATGTCAGAAAGCTCACAAAAAAAAGAGACCCATTATAAAAACGAACATGTTTTATGTAGGTTAATTTTAGAACCGTTGTAAATCACATGTTGGATTAACAGTTTGACAAGTGTATCCATTGTTCTTCTCTCTCAAGAACATCTTCATATTCGGTCCTCGAGGATGGCACGTGAGGTTGTTCCCAAGTTGTGCGGGAACAAAAAGACATTAGTGGACGTGATTCGTGTGGATGAAGGGTTTTTTTTTTTATCAGGGTGATTGGCATATTCAGTTTCTATTTATAACATGTCGGTTATTGGATTTGTATACGATGGGGATATTCACTTTAAAAGATTATTATCAATGGAGAGAATCTCTCTTGTCTTCTTCTTTCTTATCTCTATTCAATCATATTAGAGTGTCAAGCTTGTAAAGATTTATACTTTTAATAGATGAGGTGAAGTAAAATGCATCTGCCTTTGTCATTAAGACTGGGAGCACTACTCAGTGGCAGGCCGACTTAGCTCCAAAAGAAATGGTCACCTCTGACATGAGGAACAGACTCCATGTGCAGCCGCTCCTAACATGGAGTATAAACACTGCTCATCCTGTATCCTTGGATCAGGAGCCCTTACAAGGCACTATCAGCCGGGCCAGCTGAGCCCAGGTTTTTTAGTGAGCTTGTTACTGCTCCCCCTCCTCCTTTTTCATCCCGGCTTGGGACCGGCAAAGGCGGAGTTACGTAGTTAGTTAGTTAGGCAGGTTTGTACACGATGAGGCTATCAACTTAAAAAAAAGATTATTATCAATGGAGAGAATCTTTCTTGTAATTCATCACATCAAACCTTTCAGTTTCTACCTTCAGTATAAAGGGAACTATTTTAAAACTACACTCACTCTAAGTACTCACATAGTTCATTTTGACTGATCCTTTCAGGATCGTAATAATATTTTTTTTAACTCCACCTTTACCGGTCCCAAGCCCGGATGAAAAAGGAGGAGCAGTAACAAGCTGACTAAAAAACCTGGGCTCAGCTGGCCATGCTGATAGTACCTTGTAAGGGCTCCTAATCCAGAGATACAGCATGAGTAGCATCTGTACTCCATGTTAGAAGCGGCTGTACATAGTGTCTGTTCCTCATGTCAGAGGCGGCAATTTCTTTTGGAGCTAAGTCAGCCTGACACTGAGTAGTGCTCCCAGTCTTAATGACAAAGGCAGTTGCATTCTACTTCACCCAGTCATGATGGATTTTGACTGAAAGCTATTTACTTAGTGACCTTCCATTTCCAGTAAAACACTATATCCTAGGTCGTGGCTGACAGAAACCGACTCTTCCGCTGACCCCCACAAAACATTTATTGTTCTCAAATGTTCACATAGGTGGATGAGCAAACGGGGCGTCGGTTTTCGACAGTCACCATCTGGGATCGATATCGTTATTGGGCACTTTGTTCTAAATAAATAAAAAATACTCCAATGGTGTCCCTGATTCTTGTAAAAGTCCAACCCCACCAGTGAGCGCAAGTAACAAACGGTACTCTGACACACTTGTAAATGCAAAAGTCGAACTGCTTTCTAAATGTGTAGATACGTATGAGATGCACTTACAGTAAAAGCAGTCGCCAACTACTACCCACCATGTTTTTTTTCTTATCCCTAGTACACATGGTACACGCCACGATAATCATGGTGGGTAGAAGTTGGCGACTGCTTTTACTGTAAGTATACCATATGTTTACATATGTGAAAAGCAGTTCGACTTTCCACTTACAAATATGCAAGGTACCGTTTGGTTACTTGCACTCACTGTTGGGGTTGGCCTTTTGCAAGAATTGGGAGCCATTGGAGCATTTTTTTTTTTATCAGAAAAAAGTGCCAAATACGGGATGCGATCCCGAGTCGTAGCAGTCGAAAACCAACGGTTTAGACCATCCTTCCAACGATCCCCAACCCACCATGATTATCATGTTTTGTACTACTACGTGTACTAAGAATAATAAAAAAAATCTTTTGTGTAATATTATTTAAATCTATTATTATTATTTAAGAAAAAGGAATCTCCTTACGTGCAAATGAAAGTTGCTGATGGCTTGCGCCATCTATCGGAATAAATATCAACTATTCTCGTTGATTTTTAATTATTCCAGAATTGGCCAAATACCCATTCTTGATTAATCAAGAAAAGCTAACTATGGACGCGTTTCGGGCTGTTGGCCCTCATCAGCGTGGTTCAAGCTGTACCTCAACGACCAAAAAATTGGTTATTATTATTATTACCATTAATAAATAGTAGATAAGAAAGAAGAAGAATAAATAGTAAATTTAAAAAAAAAAAAAGTTCCGACACCGGGAATCGAACCCGGGCCTCCTGGGTGAGAGCCAGGTATCCTAGCCACTAGACCATGCCGGAGTATGTATGAATATTATTAAAATAGGTTTAAAATTTATTTGTTAATAAACGCATTTCTCCTATTGGTCGTGCAATTAAACGTTAAGGATAGCATAGCGTCATCTATTGTAATAAATATTAACTATGAGCTTTTTCTCCAGAAAATTGGCTAAATCCAATCGAGATTAATCAAGAAAAGTCAGCAAATAAAACCCTCAAAACAGGAATGTTTCTATTACAAATTTAAAAAAAAAAAAAAAAAAAAAACGGGCTACAGTTCTTACTGCGATTAAAAAAAATATTGGGAAGGCTTGGCTCACATTAGTGGTGAACCCTCCCAGCGGTTTCACCAATTTAATCTACCAGACCGCTTTTTAGAGCTCTAATACTGTATTGGACGATTCTGCTTTTATATGTTACACTGAAGGCTGGATTCTGGTATTTAAGCAAACTATGGATATGAACTTTTAGGAATAAACAAAATGTTATACTGTCCTTAATTCGATGAGAAAATATTAGGAGAGTTTCCTACTGATGAGCCAAGCCCTCCCAAAATTTTCCTCATCGCAAAAAAGACAAAGAATAGTTTGTTTATTTGAAAAAAAAATATTCATGCTTTTGAGGGTTTTATTTGCTGTATATTATAGATGGCGTATTTTATTGCCTTATGTTTGATTTATTCCTAACTGGCCTTGTCCTTATTGTTTGCGGAAGGACATTGCTCGATGTAAATATTTAAATGTAATTCTACTGTCCTAATAGCTTATGTCCATAGTTTTCTTGAATACTATAACTTTGATTCCAACCTTCAGTGTAGCATATAAAAGCAGAATCGCCCAATACAGTATAAGAACTCTAAAAGCGGTCTGGTAGATTAAATTAGCGAAACTGCTGGGAGGGTTCACCACTGATGAGCAAAGCCCTCTTAACATTTCCCTATCGCAGTAAGGACAGTAGAAGTTTGTTTATTTGGAATCATTCGTGCTTTATAGCTATATTTCTTATGTGTAGATGGCGCGTTGATGTCTTATGCTCAAGAAAATTCAACCACTTTTTTTTTTCTTGATAAAAATATTTATCGAGATTAATCAAGAAAAGTCAGCAAATAAAACCCTCAAAATAGGAATGTTTCTATTACAAATTTAAAAAAAAAAACGGGCTACAGTTCTTACTGCGATGAAAAAAAAATATTGGGAAGGCTTGGCTCATCAGTGGTGAACCCTCCCAGTGTTTTCACCAATTTAATCTACCAGACCGCTTTTTAGAGCTCTAATACTGTATATTATATTTTGATCCAAGTTCCGAAATAAAGAAAAGTTTTGGTTGCAGTATCTGCTTCTTCATTTCCTTGCATTCCTGTATATCCTTTCACCCATTGAAGATATATTGTTATGGGTATTGGCCTAGAAAAGAAAACAGTTACAACCTCCGTTAACAGATGGCGCACTTCAAGATTTCAGAAGATTCCCTCGGGTCGAACGAAACGCTGCACGAGTCACTCGACGCCTGCGTTCGAGCAACTGTTATTGCTTTGAAAACTAAAAGCGATAGAACGTGTTTAGGGATCCAAGAGATGTAGATGGGAGACAACGGTGTTACGACTAGTGAGCGATTGAAGAAGAAGCGGCGTTGTCGCAAAAAAGGACCGGGTGAAACACGCGACAATGTTTGTAGACAAGCATTGGTTTCTAATGGCTTTAATGAGAGATTTACTCTCACTATGTATGATTACGGTGTTGTTTGTTTCTGAAGCAATCTTGCACTCCTTGCACTCCAGGAGCATCCTTCATCTATTCTGAAGAGCCTCTCTTCAGTCAATGTTTCTACTTCATAAGCTATTATGGCGTATCTTGTTTCTTGGTCACTTTTGGAGCCTTCTGTGTAGATATACTTCCAAGGGATAATGCGTGTTGTTCTCTCTGATGTCTCACTGTCGATGATATTCAAGTTATTCTATATACAGTTACGAGCGTCATTCCTCATCTCCTAATCTCCTAATCAATCAACTCTGTCACCGTTCGCTTTTTTTTTTTTTTGGAATGGCGCCCTCCTATTGGTTGGCTACGGTCACGCCACCTTTGCCCCCCCCCCCACTCGCCATTTAACTATTGTGTTGGAGCGGGTCGCTCCCTAAATAAATGCATATATTAGATAATAACCAAATGGAATCCTCTCTTTCTCTTTCCCAGTAAGAGACGCCTACGGAAGCCAACAGTACATAGACAGATAAAGCACATAGGCTATAGTTATTAACTAACATATGCAATTAATTAAGGCGCCAATTTATAATTGTAACAAATAGTATTTGAATCAAAACATTTAATCAGGTAAAACACGGGCGTTGCCCGGGTCATTCGGCTAGTTTTTTATATATACTCGTAGAATGTGTAGGGTACTAGCGTAAGTAGCGGGATGTCCGTCTTTATAGATTTTCTGGAAATTTTCTGGAGCTGTGATTTCGTCAGAGAATCTCTAGTTCTTTGGGTAGCTATTGGCACAACCATTGATATAGCAGCAGTTGTTTCTATTAGAATTATAGAAGACATGCCCTTTGAGCCGTTCAAATGAGTCTTTTAGACAAAGCGCCATCTTTCGGAATAGATATCAACTAGACGTTGATCTCAATAGATTGACCAGCCAATCCATTTTCTTGATACATCAAGCCAATTGCGTACGCGTTTCGAGCTATTGGCCCTTATCAGCGTGGTTTGCACATTTAAAGATTGACAGATTCCACCAGTTTGAATACTTGCACCCCCTTAGTATAGTTATACTTTGATGTAAGAAAGTCGTTGAGAATATTTTTATTTTATTGAAAAAAAAAGTTGTTTTTCTTAATTTATGTACCATATATCCCAGTACAATGTCACATTTGTACTTTTTTTTTCATATTGTAAAGATTCCATTAGATCCCGTGTGGATCTCATGGAATAAAGTCCGCCCTAGACTGACGAGGGCCATTAGCCCGAAACCATGGTCTCTAGGTGGACGCTTCTCAAAATAGTAAAGATTAGAAATAGCTTTAATTGAGCTTATGGAATATAGAAAAAAAAACATAATTTGATAAAAGTAATGCCTGGCTTAAGGCGTAAGAATCTGAAAAATTAAAAACATATTTACATAATGTACAAAAGATTTGAGCCGGCCATCGGGAAACAACAATATAGGGGAAGCGTGACCTCTGGCGGTTGATCCAACAGAGTATTTTTTTCTATAAATTTTAATTCCAAAATGAAATAATATTTTTCTATAACATATATATATATACTCTTTTTAGATATAATGGCATAGCGCGCCATCTATACGTGAAAATTTAAACAATTTTTAGCGCGTATTTGTCTTCTCTAAATAGAACAAACTTCTACTGCCCTTTCTGTCTGTAATGGAAAATATTGAAAGGGCCTGGCTCACCATGGAAGAATAAACTGGCGAAACCGCTCGACGAATTCACCATTGATACACCAAGTATATATTATTTTATTTATAAAAGAATTATTCGGGATAAAAATGGCTTCCATTTTAATATACTCATACACACATAATCAAAAGTAATGATTAATCGCCTTAATTGGTGTGTTTCAGGAACCCCGTGTTGATGATGTTTAATAGAAATTGATAGGTTTACCATAAAAGAAAAAGATTATGATGATAAGAGAATATGAAATTATCTTCCGATCATAATAACATCATTGGACTTTTTTATATCAGAGCTCTATAATAAGCTAGTGTAATATCATCAATAGAGTTTCTGAACACAAACAAACGCAATGTCATTAGAATTTTATTTGAAAATCTATGTATTATATTTCCAGTTCCAAAATAACTTTATTAGGTACCGCTCAAAAAGAGCAACCTAACTTATATTAATTACAATGAATAATATGAACAGGTTCTTCGCAGAAAAAAGTGTACAATACGGGATTTAAACCTGGTTCATGGCTGTCGGGAATCGAGGGTTTTCGTCCACCGACTTTTTTTTTTTTTTTTTTGTAATTTATTTCCTTGTTCCTTGTTTCAAAATCACTTTATTAGGTACCGCTCAAAAAGAGCAACCTAGTTTATGATAATTGCAACAATGAATAATATGTGAAGGTTATTCACATATTAAACAAAATGTTTAACGCGGGATTCAATCACATTTCATGGGTGTCGGGAATCGAGAGTTTTAACCATTCGTTCACCGACTTTTGTAATATATTTCCAGTTCCAAATAACTTTATTAGGTACCGCTCAAAAAGAGCAACCTAGATCATCATATATGCAATATACTGTGGGGGATGTACAGGGGTTCATTTACAATTATAATTTATATTGATGTCGTTGGGTCCTCAGGTCCTTGGGAATATTGTTCTTGAGAAGGCTTTGTCTGGCTTGTTTGACATTCAAGGTGGGTTTATTTTTCCTTTTTTTTCCACTTTTCGTCATTCTGGCTTAATTGATTGAGAATTTGTCTAGGTTTTAAATTTCTTTTTTTCCTTTTTACGCATTTGTAGTTTGTGGCTTCCTTGAAGGTAGGGTTTTCTAATTTTTCGGATTTTTCGTAGAATTAAAATGATTGTCTAATAATGTAGTCATTGATGTTTTCGATATTTCGATCGTTCCTGAGGATTGTGTTCCGAACGAACCAGGGTGGAGACATGATTTTTCTGATCATTTTATTTTCAAAGACTTCTAGGTTTTTAAGGATGGTCTTATGTGCTGTCATAAAAATGGGGTGGCCGTATATGAGTATTGGTCTTATTATTGACGTTGTTAATATATTTCAGCTTTGTAGAGATCTTGTGTCAATTTTTTCAGAATCTCTATGTAGAGATTAAGAAAAAAAACTCATCTTAAAAAAAAATATTTTATTTATTATTTTTTACGATAAATGGCGTACGCGCAACTTTTAATATCACAATCACACAGTAAAGTTTTTTTTTTTACATTCTTAAATCGTGCATATAAAAGTTTTCTGATGGCTTACGCCATCAATCGGAATAAATAATTAATATTTAGTCCGATAGATGGCGTAAGCCATCAGCAACTTTAACTTGAACGATCAGATTTTTTTTAATACAGTAGAACCTCCATGAGAGGACACCCGCGCTAGAGGAAACCTCTCTATAAAGGACAGTTTTCATTTTCAAAATTACCATTTTTACTCTTTAGTAACTCTCTGGTAAGAGGATACCTCTCTCTCTAAAGGATAATTTGGGTCTGCAATTAGGTGTCCTTTACAGGGAGGTTTTACTCTAATATTATTTGACTCCTCATCTCTCCCGTACGTTTTCAGTTTATTATATTTGCTCTCTATTTACAGGTAAAACAACAACAACAAAAAGGTTTTTATTAGGGCCCATTGCCCTGTATGGATCGCCATACAGCAACAAAATAATACAGTAATTTTTTCCTCCCTTTCCCCATGTGCACGTGAGCCTTTGTTTGAAAAGGGATTTATTTACACACCTGTTCTAAAACTTTCCTCACTACCTCTTTTGTGTATGAATCTATTTACAATTGACCTGTAGAAATTATAGAGTTCTATTGCTATATTTTTCTTTTCTGAAATAGTTCTCAGCGTCTTCAGTGGGTTGCTAGATCTCCAGAAGGTATTTTTAAGAGTTTTTTTTTTCTCTTTCTTCACCTAAATATTTGCATTCTATGATATATGTTAGGAGATTTCATCAGATATCATATTTCCACAAATCCAGCCGTGAATGTTTTCCTTTTATTTACAGGTAAAACAACTTTATAATTTTTTTTAATTGACAATTGACTTGTAAGAGGTATCATAACCATATCACAATCAATCAAAGAAGCAATGAGTCAATAATGTGTTTTGGGGTTGCAGGTTGAGAATTGCACTTAGTACATAGTGGGAAAACCTTGCAGCCATTCTGAAAAGGGAGATTTGACAATAATCATAACTAGGTGAAGTAGAAAGCGTCTGTCTTTGTCATTAAGACTGTGAGCACTCTCAGTGGCAGTGGGCAACATCGTAATATGAAGAGAATTCAACAGTATCTTGAGTAAATATCAGGAAGGCGCGGTCAAAGAAGCTTTTGATGATCTTTCAATATGAAGATGAGAGGGTAAACTGAAAGCTGGGAACCATTCTAAATTTTGATAAATGTTTAGATTTATTCTCCCCTAAGGAGACTGACAGTTAGTCACTTAAACTGAATACCTATACTTTTTCCGTTGCATTTGTATGAAAAAAAGTGAAAGTTGTATAATCTTACGATTTTGCTTTGTTTTAAAAATGAATCGATGTTGGTTCCATATGCTTGAATTAAATATTACACCTTAGTTTACATATATTTTATTGCTTAAAAAGGAACACATCAAAACAAAAAAAGAAACTACAATATTACAAAATGATTTGATAACTAACAAAGGAAAAAAAAACAATAATATTACAAAAATAATGATGATAAAAAATTGAATATGTCTGCCTGAAAAAAAAGAATAATTACAAAATTAACATTAAAACTTCAAACAGCATTCATATTTAGAACGCATGCACAAGAGCGTGAATTATATTTTTTAAAGTTGTAGTTTTTAGAGTTTATAAAGTATTTTTTTTTTAATCTGATGCTACGAGGGTGAGTAGAAAAGTATGGTCTCCTATTTTTTTTTTTTTCATAGAAAAACACATTTAATCACAACTTTTTATACATCATTGGAAAGTTTGGACACTTTGCTATTTTTCTACATAGTCGCTTTGATGCTCAATCACTTTTTTCATCCTGTCAACCAACTTTGTAATTCCGGTGTTGTACCACTCTCCCGCCGCCTCTTTGAGCCACTTGTTGAGCAGCTTTTTAAATGCGAAAAATAATTCTCCGGTCGAAATTCACCGTCAGTTAGTGGAAGTGTATGGTGAGAAGTGCATGGACATCAAAAATGTGCGGAAATGGTGCCGGGAGTTTAACGAGGGGCGGATAAACGTCCACGATGAACAGCGGTCTGGGCGGCCGAGTTTGCCGGAATCAACCGTGGCTCGAATCGACGAAATGTTGCGCGCAAACCGGCGGATAACCCTTGAAGAGATCGAGGATGGCCTGAATGAAGATTGCAGCCACTTCTCCGTGCACAAGATTGTGTCTGAGACCCTCGGCTACAGAAAGGTGTCCGCCAGGTGGGTCGACAAGTGGCTCAAAGAGGCGGCGGGAGAGTGGTACAACACCGGAATTACAAAGTTGGTTGACAGGATGAAAAAGTGATTGAGCATCAAGACGACTATGTAGAAAAATAGCAAAGTGTCCAACCTTTCCAATGATGTATAAAAAGTTGTGATTAAATGTGTTTTTCTATGAAAAAAAAAATAGGAGACTTTACTTTTCTACTCACCCTCGTAATAACGTGATTTTGACACTTATTTGGTGATATTTATCATCAAGATTTATTCTTGAATGGACAACATCGTCTTCTTCTTTCTTATCTCTACTCAATCATATTAGGGTATCAAGCTTGTAGAGCTTGAGGCTTTTAATGGTGTCTGCTGGGGATGAGTAGAACTCATCAATGGATGAGTCAATAATGTGTTTTGGGGTTGCAGGTTGAGAATTGCAGTTAGTACATAGTGGAAAAACCTTGCAGCCATTCTGGAAAGGGAAAATTTGACAATAATCATAACTAGGTGAAGTAGAAAGCGTCTGTCTTTGTCATTAAGACTGTGAGCACTCTCAGTGGCAGTGGGCAACATCGTAATATGAAGAGAATTAAACAGTATCTTGAGTAAATTCCAGGAAGACGCGGTATCTGCATGCCTAATCCGACCAATGAAGTTCATGGATGCTATCAAACGGTTACCCGTAGCGAACAGCATACCCTTCAACTCTGGAACGAACTCTATGCTACAGATCACTCTACAATAAACCTCAGGAGAATTGCTACATCCCCAAACACTTCTCATTGTCATCTTACCCAAAATAAAATTTAGTGGCACCGCCGCTACAATCCTCACAGGTCACGGCTTCGTCAAAGCCGATGCTACAAAAATATCAAAAGACGACCCTACCTGTTCACATTGTCACCAGGAAGACCAAATTGTCAACCACCACAGATGTCCCGCCTACCACCTTCATAGGTTCCAAACAGCCATCCTCCTAGGAATATTTACCCCTGAAGACCTACAGAACATTCCCAAGTACAAATCAGCCTGGTGACACCTGATAAACTAGATGTCCATCATTAGACGTGAAGTCTAAAGACCAACAGGGATAGTTGGTGACTTTAGTACGTAGCTTCAGGAATCCGGGTAATATCAAGAGAAAGAGTGAGAGAAAGCCGTTAACAAGGTTAGAATGTCTAAATCGCGCTAAAAATGGTCAGTTTCTAATTATTATTATCCCTAATACACAGGTGTTACAGACCACGATAATCATGATGGGTTGTATTGGCGACTAATTTTACTGTAAGTACACTACATGCCTGCAAATTTGGAAATAAGGTCAACTATTGCACTTACAAGTGTGCCAAAACCCTGTTTGGTTACTTGTACTCACTGTCAATCAGGGGCCATTATAAAGCGATTTTTCTCTATAAAAAAAGTTTTCAATGCTGGATTTGATCACGGGTCATGGCTGTTTAAAATCGACAGTTTATACCACTCGTTCACCGACCCTCAAATCATCATAATGGCAGCGAAATCTTAACTGAAAAAAAAAAAGGCATTTCCTCTGACCGCTCAAATGAGCATTTTAAAATGGTAATAAATGTGGTGAAAATGGGTAGTATGTGGTATAAATGGGTTGAAATGTGGTACAAATGGGTTGAAATGTGATGCAAATGGGTAGAAATGTAGTAAAAATGGGTTGAATGTGGCTAAAATTGGTAGTAATGTGGTACAAAAGGGTAGAAATGTGGTAAAAAAAATGGGTATAAATGTGGTGCAAATGGGTTGAAATGAGGTACATATGGGTTGAAATGTGGTATAAATGGATTGAAATGTGGTACAGATGGGTAGAAATGTGGTGCAAATGGGTTGAAATGTGGTACAGATGGGTAGAAATGTGGTGCAAATGGGTTGAAATGTGGTGAAAATGGGTTGAAATGTGGTACATATGGGTTGAAATGTGGTATAAATGGGTTGAAATGTGGTACAGATGGGTAGAAATGTGGTATAAATGGGTTGAAATGTGGTTAAAATTGGTAGTAATGTGGTACAAAGGGGTTGAAATGTGGTATAAATGGGTTGAAATGTGGTACAAATGTGAAAATTTGGTACAAATGGGTAGAAATGTAGTAAAAATGGGTAAAATGTGGTACAAAAGGATAGAAATGTGGTACAAAAGGGTAGTTATGTGGTACAAAAGGATAGAAATGTGGTAAAAAAGGGTAGTTATGTGGTACAAAAGGGTAGAAATTTGGTACAAATGGGTTGAAATGTGGTGAAAATGGGTAGAAATGTAGTGCAAATGGGTTGAAATGTGGTACAAATGGGTAGAAATGTGGTGCAAATGGGTAAAATGTGGTACAAATGGGTAGAAATGTAGTAAAAATTGGTAAAATGTGGTACAAAAGGGTAGTTATGTGGTACAAAAGGGTAGAAATGTGGTACAAATGGGTTAAAATGTGGTGCAAATGGGTAGAAATGTGGTACAAATGGGTTGAAATGCGGTACAAATGGGTAGAATGTGGTACAAATGGGTAGAAATGTAGTAAAAATGGGTAAAATGTGGTACAAAAGGATAGAAATGTGGTACAAATGGGTTGAAATGCGGTACAAATGGGTAGTAATGTGGTACAAATGGGTTGAAATGCGGTACAAATGGGTTGAAATGCGGTACAAATGGGTTGAAATGTGGTGCAAATGGGTTTAAATGTGATATAAATGGGTAGATATGTGGTGCAAATGGGTTTAAATGTGGTGCAAATGGGTAGAAATGTGGTGCAAATGGGTAGAAATGTGGTACAAACCATCAACATCATATATTCACCAGGATTACCATTTGTTCTTGGAATTAAATGACATTTCACCAGATATTTGACAATGGACATTGTTTATTATCGAGAGAATTGTCTCAATTCTTTGACAGAAACCCTGTAGGCCAACACATACCATAGTCAATAAACATCGTATTCGATTGTTTTGTTAAATTCAAAAGTACGGCTGTTCAAACTTGTTCAATGAAATCACAAATATAACAAGCCGAGATATATAAACACGATTCTAAAAGTGAAATTTGTTATAATTATAGAGTACTTACATAATGATAAATAATTCCAAGTGCTGTAAACATGTAGATTACTGATCACGTGAATATTTTAAAGAGTCTTTTGGAAAGATAAACAAAGCCTGTGTTTACCACTTTCAGCCGGTCACCCCCCTCACTGAGCATGCGTATTGACATCGTCTGGTGTTTTTTTGGACCTACCCCCCACCCCCTTAGGGAATAACTCCCTCCTCCCCTTGTTGTTTAACTAGCTGCCTTGGTTCTGTTAGGGTAAAGGTACGTGTAGTTATCTGATATTCCTGTGTTTTATTAGAGAATATATCCAATCTAATATCGAATCTATAAAAAGAAAGGTCACTACTCCCGTTAAAATAGCTCTTTTCTTTCTCATCTCCACTCAATCATATTAGGGTATCAAGCTTGTTTGACAACCAGCATGACTGTGTGAAGTAGAATGTGTCTGCCTTTGTCATTAAGACTGGGAGCACTACTCAGTGGCAGGCCGACTTAGCTCCAAAAGAAATGGCCACCTCTGACATGAGGAACAAACGCCATGTGCAGCCGCTCCTAACATGGAGTACAAATGATTAAAATAGCTGTTTGAACTAAGCGTCATCTATTGATCATCTCCGCAAGCTAACGGACTCGGGTCGGTGACAAATCCACAACACCAGCTTTGGAAATTTCAGAACGGCCACTAGGAGAAAATAGTTTTGGGCTAATGGCTTTCGGCAATCCAAGTGTGGCTTTGTTACCGACCTAAGTTTGCTAGTTTGCAAAGATGGTTAATAGATTGTGCTTAGTTTAAGCGTTTATTTTGACGGGAGAGGTGTCCTCACTTCGTCATGAAAAGTGTCAGTCAGTAGAAAAACTAAAGACATCAAAGAAGAATCCCTAAAAAGATAGACTTTTCTCTATTCTGCCATCTATACTTGGCGTTTTCTAAGAACTCTTTGTCCTGGAGATTTCTTATCTAAATCAAACAACCAATCACCAAGCGGCTTTGATAAATTAATGAACAACACCATCGTTCTTAGACAACTCGGGATCGAATCCTGCATCGAACACTTTTTTCTCATTGCCTCCGATTAATTCTCAAGTTTAACTCGACCATAGGCTGCTAGTAACCAAACGGGGCTCTGGTACCTTGTAAGTGCAAACCAATATCTATATTTCGAGTCAAAAGACGATCCATCAAATAAGTTTAAATTAAAAAAGGGCGCACCTGGATCTATAAAGAAAAAAAAAAACAATTTTGCTATAAATTGATAAAGAGGGAGCAATCTCTAGAAATACAGTTAAACCTGTCTATAGTGCCCCTTCTTGGAACTTACTAAAATAGGGTGCTATAGAGAGGGGATGTTATAGACAGGTCACTTTTAATGTAAATATCGCATCGTACTACGTATTTAAAATCGGGCGCTATAGAGAGGAAGGCGCTATTTAGAGGGGGCGCTATAGGTTTAACTGTATTTGTAGAAATAAATTGATCTTTTTTTCTCTACAGATTCAGGTACTCCCTTTTTTATTTAAACCAATTTCTATATTTATTTTAATTAAAGATACTTCGGCCAGTATAAATCTATACAAGGTGTATACAGTATACATGTATACAGACCGAAGTATATTTTATTTTAGAACTATGAATGCCAGCCAGGCAGCCTCTATCTTTACGACAATTTCTATATGTTCAAACTGCATTGTTGTTGTTGTCGTGTCCAATGAAGAGCCTCAGATGTCTCCATACATCTCTATCACAGCAGCAACAATGTCCACTATCTTGGATGTGTAAAACTGCTGCTCTGGGTCTATGTCAATTTTCTGTTGTTGTTGTCGTGTCCAATGAAGAGCCTCAGATGTCTCCATACATATCTATCACAGCAGTAGCGATGTTCACTATCTTGGATGTGTAAAGCTGCTGCTCTGGGTCTATGTCAATTTTCTGTTGTTGTTGTCGTGTCCAATGAAGAGCCTCAGATGTCTCCGTACATTTCTATCACAGCAGCAGCGATGTTCACTATCTTGGATATGTAAAGCTGCTGCTCTGGGTCTATGTCAATGTTCTGTTGTTGTTGTTGTCGTGTCCAATGAAGAGCCTCAGATATCTCCATACATTTCTATCACAGCAGCAACAATGTCCACTATCTTGGATGTGTAAAGATGCTGCTCTGGGTCTATGTCAATTTTCTGCAAGGCTGAGGCCATTACTGGCCTTGAGAATATGTGAGTATGTGTTAGTTCCACACCAGAATACTGCATTGTATAAGTGAAATAAGGCCATGCATAGACATGTGGTGTACTTAACAGTAAAAAGCAATTGCTAACTACAAATACCCACCATGAATATCATTGCCTACTTTGAATAAGTAGAACAATGTAATAGTATTATTTTATTTAAGATTTTTGTTTTCAAAACACATTAGACTGGAACACCCGGTATCACAATAGAAATAGATGAAAATTTTGCTCGCGGTAGGATAATCTATCTCTATATATATAAAAGTCAATGTATGTATGCATATATGTTTGTCAGCTATACACGTTCTCAATACGTAACTAATCTGGCTGAAATTCTAACAGTATATAAAGTTGATTCTGGGTAAACTTAAAAGTCAAAATTTCAGGTCTCTATCTTGAATATTCTTGAAGTTATTTACAAATTTGCCAATTTCACTCGCAACCAGCGCCTCATTGCTGTGTTGCACGAGTCATTCGGCTATTGATCAATTAGAGGGAGACTATGGTTTTACGGGCTACTAGCCAAAGTGTATGGTTTTCGAACCTAATAATGATCGATTAAAAATAAGTCTACTGCCAAAATAGACATACTTACATACAAAGAACACGTTAAAAAGCTTGAAATATTATTTTATTTTTATTATCCCTAGTACACACACACGTGGTACAGACCATGATAATCATAGTAAAGTGGCTAGGCGCAGCTTAGTTTTTAGTGATCAATTAAAAAAAAGGCCGTTTTCTCGTTCCAAAATAGACGCTAAAAGCTAAGCGGTCTAGCTACTTTACCATGATTATCATGGCCTGCACCACGTGTGTGTATGTACTAGAGATAATAAGAATAAAATATTTTATACTTTTAACGTGTTCTTTGTGTGGAAAATGTGTAAAATATACTGTTATTATAATATTTTGGAGAAGTTATTTTCATGGAATCTGAATCCATTCATAGGACTTAGCCTGTACAGATATGAAATCATAAAATCAACATATTAGATAAAGAGATAAAAGCTTTGTAAAAAATGAGTTATCTGTTTATTCAATGGCAGGTGGTGTAAATGGAGCTGTATTTGTGATAAGCCCGTGACAGCTAACTTATTCTGTTAATGGAATTTATGATAAATGTTGGGGGGTCGGTGGAAGGATGGTCTAAACCATTGGTTTTCGACCTCTACGACCCGGGATCGATTCCCGCAAGAAAACTTTTTTCTAATTAAAAAAAATGCGTTAATTAAAAAAAATGAGATAATGAAATTTATACATTGTAAGCAAGACAATTGATAAACAGCTCATAAACAGATTTGAGAGGGTAAAACCGAGGGAAAAAAACACTGGAATTTACAGGATTGATTTATTCAAATAACACAAATTTCCTTTAATGGGAACTTGAGTTCTCCCCAAGCAATCAAGGAAAAACGTTGAAGATTGTTGATTAACGAGTTGAAGTTGAGGAAATTGTGAAACTAACAGTGAGGAATTTGCTCCCCGCAAATACTACTGCATCTACTAGATAATTATGGAGTACCTCTAAGTATGCATTTTGGTAGCCTTGGGGAGAAAATGTGCCGGAAAGGATATAATCTACAAGTATAAATCTCTTTATAGGGAGTACTTTTCTTTATATCATCTATTCCATGATAAATGCCCTTAGATGTACAAGGCTATGGCTGTCGATTGATCGTTATATAGAAGCCTGATTGAAGAGGCCTACTAACATGTCTTAGAACTGATTCGTCTGAGATAATTGTTCAGTAAGGCTCGAGAAAATTCCATTAATTATTTCTCTAAACGATTTTTTTCACAAATTACTTTTCAAAATGCATATTTTAAAATTTTATTTATACTTTTCATTTTTTTTTTTTGTTAGGAAACTATAAGCTTATCTTCCGTTTTATTAAAGCTTTATAATTATGTTTTTATATATCAATTTATATATTTTGATATTTATAAAAAAGAGTTGCTTTTTTCACCCCATACGTTTTTTAAATTAAAATATGCTTTTTGAAATTCTATATATTAGGTAAAAATATCTAAATCGTAGTATTTTTGATCTCTTTTTTTTTACATGTTTTTTTTTCTCTAATATTTTGGATTTATTCCTTTCTCTACAAGTAGTTTAATGCTTTATTGACTGTTTTTATGAAGAATGATAAAATATCAGCTACAACACCAATTTTGGAAAATTCAAACAAAAAACCAACCTGTATACCATGGTTTCGGGATTTGGCCCCCAGCAGTACAAAGGCAGCTTCGATTTGATAACATCCTATGGTTTCGGGATTTGGCCCCCAGCAGTACAAAGGCAGCTTCGATTTGATAACATCCTATGGTTTCGGGATTTGGCCCCCAGCAGTACAAAGGCAGCTTCGATTTGATAACATCCTATGGTTTCGGGATTTGGCCCCCAGCAGTACAAAGGCAGCTTCGATTTGATAACATCCTATGGTTTCGGGATTTGGCCCCCAGCAGTACAAAGGCAGCTTCGATTTGATAACATCCTATGGTTTCGGGATTTGGCCCCCAGCAGTACAAAGGCAGCTTCGGTTTCCTAACATCCTACAAGAGGCATTATGAAATTGGTCGAATTTATCAAACAGATGTTTAAGCTGATAAAGTGGTCAGGGCCGATTTTCAGGCAATAATGCAACATAGAGAAAGGATGGTATTCATGTACCAATATCCTCTCGTTGAATGTTATGAAATCAAAGTCGTTCCTATACTGATGAGAGCTAAAGCCCGAAACTATTATATACATATTGGATTTTTGTACATCGAGGAGCCATCGTGTTGGTCGACGATGAGATTGCGGAGCTGGTAATATGGATGGCTGTGCTGGAGTAAACCTCCTTTTTTGTGTCTGGATGCTATATTTATGGCGAACTAAACAACTTAGTCCCTATTTCTGCTCCGCGCTTATGGAATTGAAGACTTGGGGCGATGGCGTCGACCTTTCATATTAAATCTTACTTTTCCTTATTACTAATAATTGTATATAGTTGCGGAACTACTGGTTTCCTGTGCTGCTCTTTTCCTGATATTGCACCTTGTACGGAGAATCTGTATAAGACTAATGTCTTAATAAAGGCTTTGTGTGTGTGTGATTTTTGTATGAATTTTCTTTAACTGGTATTGTAGCTCATTCTTCATCATTACTAGTAAAGTTTTTTACTAGGTTGATGAACAAGTGCATCGTTCTTATACATAAATAAAAGGAGAAGTACCTCTTTTGGTACAGAAACAAAGATGTCTATTTTAGAACTCGGGTTGGATAAATTGGACTTTGAATAGCTGAGAGAGTTCTGTGGCAGATACTGCGATGTCATCGAAAAGGAGTCGTTATATGGAGAGACGAATTGTGAGAGAGAGAATAGAGTCTTATATCTTAAGGAATTGGAGGTGATGAGAATGAAAGTCGAGCTAGGTCCTTCTCAAAAATAAAGTAGCTATAGCATATAGGATTATGAATATTGTAATTGTCGGGTTGTTGATATTGTTTTTGTTGGGTTGTGTGTATAATGTGATTGTTGGATAATGTTATTGTTGGGTTGTGAAAAAAATAATATGATTGTTGGATTGTGAAAAATGTGATTGTTGGGTTGTGGATAATGTGATTGTTGAATTGTGTGTCGAGAGAGAGATATTGAGGTTTAATTGTATATAAAGTGATTGTTGGGTTGTGGTGATTGTTGGATTGTAGTGATTGTTGAGTTGTGAATAATCGGATTGTTGTACTGCGGACTTAAAATATAGGAAATTTTTGCTGCTCTTACTGCAAATATAAAATATTTGGTGGGAGGGCTGGCTCATCAATGGTTACTGTTTCCATAAGGAATTCTAATGTCCTAAAAGCATATGTCAATAGTTTTATTAAATATTATAACTAAGATTCCACTCTTCACTGCTGCATATATAAACAATCTCTAAAGCAGACACTATAAACAACATTACCCCTGAAATGGGGCGTAGAATCAAAATACGTTGTTTTAATGTATTTTTAAAAGGAAGAGATGCATTTACACAAAATATAAAACCTTCAACCTCAACCTACCTTTATTACAATGATCTGCGCGCACTAAATATACCATCTTTAAATATATAGTAAAAAAACTTGCTTATTGAATGTCCAATCTTCCAGAACTACAGAAATCGGGAAAACATTGAATATGTGGCGACTACACTTTGCTTCAACGCATGCGCGGGCGTCAACACTTCACTACGCATGCGCGTGGGACGTCATCAGAGACGCTGGTTTTTTAGCGAAAAACATGTAGGCTTACTCCAACGGTCGTTTACTCCAACCGTTGTTTCTTTTCTCTTTTTAATTTCTCTTGCTTTAAAATAAATTAATTTTAATTATAATTTTATCAGCAGCCTTTCCACAAGCCACACAACACAGCACATCAACAACCATCCTACAAATTGGTGAGCCGGACGTGATGCAAAAGTTGTTTTAATCACACTTCTATATATTTTTTTATTTCATCCACGAAACTTTCAACAGCCCCAGAATGCAAGACGCAACTACGGAACATCCGGAAGGGCCAACATCCACGGCACCCTCCCAAATATCAAGATTGGCTTTCCGTGCACCACCATTCTGGCCCAACAACGTTGAACTGTGGATAAGCCAGCTAGAAGCCGCTTTCGGTCTAGCCGAGATCTCCCGCGACGAAACTAAATTCCAAGCAACAGTAACGAGCCTAGACCAGCCAACCCTTACTTACGTCGCGGACATCGTAACGGCCCCCCCACCCTCTGGTAAATACGATGCGCTGAAAGCAGGCCTTCTCCAACGACTTGGTCAATCAAAACAAACTAAAATCTTACAGGTTCTGGATGGGCGTCCCATGGGAGATCAGAAACCATCAACAGTCCTTGCCGCGATGCAACATCAGGCAGGAAGAAATTTCTCCGATACAGCACTGAAAATGCTGTGGACTCGACGCCTACCTCAGGACATAAGGGCCGCTCTCGCAGCATCCTCTGAAACAAGTTTGAGTAAGCTGTCGGAAATGGCAGACAACATACACGAAGCCATACTGCCAACGGTCTCAGCAGTGGACCAACCAAGCACAGGTCATAGCGCGGAAGCCCACCAACAGCTGATGACGCAAATCCAAGACTTGCATACGCAAATCGAAGCTTTGAAGTCATCCATGGACACCCCACACAATCGCTATCCGAACGATAGATACCCACCCCACAACAAAAAGGGAAACGCAGGAACTTGCTGGTACCATATGAAGTTTGGAGCGCAAGCTAGGAAGTGCCTTCAACCATGCAACTTCAAGGTCCAGGGAAACGAATACGCCCGCCGTCAGTAGGAGCCACTGACGGCGCAGGCCTTACTCGCCGGCTCTTCATTACGGACCGACGCAGCGCCTATTTGTTTTTGGTCGACACCGGAGCCGAAGTCTCAGTGATTCCACCACCAGTAAAAAACGCTAGGCCCTCGCACAGGCAGCTTTTCGCAGCTAACGGATCTATCATCCACACTTACGGGGAACGACATCTTGAGCTTGACCTCGGTCTCGGACGTTTATTCCGTTGGCCTTTCATCATAGCCGACGTCGGCGTGTCCATCATCGGCGCAGACTTTCTCCGACATTACGGGCTGACAGTAGACCTGCGTAATCACCGGCTGAGCGACCCAGTATCTTCCCTTCACTCCATTGGACAAGTTTCCCCTTCCCCCGCTGTTAGCATTCACCTTACAATCGCCAATTCGCCTTACTCCAGAATACTCAGACAATTCCCAGAGCTCACTAGTCAGAATCTTGTAAAAAGCCCTCCCCGTCACTCAGTGACTCATCATATCGTCACAAAGGGCCCCCCGATTGCAGCAAAACCGCGACGACTCCCCACGGACAAACTCGCCGCGGCAAAGAAAGAATTCGCCTTCATGATGGAGAAAGGCATCTGTCGTCCATCCAAATCACCATGGGCCAGCCCTCTCCACCTAGTACCCAAAAAAGACGGCTCGCTACGACCATGTGGAGACTACAGGAAACTGAATGCCGCTACCGTCCCCGACCGATATCCAGTCCCTAACATTATGGACTTTGCATCGCATCTGCATGGTAAGAAAATATTTTCTACTATCGATCTGGTTAGAGCGTACCACCATGTGCCCGTGGAAGCTAGAGATATCCCTAAGACTGCCGTTATTACGCCTTTCGGCCTTTTCGAGTTTCCCCGCATGTCCTTTGGCCTATGTAACGGAGCCCAAACCTTTCAAAGGCTCATCAACGAAGTACTCCAAGGTTTGGATTTTGCATATGCCTACATTGACGACGTGCTTATCGCATCCGATTCAGAAAATCAACATGTATCCCATCTTCAACAACTTTTTGGTCGCCTTCGAGACTACGGCCTGACGATCAACGAAACCAAATGCACCTTCGGCCAACCTTCAGTCAAATTCTTGGGGTTTATCATCACTAACGCTGGAATCTCGCCGGACCCTCAGCGAGTACAAGCAATTAAAGACATCCCAATCCCTGATACTGTCGGAAAACTTCGACGTTTTCTGGGTATGTTAAATTTCTATCGGCGCTGCCTCCCCAATGCCGCTAGTACTCAGGCACCACTCCACGCCATGGTCGAAGGGCGCAAGAACGCATCCTGCCAATGGACCCCAACAGCACTCCAGGCTTTCGACCAGTGCAAATTTCAACTAGCCAACGCTGCCCTCTTGCACCATCCTTTTCCAGAAGCGCCTCTCTGCCTTACGGTAGATGCCTCGGATTTTGCTGTGGGCGCCGCGCTTCACCAGCAAGTTGGCAACAATTTCCAACCAATAGCGTTTTTCTCAAGGAAACTAGACGCTGCACAAAGAAAATACAGCGCATACGACAGAGAACTCCTGGCGGTATACTTGGCTATCAAGCATTTCAGGCATTTTTTGGAAGGGCGACAATTTCCGGTCTATACGGACCACAAACCTCTCACATACGCCTTTCAACAAAATCTGGACAAGGCCTCACCGCGCCAATGTCGACACCTCGATTTCATCGGGCAATTCACAACCGACATCCGCCACATCGCGGGCTGTGAAAATGTACCTGCAGATTTCCTGTCACGCGTGGAACCCATCTCCCACCACCAACCTTATGACCCGAAATCCCTAGCCGAAGCGCAAGCAGTAGACCAGGAGCTACAAGCTCTCTTGACATCGGAAAACCGCAGCTCACTACAACTGGAAAAGGTACAAATCCCAGAAACGAACATTTCCCTGTACTGTGACGTTTCAACAGCAAAACCCAGACCTTTCGTACCCGCACCCTGTCGCCGCATAATTTTTTCTGCATACCACAACTTGTCTCACCCCGGAGTACGAGCTACTACAAGGATGGTCACCGCCCATTACGTCTGGCCGGCCGTCAAGAAGGATTGCGCACTTTGGACTCGCGCCTGCCACCGCTGCCAAGTCTCCAAAACCGCTAGACACACAAGAACGCCCCTTCAGTCGTTTAGTCCCCCAGACGGAAGGTTCAGTCATGTTCACATTGACCTGGTCGGACCATTACCAACGAGTGAAAACTATCGGTACATATTCACCTGCGTCGACCGATTCACTAGGTGGCCCGAAGCCCTACCCATACAGGACATCACCGCCAAAACAGTAGCAAATGCCTTCCTATCGGTCTGGATATCTCGTTTTGGCGTGCCAACAAAAGTGACTACAGACCAAGGCAGGCAGTTTGAATCAGCACTTTTCGGTGAGTTGACACGGCTTCTGGGAATCAACAGAATAAGGACATCACCCTACCACCCAGCAGCAAACGGCCTGGTAGAAAGATTCCACAGACAGCTGAAAGACTCCCTTCGCTGTCACGATTCCACGAGCTGGTCCTTGAAACTTCCCCTGGTGCTCCTAGGGATTCGTTCGTCGCTAAGGGAAGATCTCAACACCACAACCGCTGAGCTGGTCTATGGGAAGCCCCTACCCCTTCCAGGAACTTTTTTCGAGGACCCCCCCTCTGCAAGCTCGCCTACCGAACCGTGGCTGGAGGACTTCAAGCGCGCCATGGCATCTCTGAAACCTGCACCAAGCAAACCACATGGGAACCGCCACGTTTACGTGCCCAAGCCACTCGAGACATGTTCCCATGTCTATCTACGTCGGGACCTGATATTGCCACCGCTAGCTCCCCCATACGACGGTCCATATGAAGTCCTTTTTAGGAAACCCAAAATTTACAAACTGAAGATTAAAAAGAGATCCACGTGGATGTCAATCGACCGCCTCAAGCCTGCTTTCACATCAGAAGGACCGATGTTTTCCCAAGACCCGAACTTAACAAACCAATAAGATTGCATAGGATCGCTGGAAAGATCCTACTGGAGGGGGAGTAGTGTGGCGACTACACTTTGCTTCAACGCATGCGCGGGCGTCAACACTTCACTACGCATGCGCGTGGGACGTCATCAGAGACGCTGGTTTTTTAGCGAAAAACATGTAGGCTTACTCCAACGGTCGTTTACTCCAACCGTTGTTTCTTTTCTCTTTTTAATTTCTCTTGCTTTAAAATAAATTAATTTTAATTATAATTTTATCAGCAGCCTTTCCACAAGCCACACAACACAGCACATCAACAACCATCCTACAAATATAAGGATCTTTTTATGATTATAAACCTTATAAGGACTCCTATTTTAAATTTAGAAAATTCTGTAAATATATCTATGATTTTCTCTCTTGGTTAAAAAAAACCGTAATTGCCAAACTAGGTATATTTGTTTGTGTTTATTTCATTAGTTGGTTGTAAATTCAAGCATGATTTTAATGTCCTTTCTTTTCTTTTCTTCTTTAAACTCTACACAAACCATGTAATTATTCAATTGTTTATGTGGTTTAATTGTATATAAAGTGAGTGTTGAGTTGTGGATAATATGGTTGATATGTTATGCTCTCTAATTATACTATTATAAAATAGTATCTAAGTTTAGTGCTGTTTCTTGACGCAAGCATCCCTTATGGTGATATCGCGTCTGATTTGATAATAAATAAACCTTTAAATAGATTTTAAAAATAATATTTTAAATAAAAGACCTCACGTCAAGATCATCAAAACTCATGTGATTATTAAACAGTTTCTAAAAGCAAGCAATTTCAGATTATTAAAAACATTGCCAAAATATGAATGACCTTGATTCAAATATGACAAGGATTATAGTCATATATAATAAACTTCTTTTTTTAAACTCCCCCTTTTCAAAGAAGAACATTTTAAAACTATTTATCATCTTCAAAATAAAAAAATCTCTTAATGTAAAATCAAATAATATTTTAAAATGACGTTTGAAAGAAAAAAGATGGAAAAAAAGAAAAGAATTTGATCATTTATCTTCAAGATTAACCAAAAGACTAATCGTCTTGCATGAGCAGACGATCATCTCTTTGTTATTCCACACTATAACCCTTTTTTTCAAAGTTGTCTCCCCAATTTTTTTATCTTTTGTACCCTTTTCTGAATTTAAATTACATATATTATCATTCTTTCTTTTTTCAATGTTTGATAATTTGCCGTTATTTTTTTTAACTATTATTTCAAAAGATGATTCAAAACGTGCACACGATTTCGATCATTGATAATAATTCAAAAGATAAGTAAGATGTTTAAAATCAGATTCAAAATGGTGGATGATGTATTTTTTTAAATCATCAACGTTATCAAAATAAAAAGATATATATACCAGACGAGTGGTCATAAAAAAAGAGGCAGTGGTATTTAAAATATTTCCTATCTCACAAACATTTTTCATTGATAAGGTTGAAACATTCCTTCAAAATATTTTAAAGTCCATCTTCTTGTTTTTTTCTTCTTCTTTTTTTTTTTTTAGACTCACGTACGCTGGGGCATCTGTACGTTCCAGGATCCTGGGTTAACCTAATTGATTCACGTACACCTTATATATATTGCAGAAAATTATTTATGGTGGTGGTGGTGGTGCTTATCTCCATGGTTAAGCCAATTCCTGAAGTCCACTCCTCTCCAATTTTGCGATGGTAGTTATTATTTTATAATATAATATAATGCGGCTTGTGATTGTAAAATGACATTCGAAAAATATCCCGCATGTGTTTCTTTTCAACGAAAATTCAAAATTTATTTTAAGGAGAAATAACGATTATTTCTAACTTTAGGGATGAGATATGAAAGAATGAATTGTGAAAAGTAAAGATGTACAGAAAAATAAAAGTGTCCAGGGATGGGAATCGAACCCACAGTGTTCCGCTTACCAGGCAGATACCATGTCCACTAGGCTAGTTATTATTTTATTAGCAGATTATTAAATTTGTTATTTTTCGACACTCTGTAAACTTCCTTAATGATTCTCTTATATTTTATATAAATTTTGATTTGTTCTTAGTTTCAATAAATTGCTGTGTCGTTCATAGGTTTATCTTCTATTTGTTTTCTACGTAGCAATATATTTTCACTTGAATCCAATAGCTTTTGTATCTGGGATTGGATCTTCTACATTAGAGGGCTTTAAAATATCTTAGAATTATTTGAGGTGAATAAAAATATATTATAAAAAAGGCATCTCCTTATCGTGCAACTGAAAGTTGCTGATGGCTTGCGCCATCTATCGGAATAAATATCAACTATTCTCGTTGATTTTTAATTATCCAGAATTGGCCAAATACCCATTCTTGATTAATCAAGAAAAGCTAACCCCGATTATAGTACCAGCTAATCATGATTAATCAAGAATGGGTATTTGGCCAATTCTGGAATAATTAAAAATCAAAGAGAATAGTTGATATTTATTCCGATAGATGGCGCAAGCCATCAGCAACTTTCAGTTGCACGATAAGGAGATGCCTTTTTTTATAATTTATGCACCTTGTCCCAGTACAATATTACATTTGTATTATATTTTCACAGAAAATTGTGGTTCGTAAAATTTGAGAACGAGAAAAGCAAGTTCAAAAAATCTGTCGAAAAAAAAAACGCAGTCGACAGGATTCGAACCTGTGCGGGAAGATCCCAATGGATTTCTAGTCCATCGCCTTAACCACTCGGCCACGATTGCTTATTAATAAGCTTTATTCCTTTACTACTTATCTAAAAGATACAACGCTTTTTTTATTTATCACAGGTTATATTGTTAATATTATTTAAAAAACTATAGGTACAGTAGAACCTCTCTTTAGTGGACACTTCACTAGAAAACACCTCTCTACAAAGGACAGTTTTCATTTGCAAAATTACCATTTTTACTATTAAGTAACTCTCCGGTAGGAGGACACCTCTCCCTAAAGGACACTTTGGCTCTGAAATTAGGTGTCACATCTCTCCCTAAAAGATACGCCGGTTCAAAATCACTTTATTAGGTACCACTCAAAAAGAGAAACCTAGTTTATGATAATTGAAACAATGAATAATATGTGAAGGTTATTCACAAATTAAACAAAATGTTAACGCGGGATTCAATCCCGGTTCATGGCTGTCGGGAATCGAGGGTGTTACCCACCAACGGAAAGGATACTTTAACTCTGAAATTAGGTGTCTTATTTTAATGTCCTTTCCTTTATTTTCTTCTTTAAACTCTACTCAAACCATGTAATTATTCAATTGTTTATGTAATATAGTATCTAGTGTTGTTTCTTGACACAAGCATCCCTTGTGGAGATATCGCGTCTGATTTGATAATAAATAAAAAAGGTCCTTTACAGGGAAGTTCTACTATATATTGTAGAGTAGAAATTAAGTCTTTATATATCTGAAGTTGTGAAAGTATTTATTGATGACGTCAGCACGACAAGTCGACAATTATCAACAACTCAACAAAACTATCTACAGCTAGAGAATCTTGAGCAAGTAAGCTAAGAAATATTTTGATCATTATTTTACATAAACAGATTAATATATATTTACATAATCTGTTAAATCGTTTCAGTCCAGGTGTGGAACTAACACCTACTCACATATTCTCATGCCCAGCAATGGCCGCAGTCTTGCAGAAAATTGACTTAGACCCAGAGCAGCAGCTTAGCACACCCAAGATAGTGGATATTGCTGCTGCTGTGATAGAGATGCATGGAAACATCTGAGACTCTTCATTGGACACAACAACAACAACAATAGTTTCTCATTGAATAATTAAATTAAATTAATAAATTATTTATTCGTCACAATATTCATTTTTGCAATAACTATTTACAGAATATAAAATTATTCCCTATAAAAAAGACAATTCATTGTGGAAGATTTTTCTTTTTTATAACAACAATACAAGCTTACGGGTATAACAGCCCTTCGTGTAATTACGATACTAAATATTACTATATTCCTGATTAGTACAATAGCTATTTTGATACACCTATCCCCCGATTTACACGGTAGATACGTTCCTGAGAAAACGTGTAAATCGGGGGATAGGTGTACACAGAAATAAAAATAAAATGCATTGACAGGTTAAAATATGTAGTCAGCACATAAGCTCGGGATTCCTCGTGAGATGTGTACACAGCGCATGTGTTCAATCACAGTAGCATTTAGTATAGTGCGATAAAAACAAAAAAAAAACTTATTTGGAAAACCGTGTAAAACAAGTACCGTGTAAATCGGGGGATAGGTGTATTTCCTCTATTTCATATCAAATTTAACTATTTTAGGTTAATTTAATCGATTTTTTTTGTCTATTTAGGTCTCTATTTAATTAGAAATAACCAGTCTCTTATCTCAATTTCAAACCTATACTTGGAGCTCTTAAAATAAAAAAATTGTTTATTTTATTCTCATTTCAGTCATCTGTTTATCTTTTGCGTGCCTCACGTAGGGTATTAAAAATGATGCTTCCTTAGATAAAGGCCCTAAAATAAATTATGGAAGATATTAATATCTGTAATGATTTTTTTCTTAGAGAGAGAGAGAGAGAATAATTTACCGTTTTTTTTTTCCTCAGCAAGATTCTATTTTCTATAATAGGTCTTAAGATATATATGTCAAATATTTATAATTAAAAGGTTATTTTTTTAAATTATCCCTAGTACACGTGGTACAGGCCATGATAATCGAGGTGGGTAGTTAGCGACAGCTTTTGCTGTAAGTGCACCACATGTCTACACATGTGAAAAGCAGTTCAACTTTTACACTTAGAATTGTGCCAGAGCCCCGTTTAGTTACTTGCACTCGCTGGTGGGGTTGGCTTTTGCAAGAATCGGGGTCCATTGGAGATTTTTTTTCTTTTAATAAGAGAAAAAGTGCCCAATGCGGGAATCGAACCCGGGTCGTAGCGGTCGAAAACCAACGGTTTAAACCATCCTTCCACCGACCCCCAAAAAGTTTTTGATTATCGATAAGTAAAAGGTTTTTTGCCCGATTTTATAATTGTTTTATTAAATAATTTACATACCAATTTTGATAAGGGTTTTTGTAACCAAAAGATTCAATATTTATTATTATGAACCGCATGAGAATCCCTTTCATCTTCCTCAACAATGCTACCATCAACTTTAATTCTTTCTCGGAACTTTCATTCTCGGATGAAAATGGCCCCCTCCTCCATCTTCTTCCAAATTTTCCACTGTTGTAAATAAAATTTTGATTAATATATATTGTTCTGAAAATAGAGCAATCCCTAATTAGATCTTCAGATAATAAACATATATATAACTACCCGTTTCATGATTTTTCAGGATGCCTGAATGACCAGTTTTTTGGTCGTTGAGGTAAAGTTTGTACCACGCTGATGAGGACCAACAGCCTGAAACGCGTACGTGGTTAGCTTTTCTGGAATAATTAAAAATCAACGAGAATAGTTGGTATTTATTCCGATAGATGGCGCAAGCCATCAGCAAATTTCAGTTGCACAATAAAGAGATGCCTTTTTCTATTTTCGTAATATATATAATTGTTGGTAATACCCTTAAATTCAGTTTCAAAATTAGAATTTTCAATCATAAAAGGTTTTTGAATTGACATTTTTTTTCAGAGTTCATTTCAAAAGTCTGGCAAAGAGCTCCTTTTTAGAAATTTAAAATTACAAGATCAGTTTTTTTTTTTTTTTTTTTTTTTTAATAAATCATTTTCCTATTCGGTAGGAAGGTTTCCCCACTGATGAGTCAGGCCCTTCTAATATTTTCCCATCGCAGTAAGGATGGTAGCGTATACCTAAATATGATTTATTTTTGGGAACCACTTCTACTCAGCAATTTTCTTTAATAGGTTGATGAGAAAAAATTCGTGCATGTATTTTGTGTGTGCGAAAATTTTAATCTCTATCAATAAGAATGGAAAACTTTTGTGTTTGTTTCTCATATTTTAATTAATTAAATCTCTTTTAATTATTATTTAATATCTTAGAGAATATATTAATCCCCTCAAGAGAGAGACCGCAAAGATAAAATATGAATGAAAAATTGATATTTAACATAAAGTCACTATACATATTGTAGGAAATTTTTGAATAAATTATTTTGCTATTTATTTTACTTTCTCTGTTAACTTCCCTTATTGACTCTTTAGTGCTTAATAAGTTTTAATTTGTTTGATAATAATAGTACATGAGCAGTCGTGGCCGAGTGGTTAAGGCGATGGACTAGAAATCCATTGGGATCTTCCCGCACAGGTTCGAATCCTGTCGACTGCGTTTTTTTTTTTTTTGTTTTTTTTTTCAGTTTGGTGTGAAAATTTTAAATTTTGTATTATCAAAAAAAAAAAAAAAAATACAAAACTGGGCAACTCTGTGCTTCACTTCCATCAATAATTGACAATATGACCCAGAATAAGTATATTGCTACGGCGTTTTATGGTTTCCACAAGTCCGTATCTCAGAAGAAGGCCAAGTGACACTCACTCCTCACTTTCTTACTGCTACTCTTTCTGTGTTGTTTTTCTTGCTTCCCTCTTTCTCTTTATTGTTTTTTTTTTCTTCTTTTTTTTTTCTTTTTCTTCTGTATATATCGTTATTTCCTTTGTCTCACTGCTTTGTTCTTATGCATACCTCTGGTGAATCCTGTATAGGGTCAGTGACCCTAAATAAAGGCTTTTTGTTGTTGTTGTTGTTGTTGTATTATCAAATACAGTAGAACTTGGGATAATCCAAACATCTTTAATTCTAATATTTATCTTGGTCCCTAGAATTTCCTTTTTTAATTTCGAATTTTTGGATAATTCGATTTTTTTTTTGGGGTCTCTTGAGCTTCGAATTTTTCAAGTTCAACTGTTTCAATAATATTAGAACCACCACAGACAAAAATAGAATTAACACATTTATGAGAATCTACCTTCAGACAAGTATAGGAGCTCCACCATTCAACCTATAAAACAAGATACTAAAGGAGGACTTAAACCAACTCGATCTAGAAAATATGTACCAAATTTCTGTTAAGAAATTATACCTTCAACTTTAAAACTAATCTATAACCCAACTATACAAGATATTCTTCAAAACAAAGGAAATATCAATCCTCGATTCCGACGACCTGACGCTTAGTTAGGAGATCATCACCCAACAGCTGTCCTCCTGCAAGGTCTGGGGGCCACCTCTACTCCACCAACTCACCATATGTAACTAACCAGGACAGCTCTGCTCGAATGTAACATCTGTAAACTGAGACGAAATAAATACAATTGTTATGCGATATTTTGGTGGAGATGTGCTGGGTATTCTATAGAATAATCCCTTGCATTAATATTGAGTAAAATTAATCATTCCTCCAGGGAAAAGTGTCTTTTCATAAACATTTTTATTGTTCTCTAGCTTTCAGGCACGGACGTCCATCTACAGGAGAAAACGTGGTATAATTTCCTTTCCCCTGTAGAAGGACGTCCGTGCCCGAAATCTAGAGAACAAAAAAAAAAAGGTTTTGAAAAGACACTTTTCCCTGGAGGAATGATTAATTTTACTCAATGTGCTGGGTATGTTAGGAAAGACAAACTGAAGTTTTCCAAGCAGACCTTGAGCCCATGGGTGCTATGGTCTACATTTGTGATTGAATCCAGGATTCCGCCGCCATATCAAAGTTAAGATTTCCCTTCAAGAAGACGCTACCCTTATTGACAATAGGACGACAAAGCTTCTCTTTACGCCTCAAGAAAAAAAAAAAACCGCAAAGACATTAAGGACAAACTTCCAAGAATTCGAGTGAATTCTCGACAGAAACACGTCAGATCCATGTCAGTAGCAACAAGATTTTCAAGCTATTACAGTTCCTATAGGTAAGAAGTTATTGTAGCAAAATATTGTGACGAAGAAAAAAATTATATTTTATTATTTAATTTAATTTTTCAATGAAAATATTTAAAACAGATTTATTACTTTATATTTGTTAAATCATTATTTAGTTACCTAGCTTGCTTGTTCAAGATTCTCTATCTGTAGATAGTTTGGTTGATAATTGTCGACTAGTCGTACTGACGTCATCAATAAATACCTAATATCTTCAGATATACAAAGACTTGATTTCTATGCTATAATATTTATTAGATTATGAAGATATTGATAATTTGGATATTTATGCTCTACTCACTGTAAACTTCTCTCATTGCCTCTCTGATATTTTATAAATTTTAATTTGTTTTTCATTTGTATGGGACTGAAAGACGAACGAGAAGTGCTCCTCAGTGAAATAGGCCTTGAGGGACTCTCTTTGGAGTTCCTGTTGAATGAGGTGGTGAGAAACAGAGCTGGAGCTTTAGCGTTGTTCAAATTTTGGAAGACGGCTGAAGAGAAGAGGAGGCTAAATATATAATCTAATTGATGTAAATAATTATATGCAAATAATCTATGTCAGGATTAGAATGACGAATCCTGTATGGGACTTTAATTCCAGTAAAAGGCTTGTTGCTGCTGTTGTATATAGTCACAGTGTAGAAAATACTATACTATACCTACTACATATAGGTTTCTCTCTGTATTCTTAGTTCTCTTCTCTTCAATTACTCTGTAAACTGGCGAATCCTATATAGGACGAGAGGTCCTCAATAAAGGCTTTTGTTGTTGTTGTTGTTTGTTAATTTGTTTTGCATTAAATTAATCGCCGTGTCATTCTAAGGTTTGTCCTTCCTAATTTTCTAAGTGACAATATAATCTATTATTTTAAAAAGACAAAAGGTCGCTTCTCCCGTCAAAATAGACGTCAAAGCTAACAAATTTGATAGGAGAGGCGACTTTTGTCTTTTTTAGATCAATATCCTCCCAGAAAATTTTCAATCTATTATTTTATCATCGAGATTCACACACAGATTGGGGGGTCGGTGGAAGGCTGGTTAAACCGTTTGGTTTTCGACCACTATGACCCGGGTTCGATTCCCACATTGGACACTTTTTTCTGATAAAAAAAAAATGCTCCAATGGCCCCCGATTCTTGCAAAAGTCCAACCCCACCAGCGAGTGCAAGTAACCAAACGAGGCTCTGGCACATTTGTAAGTGCAAAGTCAAACTGCTTTTCACATGTGTAGACATGTGGTGCGCTTACAGTAAAAGCAGTCGCTAAATACCCACCATGTTTATCATGACCTGTACCACGTGTACTAGGGATAAGCAAAAAAAAAAAAACACACACACACAGATTCACACACAAAAAGGTAAAAAAAAAAAAGCTTAGAACTATTAAGTATTAATTACTTTCGGTTAATTACGTCACAAAATCTGTTAATGGATTGAATGGGTGCATTGTATGTAAATATGGTCAAAATAAAGCTGTGTCTCTCTTTTCTTAAATCCGGAGACGGTACCCATTTCAAATATTAGAATTTAACCGAAAATATCATTTCACATCTATATTGTCACGTAGTTAATCAGGAAATACAAACATTGAACGGTAATTTACAATTATATCTGATGCCAAACAAATTAAAATCTATAAAATACCAGAAGCAATGAAGGAAGTTTGCAAAGTATCAAAATATACTGAACATAATTGTTAATCTGTACATAGAATAATAAATATTTTACTGCAACTTATAAACAAAACTCAAGGAAGTAAATGATCACCGAACGACAGCTACTGTGTTACTCCCGTCTGATAAGCCCCAAATCTTGAGAGTACTTGTAATAATAGAAACTGATAAAGGAACTTATCCCTGGATTGATATTCGGTTTATTTAATTGTTTGTGTGTTGTGATATTGTGTTGTGTTGTTTTTTTGTTTGTGTTGTGTGTGTTGTGTTGTTGTGTGTGTTGTGTTGTTGTTTGTGTTGTGTTGTTGTATGTGTTATGTTGTTGTTTGTGTTGTGTTGTTTTGTTGTTTGTTTTGTGTGTGTTGTGTTGTTGTGTGTGTTGTGTTGTTGTTTGTGTTGTATTGTTGTGTGTGTTGTGTTGTTGTTTGTGTTGTGTTGTTTTGTTGTTTGTGTTGTGTGTGTTGTGTTGTTGTGTGTGTTGTGTTGTTGTTTGTGTTGTGTTGTTGTGTTGTTGTTTGTGTTGTTTTGTTATGTATGTTGTGTTGTTGTGTGTGTTGTGTTGTTGTGTGTGTTGACAATTTGACAATTAGAAAACTTTTATTGACTTCTCAGTCAATATTTACAATAAAAAGATCAAGAGAACTATATACAATCAGCCAGGTCCCCACTGTGATAGTGTCCTCCTCCAGGTGATGACGGAGTCCTCGATGGTCTCACCCAGTCCAGTTGTGTGTGTTGTGTGTTGTTGTGTGTGTTTTGTTGTGTGTTGTGTGAGGGGGGTGTGTTGTGATGTGTGTTGTTGTGTGTTGTGTTGTGTGAGGGGGGTGTGTTGTGATGTGTGTTGTTGTGTGTGTTTTGTTGTGTGTTGTGTTGTGTGAGGGGGGGGTGTTGTGATGTGTGTTGTTGTGTGTGTTTTGTTGTGTGTTGTGTTGTGTGAGGGGGGTGTGTTGTGATGTGTGTTGTTGTGTGTTGTGTTGTGTGAGGGGGGTGTGTTGTGATGTGTGTTGTTGTGTGTTGTGTTGTGATCATAAGGATTAATATCTATTAAGTAGATATGACTGTATGTGATTAGTACACGATACAAGAGTTTTATATACCCTATTTGAAAGATCTATACGAGAAATTCTAAAGACTCGATTCAAAAATTCTGAGTGATCTACATACAAGAAGTTGAGCTCGATGCACATATTTGAAAAGAATCATCGTAATACAAGTTTTGAAAGCTCTTAAATCTCGAAACAAGAAACTCTACTAACTAGATACAAGCATTTTTGAGAATTTATTACAAGAAAAGTTCGGTAAATTTAAATACAAAAAGTTCTGATTCCTCATTACAAGAAGTTCTTAGCATACGGTACAAGAGTTTAACACAAGATTTTCAAAACGGATGCAAGAAGTACTGATACCGCAAAAAAATAATTTCGTAGATCACGATACAAGAATTTGACACAATATTTGAAAGGTAGATACAAAAAGTTCTTGGAGCACGATACAAGAGTTTGACACAATATTTGAAAGGTCGATACAAAAAGTTCTTGGAGCACGATGCAAGAGTTTGACACAATATTTGAAAGGTCGATACAAAAAGTTCTTGGAGCACGATGCAAGAGTTTGACACAATATTTGAAAGGTCGATACCAAAAGTTCTTGGAGAACGATACAAGAGTTTGACACAATATTTGAAAGGTCGATACAAAAAGTTATTGGAGAACGATACAAGAGTTTGACACAATATTTGAAAGGTCGATACAAAAAGTTCTTGGAGCACGATACAAGAGTTTGACACAATATTTGAAAGGTCGATACAAAAAGTTATTGGAGAACGATACAAGAGTTTGACACAATATTTGAAAGGTCGATACAAAAAGTTCTTGGAGCACGATACAAGAGTTTGACACAATATTTGAAAGGTCGATACAAAAAGTTCTTGGAGCACGATACAAGAGTTTGACACAATATTTGAAAGGTCGATACAAGAAGTTCTTGGAGCACGATACAAGAGTTTGACACAATATTTGAAAGGTCGATACAAGAAGTTCTTGGAGCACGATACAAGAGTTTGACACAATATTTGAAAGGTCAATACAAAAAGTTCTTGGAGCACGATACAAGAGTTTGACACAATATTTGAAAGGTCGATACAAAAAGTTCTTGGAGCACGATACAAAAGTTTGACACAATATTTGAAAGGTCGATACAAAAAGTTCTTGGAGCACGATACAAAAGTTTGACACAATATTTGAAAGGTCGATACAAAAATGTCTTGGAGCACGATACAAGAGTTTGACACAATATTTGAAAGGTCGATACAAAAAGTTCTTGGAGCACGACACAAGAGTTTGACACAATATTTGAAAGGTCGATACAAAAAGTTCTTAGAGCACGATACAAGAGTTTGACACAATATTTGAAAGGTCGATACAAAAATTTCTTGGAGCACGATACAAGAGTTTGACACAATATTTGAAAGGTAGATACAAAAAGTTCTTGGAGCACGATACAAGAGTTTGACACAATATTTGAAAGGTCGATACAAAAAGTTCTTGGAGAACGATACAAGAGTTTGACACAATATTTGAAAGGTCGATACAAAAAGTTCTTGGAGCACGATACAAGAGTTTGACACAATATTTGAAAGGTCGATACAAAAAGTTCTTGGAGCACGATACAAGAGTTTGACACAATATTTGAAAGGTCGATACAAAAAGTTCTTGGAGCACGATACAAGAGTTTGACACAATATTTGAAAGGTCGATACAAGAAGTTCTTGGAGCACGATACAAGAGTTTGACACAATATTTGAAAGGTCGATACAAGAAGTTCTTGGAGCACGATACAAGAGTTTGACACAATATTTGAAAGGTCGATACAAAAAGTTCTTGGAGCACGATACAAAAGTTTGACACAATATTTGAAAGGTCGATACAAAAAGTTCTTGGAGCACGATACAAAAGTTTGACACAATATTTGAAAGGTCGATACAAAAAGTTCTTGGAGCACGATACAAAAGTTTGACACAATATTTGAAAGGTCGATACAAAAATGTCTTGGAGCACGATACAAGAGTTTGACACAATATTTGAAAGGTCGATACAAAAAGTTCTTGGAGCACGATACAAGAGTTTGACACAATATTTGAAAGGTCGATACAAAAATTTCTTGGAGCACGATACAAGAGTTTGACACAATATTTGAAAGGTAGATACAAAAAGTTCTTGGAGCACGATACAAGAATTTGACACAATATTTGAAAGGTCGATACAAAAAGTTCTTGGAGTACGATACAAAAGTTTGACACAATATTTGAAAGGTCGATACAAAAAGTTCTTGGAGCACGATACAAGAGTTCGAACCAAAATTTGCAATGTCGATACAAGAAGTCCTGATACCGCAACACAAGAAGTTCTTAAAACACGATGCAAAAGTTCGACACAAGATATGCAAAGTTGATGCAATAAATATGATATCTCATTATAAGAAGTTCTTAGTACACGATACAGGAGTATAACACAAGATTGGCAAGGCTGATACACAACATTTTTATGCCACTAAATGCAAGAAGTTATTAGAATACAATAACTTCACACAAGTTTTAAATCGGCACTATAAGAAGTTATCAGCGTTTTATATAAGAAATTTAAAGAGTCCCGATAGAAATGATGATAATAAAATCCTGCTCTAAGAGAAGAAGGCCCGTTACAAGACGTTGTGGGACAAGGGAAGGAGAGGGTCCTACCTGAGCAGGCCTGCAGGGGAGAGTGGCACGGTCACGTGACGCCAGGGGCTGACCCTGTAGGTCACTGAGCCTGGGACGTTCTTCCGTGTATGCACAAACTCTTGTGACATCGCTGACCATCCATCTTGCCCTTATACGAACACGATTCTTAATCGCTGTACGTATATAACAACATGTTATGCATTACTCCAAGATGGCTAGGAGTAACTACCAGTAACGGCAAAAGAGGAAAGTGAAAGACATCGTCACAGCTTCTGACCAGAATATTCTCTCTCGAAATACAGTTTAATCAATACGACCAATCACCACTTTAGTATTCTCAAGTGCTATACTGTTGATGATTATTATGATAATGATATATTTTAGACTATGTAAATCTGTAAAGAGCAGAAAAAAGATAGATAGATGCTGAAGAATGGCTTGAAAAATGCCAAACCACAAAAAAAAAAAACTTTAATTCCCAATAACAAAATGGATAGGCCCGCAATATCTTTAGTTTTGCATTCTTCTTGCACATCTCTACTGAAATAACAGCAGAAAAGAGATTTTCTTCTTTCTTATCTCCACTCAATCATATTAAGGTATCAAGCTTGTAAAGCTTGAAACCTTTGAAGGTGTCTGCCGGGGAAGAGTAGAGCTCATCAATGGATGAGTCAATACAGTCAATAATGTGTTTTGAGGTTGCAGGTTGAAAATTTCACTTAGTACATAGCGGGAAAACCTTGCAATCAATCTGGAAAGTCATTGTCCGTAGATGATCAGACTTAAGTCTGGAAAGTCCGGTGTTTGTCCATCCTGCTCTGTACCAGTCATGTGCAGCATTAGATTTCCATTCATGCAAGCATTTGGTTTTGATGGTACGGAGGAGGTCTCTTTCGCCTACTTGGGTGGTGGATTTTCTGGCTTCAGGTAAGCCAAGCATAGAAGAGATTGGGAGCGGGAATTATCAAGCTTTGGTATGTTTTAGCAGTTAGTAATGAATTTTCATTTAGATAATTCCATTTAAGCATATAGGATAAATTGTTTTTGTGTGCAGTTTCATACGCAAAACAGTTTAACCTGCCAAATAGCCCTCTCATTTTCTGAGGATAAAGTTTCTCAATTGTGCACAAAGCGGTCAACAAACAATTATTTTCGCTTCTTTCTTCAAGCCATCTGCAGCCTTGACACTAAAATTTGATTTGTGAGTCGCCTAAGTAGGATTTGTGACTTTACCAAGAAAATACAAGACATGTTAGTGAACAAACTTCCAAGAAATTGGTTTAAAAAAACTCTTTAGTATCTTTTTGGTTTAATTTTGTTGGTTTTTCTATTGTATGGATGAGGTCACGAGACCAATAGCCTAGACCAGGGTTCGGCAAACTTTTGAGTCGGAAGAGTCAAAAATTACAATTTACAAAATTTCAAAGTTTTTAAAGAGCTACAATTTTTGTTTCTTGCCAAAAATAAATAGTACTCGCATAAATAAATATTTGCGTATGGAACTATATAAAGAGCCGCAGTTTTACATCCAAAGAGCAGGATGTGGCTCGCCAGCCTCAGTTTGCCAACCCCTGGTCTAGAGAGATAGCTGTTCTAATTTTACGACCCAATATCTCTCTATTTAGTCTATTTTATAATCTCTCTAAAACAAAGTAATTACACCTCTACACTAAATTTATAAACAAAGTGTCCCATATCTATACTGTAGTTTTAATTCCGCAACTTCTACATATCGGCAATTAAAATAAGAACATAGTAAATGATAAGAAAGAAAAATGTTACTTCTAAAGAGAGTATTGATTAAACCAGACGGCAAAACTTTATATTTAACAACGGCTCATTCTTCAATAGCGAGGTATTGTAAAAAGTTATCCCAAAAGTTCGTTTTTTTTTCTTAAAACGTTGTTTTCCTATTACTTGGCGAATAATATTATTACGTCTAATACCTAATAATACATAATACAATTACTTTATACATAATACAACGACATTATACATAACGGCGAATAATATTGGTATTTCAATGTTTTGCAAGTGTTTAAGAATTTTTGGGACAACCTTGTATTAGGCAAGGAATTTAAACTAAGAAATATGAAAAGCAAAGAAGAATATTTAATAAACAATAAGGCAGATACATATAAAAATGCCAGAAAATACGGTATTTTATATGCACACTAATTGATAAACATAAGGAAATGGAAAGTATTTGATGTCGCCGGTTTTTATTTGAAGTAAACAGAGACAATTTTGTTCCCACTTGGTTATCTCGTGTTGTTTAATAAAGGTAACTGTAATATCTTTCATAGATATTGTCTTAATCTCGATATACATGCTGAAAGGTAGAACTTCCTTAAGTTTTGTCCATGAGTGTATTTATCTGCTGTTTAAAGGTTGCAACTATTTTGATAATTCTATTCCTTTGTTTATTGCAAAATTACAAAAAGGTATAAGACATTACAACTCTTTTGTTATTAATTGTATGAAGAAGCTTTCGGGCAAGCCCTTTCTTAGAAAACTAAAAAAAAGGTAATGGAGAGAGATTTTATAGAATTTTAAAGATATACTATGCAAATATAGGACAGATGAATTTAAGAATTTACATAATTGGAAATTTAAGAAAAACTATAAAAAGGTTGATGAACCTAGTGAATAGAGAAATGGACAGATTATTGTTTATTATTTAAATAAAAAGACATATATTGGATCAAAATATCATTTATTTTACCAGTATTTCAGTTGGCTGAACGCCAACTTTTATCAAGGTGTTATGACATATTTAATGTGTGCCAACAACAAACTCAGCGCCACATAACGTCAACAGAATTAAGTTTTTAAAATATTTTGTTATATTCAACTTAATTCTGTTGATGTTATGTGGCGCTAAGTTTGTTGTTGACACACATTAAATATGTTATAACACCTTGATAAAGGTTGGCGTTCAGCCAACTGAAATATTGGTAAAATAAATTATATTTTGATCCAATATATGCCTTTTTAAATAAATAATTATTTATGGATTGCTCTATTTTCAAAATTATTGTTTATGTTAAGGTTATATAATTTGAAACTAATGATTCCAGAATGATTTATTTACTTAGAATGTAGGTTATGGAAATGACCTGATTTGCAAATAGAATCTATGATCAGAATATCTTTGAGAGGTGTTTTCTTTCTGTCTAATCATTGAGGTATATTACAATTATATCTTAAATAGGAAATAAGAACAAAGTGCCCTATATATACTAAAGGTAAGAAACTATGGCTAAGATCAAGGAACCTACATTCGACGATCCGTTCACAAAGAGAAGTCAGCGGCCTGCATTTCGCCATCAAGAGCAGGTTGGGTTATAGACCTAGTGGCATTGTCTTCATAATGGAGACCCGCCCAAACTGCTGATGGATTCTCTGATTTGTACTCCTCTCTACGGTTCTTGTACAGTACTTTACCGTTAAATATCCTTTACATGTGTGTTCCTTGCTACAATTCGTGTACAATATATTAAACTTTTCGTTGTGAATATTATTTTTTTTTTCAAATCATCTGTCCCCCCTTAAAGATTGCATTTGGACTATGTAAACGGGAAGATTTTAACACGGACGAGCCGGGCGTTCTCAATTTTTTTTTTTTTACATTATAGTAAGATGGTGGTAAGAGATAGAGAGAGACAACTTGACAAATAACATAATTTTATTGACAAATTTGTCAATACATGCAAGTGTACACAGTCGCACTATGTATGGAATAATAATGAGTAATTTACACAATGATGATAGTAATTATTTTAAAATAATTAAATATATGCTATATACAAAAATATGTACATGACGCCTCTGCAGAGTTTGATGAAAGATCACCGGCGGGTCTCCAGCGCCACCATACATGGTCCTCGAGTTTAACAGGAAAGATCCAGGACTGCAGGTCCGGCGGCCGCCCGATGATAGAGAACACCTCTTGGATGAGAGAGCGGATGGCGCTGCAGAACCAAAAGCAGTGATAGAGACAGTAGAACATTGTCTTAATTAACAAGATATAGCATGATAACAATTTTAAACCCTACCTAAATATGGCACGCGCACGGTAAATAACCATATTTTAATCGAAGTCTATTAGTGTTTGTGAAGGGAAAACTATGGAGGTTAATGAAGGTTTTCACACAAGAGAGAGTATTACAAAACATAAGAGAGAAGATTAACACTAAATTCATTAGATAGAGTATTGAATTAAGTATAAAAAAAAACTTATTCAAATAACCAATAAATAATTTCACACAAGTACAAACAACCTTCTATAGAGAGAGATTATAATACTAATTTTAAAGAAAATATGGAATTAAGAAAAATTTGTAGAAATTAAAGTAATTCATTAAGTTTTTCACACAAGTAGAAAACAGTCATAATGATGTCTAATACTAAATCTGTTAGTACAGGGTTAACCAGAAAATATTTAAATAACCAATGAAAGTATCCACACAAGTGCAAAACATCTATAAGGAAGGGAAATATCAAGTATGTTAGAGCCAGTATGAGGGTAAAACCAGGAGAGAATCAAAAAAGCTAATAGATCTTTCCCCACAAACCATCAGTATGAAGGTCGGTGTGCTTGAGATTAGGATTGAGAATGAAGGTTAAATCACACACGAAAGAAAAAGGAGAGAAAAACATATATTCAAATATAATCTCACATTTCCACATGGTACATATCAATTATTATCGAAGGTTAATGTTAAATCGATTATTGTTGGGTAACCAAGGAAGTTATCACGATATCCATTGAAAGTTTTACACAAGAACAAATCATCATTAAAGAGAGAGATGAGTATAAAGTATGACTGAAATTAAGATCAAGGATTAAGTAAACCAATATATGCTCAAATAATATCATATTTCTACACAGATATATATCAATTATTAACTCTAAACCTATTTCTCTTGAGTTAAAAGGATAACCAGGAGCTATCCAAATAGGTAATGGAGATTTCCAAACCAGTCAAAACCATCCATTATGCATCAAGTATGTTAGTATTGAGTGGGGAACATCCTCTCGAGGTCATTGTTCCAATAAAACAAAATGATGGGGAAGTGGGGAAGAACCCCATCACTGTGGATGGCTACTAGGTCGTTATCATCTTCTGTAACATCTCCATCGGTAATAAGCACGTGAAAATAATTAACTCGGGCGATGAAAGATTGAGGGATACAAGACAAATTACATCTCAATCTATTACATTTAAGAGAGAGCTTCTGGGTTCTATTTAAAATTGATGGGTTTAGAGAGAACTTCTCGAAAAATCTTACCGAGTTGAGGGAAATCAACGTTTTTTAAACCTAAATTAGAACTTTTCTTTTAAAAGATTAATCACTGGATACTCTGTGTCGCCAAAATATCGAAATTGATCTTTAAAATGTGATTTATCAATATAATAAATTTTGAATATGACGTATTATATATATTTTTTAAAAACTTTTATGTATTGATTTAAATATTCTTATTTCATATATATAATCATAAAATATTTTGTGTTTTCACCAAAAATCAATTTACCATCGAAGTGCATTGCTGGTTTCAAAAGATTGAGAACTACTCATCTAGATGATTTTAAAGTAAGTATAATACATGAAATAAGATGCATTTTTCATTATACCATGTTTCTCCTGTAGAAAGGCATTCGTGCCCGAAAAAGCTAGAAATTAAAAATGTTTTTGAAAAGATACTTAGATAAACCCCCAGCTACAGAGATAGACAAACCCCCAGCTACAGAGATATACAAACTTCCAGCTACAGAGACAAACAAACCCCAAGCTACAGAGATAGACAAACCCCCAGCTACAGAGATATACAAACTTCCAGCTACATAGACAAACAAACCCCCAGCTACAGAGATAGACAAACCCCCAGCTACAGAGATAGACAAACTTCCAGCTACATAGACAAACAAACCCCCAGCTACAGATATAGACAAACTCCAATATACAGAGCTAGACAAAAACATAGACAAACCCCCAGTTACAGATATAGACAAACTCCCATATACAGAGCTAGACAAAAACATAGACAAAGCCCCAGATACAGATATAGACAAACTCCCATATACAGAGATAGACAGAAACATAGACAAACCCCCAGATACAGATATAGACAAACTCCCATATACAGAGATAGACAGAAACATAGACAAACCCCCAGATACAGATATAGACAAACTCCCATATACAGAGCTAGACAAAAACATAGACAAACCCCCAGATACAGATATAGACAAACTCCCATATACAGAGATAGACAGAAACATAGACAAACCCCCAGATACAGATATAGACAAACTCCCATATACAGAGCTAGACAAAAACATAGACAAACCCCCAGATACAGATATAGACAAACTCCCATATACAGAGATAGACAGAAACAGAGCTAGACACCAAGAGTGACCACCCAGACCGAGCTGCCCCAGGCTAACCACCAAATTTGGCAACATCCCGCCCCGTGACCCAGCCGCCATCCCCCCGTTACTTTCTTCCTTCATCACGCTGCAATCACCATCAATCCAGAGTTTTCCATGGGAAATTTCCCATTGTGGCGAACTTCAAGGTACAGGGTATATGACGAAAAACTACGAAAAAATTAATAATCCATATAAAATGCTATATGAATAATAATCAATTAATACTATACTAGACGAATGGCCCGGGCAACGCCCGGGGTTTACCCGAGTGCGAATATATTTTAAAAACGTTGACTTGGGTGGTCGCTATTAACAGGGTGGTCTGTATAGACAGGTGGATGTATCACACAGCTGATAACAGGGTTGTCTAGAGTGGTCGCTATAGACAGGGTGGTCTGTATAGACAGGTGGATGTATCACACTGCTGATAACAGGGTTGCCTAAGGTGACCGCTATAGACAGGGTGGTCTGTATAGACAGGCAGCTGATAACAGGGTTGTCTAGAGTGGTGGCTATAGTCAGGGTGGTCTGTATAGACAGGTTTATGAGAGAGGCAAACTTACAGGTTGTTGACGCCGCAATCCCCAGAGAGAGTGTTTTTTGTTGCATCATGCTGTGACTCACACGATGACCCAAGGTCAACAGGGGTGGAGCAGCAAGCTTAAGCCTATCACCGTCTGGCGGCGCTGCTTGCGAGTTATATCTACAATTCTGCAAATAACTCTAAGGATATTCAAGATATTCAAGAAATTATTTTTCGAAAACCTTTCCGGGGATATACCTAATAATATCCCAGAATTTCATGGCGATTGGATGTATGGTTTTTGAATAACAGGGTTGTCTAGAGGGGGGCAGGGAGGACACGTGTTCCCTGGCAGCCAATGAGCGCGCATTCTATCCGTGAGCTTCAGACAAACAGACAGAATAAGGCAAATATATAAGTAGATTGATGTATTGTGGTTTATTTATTTATGCTTATGAGGTGATACAGCAGCGTATTTACAATTAGAGAGGAGACAAAATGAATTAAATCTAGAAAAAAAAAGTGAGGACATATCGGTCATTAAAATTTGAGAGGCATGTCCAGTAGCTGCTGTATTGTCCGTGAGGTCAGACGTACGGACCTCTGTGGTGTGTATTGTGGTTATATATATCTTGGATTAATATAGAAAGGACGATCAACACTTTTTACTAATGCTAAATATTCAAAAATAAATATACAAAAGTGTAATAAAAATTCTATTCAAAATTCCTCAAAGAAAAAACCTCACTATCTATTTGTTCCATATCTTTCCAAAATAACAAAACACTCTCTGAAAATCCTCTTCTTTCAGTCGTCTTAAAATACCCCTCATCTATACATCTCTCGGATACGAATGCATAGTACACCTATCTCTTTACACCTTAAATAATTTTATAAGAAGTCACTTAAGCTTCGATTTGGTCAACATCACTTTTGCGAATATTGGTGTCAAATTATATTGACAAACATTTTCAGTTTTTTTTTTTTTTTTTCTGATCAGGTTTTAGAGGGAAGAATGTTGTCTTCGTTTGTTGGTGAACCAATCTCTCACGCCTTCTCATTGGACGAATGTGGCCATGTCTGTATATAAGAGGGGACTAAGGGAATGCGAGGGGCGCCCAGAGCGTGGAGAATTGGTGTGGAGACACTTAAAGTGTTTTTCTACGAAGTTTTCCCTGTCTGGCTGTTCTCTTGGCATCCCTGTGTCACCCCAGTCCGATCCCTACCAACGCTACAATAAAGCTAAGTACTTTTTTTATTTTATTTTACAAATTGCTAGTTCGTATTTTTTTCCTTTTTGTTGTTGGTTGTGTACTCTTGAGTGTACGCTTTTCTGTGTATTAAGGTACATTTAATTTAGGCCCTAGCTTATTCCATTTTTGTGTGTTAACCCGCAAAAGTAAAATAATCGGTCATTGGTTCTTCAGGCTCTTTAGCCACTGGCTGTCTCTTAGGCTCATATCCACACATGTTTCATCTCCCATGATACAAGGTTGTCCCAAAAGTTCGTAAACACTTGCAAAAAAAATTGAGATACCAATATTATTCTCCATAATATTACTCGCAGTTATGTATGTCTTTGTATTATGTATAAATTAATTGTATTATGAAATTTGAAACTCCGCCTTTGCCGGTCCCAAGCCCGGATGAAAAAGGAGAAGGGGGAGCAGTAACAAGCTCACTAAAAAACCTGGGTTCAGCTGGCCATGCTGATAGTACCCTGTAAGGGCTTTTAATCCAGGGATACAGGATGAGCAGAGTTTTTCCTCCATGTTAGGAGCGGCTGCACATGGCGTCTGTACCTCATGTCAGAGGCGGCCATTTCTTTTGGAGCTAATGACAAAGGCAGGCGCATTCTACTTCACCCAGTCATGATCTGAAGCTTTACAAGCTTGATGCCCTAATATGATTGAGTGAAGATAAGAAAGAATAAGAAGAAGAAGATGAAATTTGAGCCAATTGGGATCATAATTAAATATATTTCGACCATGCTTTTGAAAGTTTTCTTCACCAGCACTTTTTGCTTATTCGTTAAGAGATGTAGCATAAATTTTAGCTGAGGATCGTTAAGTTGCAGATAATTCTTTATAATTATTTGACAGTTTCAAAAATAAATATCCAAGTCTTCTGAAAGCTCTCTCTCTCTCTCATAATATAATCATCTTTTTTTATTTTATTTTATTTATTTCAATTTAAAGCGCTATGTCCCACTAGGAACACTTGCGCTGTCATACATATATGCCTCTACATTTATCTATACATATTTACAATAATTTTAGGCCGTAAAGAATAGTCGTATGATATTAACAAGGATGAAGAGAAAAAAAAACATTTCCATCAAATATTTACATAAAAATATTGTTCAATTATCATTATTATTAAAAGTGAAGAGAAAAATAATTGAGTTTAAACATTCTAAGGACGAATGAAGATCTTAAATCTTAGCGAGAACAGAGAACTTTGTAGAAAAGAAAGAAATGTCTGGCGCAATATCTACAATCACACACACACAAAAGCCTTTATTAAGACACACTGGTCTTATAGAGGATTTTCCCCGAGATTACAAGAGAGATAGGCCTGTGAAAGTGGGGAATATACAGAAAAAGAAAGATTATGTAAGTATGATATATACATACACATACATATATACAACATAACAACAAAAGCCCCCATTAAGACCCAAAGTCTTACAAAAGACTCGCAATATCTACAATCAACTTAATATAAATTTATATAAAAGGGCGTACCTGGATCTGTGAAGAACAGATTCACCCTTTTATATAAAAGTAATTGATGGATCGTCTTTTGAATCAAAATAATATATATATATATATATAAATTATCAGTTTCCTAAAAGTTATCATCATAATCAGCATCATTGTAAATGTGAGAGAGAATCTACTAACAAAAGTGTATGATTTTTGAGCCTAAAAAAGAATGTTAAAAAAATGCATCGGCCGGGAATCAAACCCGGGCAGCCCAGCGTGGTAGAAAAAGTAGGGGGCACGCGGAGTTGAACCACGGACCTCTCGATCTGCAGTTGAATGCTTTACCACTGAGATATACCCCCCCACAACAAAATTGTCATTTTAAACGTTAATTGTAAATGTCGGGGGGTCGGTGGAAGGATGGTCTAAACCATTGGTTTTCGACCACTACGACCCGGGTTCGATTCCTACATTGGGCACTTTTTTTTTCTGATTTAAAAAAAAAATGCTCCAATTGCCCCCGATTCTTGCAAAAGTCCAATCCCACCAGCTAGTGCAAGTAACAAAAAGGGGCTCTGGTACATTTGTAAGTGCAAAGTCGAACTGCTTTTCACATGTGTAGACATGTGGTGCACTTACAGTAAAAAGCAGTCGTTAACTACCCACCATGATTATCATGGCCTGTACCACGTGTACTAGGGATTAGCAAAAAAAATATATATATGTCTCATTATCACTCTTTAAATAGAGCGGATTGTGCACTTTGACCATGTATTGATAATATGACAATAAATTGTCAATTCTCTTTCTAATATATATATTTTCTCACTGCTTTGTTCTTATGCATACCTCTGGTGAATCCTGTATAGGGTCAGTGACCCTGAATAAAGGCTTTTTGTTGTTGTTGTTGTGTAATATATATATTTTGTGTCTTTGATTGATCTTTTTGGGTGTACCTTTTATGGTTTTCTTATTGAAAAAGATCTGCCAGCGTGTATATCATATTTGACGCTTGTTCGACCAGTTTTAAGTCATGAAAATCAATTAAATGTTCTTGACAATTGACAATTGAAACAAATTTTATTGACTTCTTGTCAATAATTTACATTAAAAATGGAAATAAAACTAAAATATAGATGATCATGCGGGGGATGTGCCCCGGCGAGTGAGCCTTTTTTCCCAGGCGATGAGCGGGTCCTCGGTCAGCCCAACCTGTACGAAGTACCGGTAGATGATGGATTTGGCCGACGCCAGAATGGCCAGGTCGTCATCTTCGAGGCCAGACCCGAAAATCCAGGCCCGCAAGTCCGGGGGTCGCCCGAGGACACTGAAGGCTTCGATGATGGTGGGCCTGATACGCCTGCAGCTCCAGTAGCGATGGTCAAGGGAGCGATCTAAATGTTCTTGATTGTAGTAGTCTTTAAAAGCCTTCTTGAATGTTTGAAATATTGTCACGGTAGGAAAGACAGGTATTCCAAAAGCTTAATTAAAAATAATTTATTAATTAAACTTATTTATTGCAAAATGTGTCAATTGATTTTACCAGTAGTAATTATTTATTTATTTAGGTAACCCGGATTCCTGGAGCATACTAAAGTCGCCAACTATCCGGGTTGGTCTTTAGACTTCACGTCTAATGGTGGCAGCAGACATCCAGTTTATCAGGTGTCGCCAGGCTGACTTGTGCTTGGGGATGTTCTGCAGGTCTTCAGGGGCAAATATATTTATTTCTAGGAGGGTGGCTGTTTGGAACCTATGAAGGTGGTAGGCGGGACATCTGAAGAGAAGGTGGTCGACAGTTTGGTCTTCCTCGTGGCAGTGTGGGCAGGTAGGATCGTCTCTAGATAATTTTGCAGCATCGGCTTTGACAAAGCCATGACCTGTGAGGATTGTTGAGGTGGTGCCACAAAATTTTATTTTGGGCAGGATCGCCATGAGAGTGTTTGGGAATGCAGCTATTCTCCTGAGGTTTCTTGTGGAGTGATCTGTGACATATAATTCCTTCCAGAGTTGGTGTGAATACTGTTCGCTGCGGGCTCGAACAAACTTTTTGGATAGAGTGGAGTAGGATATGGGCAAGTTTGATTCAGCTGCTGCCTTGGCTAATTTATCTGCATGCTCATTGCCTTCTATGCCGCTGTGGCCTCTAACCCAGCAGAGCTGTACGTTTAAATGGTTAAGATTGCGAACTATCTCAGCTATGAGTGAGGTTTTTGGGAGTTCTGGGTTACAAATGGCATGGAGAGCTGCAAGGCAATCAGAAGCGATTGCTGTTGGTTGTCTTTGCATGAACTGGATCGCTCTAGTTGCATATAGGATAGCAAGTAATTCTGCCTGGAAGGAGGTGCAAAGATCATGGAGTTTTAGTTGTATTGGAGTGGAGGGGGGTGGCAGAAAAACTGCGCCGCCTACGCCTTTGAGGGACCGCGATCCATCGGTGTATATGATGGTTGCATTTTCTGGGAGCGACTTTGAAAACTGAAGTAGTTTTCTAAGGGGTGGATAGTGGACTGCGCTAGGCCTTGGACGTGTCTCAAAAGGACCATTTTTTATTGCTTCCTTGTACGCCAGATGTGCCTTGATTGAAATGTCCACTGGAGGGCCGCCAGTGAGTGAGATAGCTGGAATTGTGGGGGTACAGGGGCCCCCCCTAATAAGAATTTTAGCAAATTTATAGTGGAGACTACGTAGTTTGCGGGTGCCATTGGTGTCGAACACTCTCTTGCCCCAAACACCCGAGCCGTAGAGCAGAGCGGGGAGAATTACCATCTTGATTATTTTCAGGCCTGAGCTGTAAGTGAGTCCATATTGTTCCCTAATTGTGCTAATTAATCGAGGAAGCATCCATTTGCATTTGTTGAAAATGTTGTCCGAGTGGCGAACGAATGTGCGTGTGGTGTCAAAAGTTATGCCCAGTATTTTTATATGGTTGTTGATTAAAATAGGCTGGTCGAGGAATTTTATATTTTGGTAACTAGGGCGCTTGGATTTCCAATGAAAGAGGCAGGCCTGGGTCTTCTTAAGATTAAAGGTCAATCCATGCCCTTTACCCCACAAGCTGAAAGTTTTAAGAAATTTGTTAATCTCCTTTGTTGGTAATCTACGGAAAGCTCTGAATAGCAAGGTGAAGTCGTCTGCAAAGCAAATTATTTGGCAGTTTTGGGGCTTTGGAAGGGAAAGAGCTTTCCTGGCTACAATGTTGAAAAAGAAGGGGCTTAGCGGTGCCCCTTGTGCAACACCCAGTACTGTGTGCGCGGTGAGTGTGGAGTCCCAGGCTTGGTAGATCACTTTCCTGTCTCTGAGAGAGCTTGCAGAGAGTTGTATAAGCTCTTCTGGACAGTTGAGGTCCCGGAGGCCTTGAATGATGGTATGTCTTTGAACCGTGTCGAAGGCATGGCTAATGTCCAAACTTATTGCCACTGTCTTTCTCCAGTGCTTCAGGCCGTCGTTGATAAAGTTGTTGATTGAGTCAAGGGCTCCTTCTGCCGAACGCCCAGGGACGAAGCCAAATTGCATGGGCGAGAACCAGCCATGCTGGTCTGCTAGCCATTGCAGCCTCGCTAGGATGCATCGTTCAAAAACTTTGGCTAATGTGTTGATCATAGTAATTGGACGGTATTTGTCCAGTGGGTTGGATGAGGTGGAGTTTTGTTTGGGGATGAGAACCAGTCGTCCAGCTTTCCAAGGGGTTGGGAAGTGTCCGAGGCGCAGGCATTTGGTGAAGATTTGCGATAAGAGTTCATGCAGTGCTGGTCCACCGAGGAGTATGCACCTGACTCCAAGTCTGTCGGGACCTGGGGACTTTCTCCATCCACATCGTCGGATCGCGCGGAAGATTTCCGCCGCTGTGAAAGCCGGTTCTTGGTTAAAGGTTGGGAGCCAGTCCACTGTTGGTCTTGGCACAGTCCAATCTGTTGGAAAGTAGTTCTGAAGTACCTCTCGACAGGTTTCCTCTGAGGTTAGTGGGGTACCATCTTTGTGTTTGAGCAGAGGTGGCCCTAAAGAGCCTCTCCGACCTTTGGAGATATAGCGGTGATTTGAGCTCCATGCGGCTGAGGAGACCTCTTGGCACAGTGATATCCAGGATAGACGCTTTGCTCGCCTTATAGCCGCTTTGAGTTTATTGTGGCAGGCTCTGTAAAGGCCTTTGAAGAAGCTCCTGGTGGGAAAGAAGGTGTTTTGGGAGCAGCGGCGGAGAGCCACCACAATATTGCGGAGCTTAGAAAGTTCTTTGTTCCACCAAGGTTTTGATGGTCTTGGTGACTTGGACTTCTTCTTCATAGATGCATCGCAGGCCTCTTGGAGACAGGTGGTGAGGAGAATAACTGCTTCGTCAATATCTCCCGGGGTAAGTGCGGTCTGGAGGCGTGAGGCCACGTGGTGGAGGGTGTTCCCTAGGAAAGCTGCAAACGCTGCTTCCAGACATGAAGACTCGACCCACGATCTGGTGGGCTCCGAAGGTAGGATATTTGAGAAATTGGTAAGGATTGGGAGATGATCTGTGAAGGCCATCTCCTGGAGACAAACTCTAGTGGCATGGATGGCGAGGGAGCTTGATGCTAGAGTGACGTCTATGGAGGAGCGCCGGGCCCCGTTGGACCAGGTATAAGGTGTTGGACCACCCAGAAAGTGTAGGTCCATTAGTGAAGCGGAGGCCTCCAAACTAGCTCCACGAGTGTCGCGGACGGCTCCGCTGCCCCAGGTTGGAGAGTGGGCATTGGCATCCATGCCAAGGATGCACGGGAAGGGAGTTCTATTTAGAGTATGTTCCAGAGTTGGTAGGAAAGTGTTTTCTGATGCACTGTTATGCCAGTATGCTGAGGCCATGACGACCGCTTGGCTGCCTAATCGAATCAGGGCAGTGACGATGTTGGGGTCATTAGAGCTGAGTGGGATGGGGTTGAGGTCTGCTCGAATAACAAGTCCCGCAGGGGTGTAGTTATCATTGGGGATGAAGGTGACGAAATTTGAGTCAGGCCATTTGAAATTCTTTGGTAATTCTTGTAGCAGAATGGCGTCTATTCTTTGTTCTGCTGCTATGCTGGAGAGTTCGAGTACCGCAGAAGGTGATTTTCTGAGATTGGCTTGGAGAACTTTGAAGGATCTAGTCATTTCGGGTGAGTTGAGCTAATTTGGCCTTCACCAGAGGGCAAGTCCGGGCTGTGGCGTAGTGGCTTAGCTTCTCAAATACTGCTCCGGTCTTCTTGCAGCAATTATGGCATTTTGCAGAAGAGTTTGGGCAAGAGTGACCCTCATGGCCGACCGTGCCACACTTGAAGCAGATGGGTTGGACAGCAGGGCAAGCTGTAGCGCGGTGGCCAAAGCTGCAGCAGCGGTAACATTGTTTTAGGGAGATACTTTTTTCGTACCGTAGGATGAGTCCTGCAATGGGGATCTTTCCACGATGGCCCCAGAAGTTTGACACTTCGTTGTCAACCTCGAGGAAGACTGTGGTGTAGCCATGAGGGTTGTCTTTTGGACGGTGGGCAATCTTGAACATTCTTGTCCCGGAGAGGTTCTTGAGATCCTCGTTATTTTGGAGGCTTTCCAGGATCATGTTGTTGGTTGTGCAGCTTTCTACACCGAACAGGCAAAATCTGGGGTGGATGATCGGTCTTTCCGTGCATTTCAAGGAATTGGGGATATTTTTATTAGCTTTGAATCTCGCCGCGAGAGTCGAAGCGCCTTGAGTGGTTCTGGTGTGGATGACCAGCCGTCCTTTTCCATTGAGGGAGGCTGCCACGTCAGAGGAATTCAGGATTGAGGGGTCTGCTTTTTTTACTTCACGTAGAATTTCACGTGCTTCCTTGGATGGATTGTCTGACTTTATGAGTACATGTGATTCATAAGCGGTTGTGAAATTTTTTGGGGCGGGTTTGGTCTGCTGCTTTTTTGTGAGTGGGATCGGTTTTGTGACATTCGGGTTGGCTGTGGCGTTTATGAAGGGTTTCTCCTTGAGGATTTGATGTTCTTTGGCGTGATTTATCCCCTTATATACATCAAGTATTAAATCCTCAGTTCCTTTTAGAGCCCATCCCATCAGGGATAGCATTGGCTGAAGTTGTTCTGTGGTCATGCCGTTCGACTTTGCTACGTCAGTCATTTTTCGTGTAGCCTTCTGATGGATAGCCTTGATCTGGTTAAACTCGAAGTTGCAAGAAGGCTCATCAATACGCGGGCGTTTCACGCTTCCTTCTCTTTGTGAAAGAGACGATTCACTGTCCATTTTACAAAGATGTGTAGTGCAAAACTCTAAAATAACGATTAAGAATTATTAGGAGCTAAGTGTAAGTAAAAAAAAAAAAAAAAAAAAAGATATTTCAGTAGTAATTTGCAAGCATGGTAAGGGGTGATTACTATGCAAATATTTATGATGATAAACAACAGAGTATACAAAAATAATTATTTATTATTATTATTTAAACATTGTTTTTATTATGACTTTGTGAGAATAGGGACTTGTATCGCCATGGCAGGACTCTTAGAATTGAAAATTAGATCATATTCTTAAGGGCCTGGGTTCCGAGCTTGGGTCCTTGATTCCAGAAGAGAATCCCGGGCCGCACTGCTTCCTCCCTAGACACACCTCAAAGGCCAAAACATCGCCATTCTTACAAGGGATAGTTCGAGTTTAAAATACTTCTAGAAACTATATATGGGAAATCATTTTTGTATGGTAAAACAAACGCCCGAGAATTCACAAACGTACAGTAGAAAAAAAAACAAAATAATTATTCTGTGGCAATATTACTAGGAAGCGATTTTACCCCAAATTATTTAAAATGTGAAATCTATGCAGAGGTTTTCCACTACGGTCCACGCTGAAGTTTTACAAACGTTTTAATACATGCGAGTTATTAAATAAAACGTGCATCTGTGTGATAAATGCTTTTCTATATGTGTTGATAAATGTTTTATCTATAAGGTCCTATAAAATAGTTAATAATGGCGAATATTTTATGTGATTGGGATTCATTCCTTAAAACTATTGATTACATGTTGTACGTGTGGAAATGGATTGTTCAATAAATTTACTTGTAAATAAATGTAGGTATTTACATTTATATGACCAAAACTTAAGGAAGTTGTACCTTTTAGCATGTATATCGGTATTCAGACAATAACTCTGAAAGATATTTGATACACAGTGACCTTTATTGAAGACACACGAGATAATCAAGTGTAAACAAAATTGCCTCTGTCTCCTTAAAAAAAAAAAAAAAAAAAAAACAGACGTCCGGAACATTTACCATTTAGCATGTATATCGGAATTCAGACAATAACTCTGAAAGATATTACAGTGACCTTTTTTGAAGACACACGAGATAATCAAGTGTAAACAAAATTGCCTCTGTCTCCTTTAAAAAAAAAATAGACGTCCGGAACATTTACCATTTAGCATGTATATCGGGATTCAGACAATAACTCTGAAAGATATTACTGTGACCTTTGTTGAAGAAATACGAGATAATCAAGTGTGAACAAAATTGCCTCTGTCTCCTTTAAATATATATATATATAGACGTCCGGAGACATTAAAGATTTTCAACTTCCTTAAGTTTTGTCCATGAGTGTATGTAAGAGTGGGTGGTGAATCTTTTTGATATTGTGGAGGTCGATTAATACATCTTGTGGTGTGTTGATTGTGTTTAGGATCCTGAGGGATTGATGGGATATTGTTGGGATCTTAGAACAATCCTGGCTCGTGAGTCGGTGATGAGTGGCCATAGAAACAAGATTTGGATAACAAATCTCCGGGGAATCAAAGTATATGCGGCGAGGGATAGAACTTGATCGAAAGATTTTACAATACTGACAGCAAAGGTATATAACACTAGTTAACGATTTTTAAACATCGTTTGTTTGTTGGTTGGAAGTTTGTAAAGTACAATTGAACCTCCCTGTAAAGGACACCTAATTTCAGAGTCAAACTGTCCTTTAGGGAGAAGTGTCCTCTTACCGGAGAGTTGCTAAATAGTAAAAATGGTAATTTTGCAAATGAAAACTGTCCTTTATAGAGGTGTCCGCTAAAGGGAGGTTCTATTGTAATATTCCTCCGAGTAGAGTGACAGAAATTCACTGAAAAATGTCGGAAAATAAAATAAAAATTGGTTGAGATGTAGCTATAACTTTTTCCAAACTAGGAAGTCAAAAAGCCAACCTTTATACCATGGTTTCGGGATATGGCACTCAATCAGTACAGGGGCGGCTTCGATTTCATAACATCCTAAGGGGGGCGGGAGCTTCCAAAAACCAAATACCTCTGTTGTAAGTGAGGACTTAGACTGTCTAGCGCCATAACTAGTAGCGTGATTGCTCAAACCAATGGCACACTTCAGCCCCGTAACCCTAGGCCAACCCAAGGACGGCGAGGTGATCGCCCCGGGCGTTCGATCAAAAGAGGCGCCACAAAGTGGCCAACAATCCTAATGACTTGTTGAGTTGATGATTTTATAAAAGATTATTTGCAAGACTTTGAAGAGAGTGGGGTAGAGAGGAGACTTGGGTGGAATAGAGATATAGCAAAAACTAACTCTCCGGGCACATATAACCATAACTGGTTACATAATTCTGCTTCCAATCGCGACATTGGCTTTATTTATTTCTTAAGACAACACAGATTCCATGTAAGAGGTACAAAGGTGTTTTAGGAAAAACAGAAAATATACATTCATAGACTTAGGAATTTGTGCCTTTTAGCATGTATATCAGGATTCAGACAATAACTCTGAAAGATATTTGATACACAGTGACCTTAATTGAAGACACACGAGATAACCAAGTGTGAACAAAATTGCCTGTCTCCTTCAAAAAAAAAAAAAAAAACGGAGATATCAAAGACTTTCCACTTCCTCAAGTTTTGTCCATGAGTGTATATGGCACATTCCTCTTCTATATATAATATAAAATATATAGAATAAAATATAAAGAAAAAAACAATTTAACAAGAATAAACCTTTTTTTTAAATTATACATGTACCTATGTATACCTCTAATTAAATGCAATTTTTTTCAGAGCCACACATCTTGATTTTTCAGCAGTAGTACCATTGTGATCATTGTGGACCTTTGCAACTAGCGGCCTCTGAAACCGACAGCCAGATTTTGCAGCTTCGGTGCTTCTATGATCACTTCTTTAAGCCTTCGCAGAGTGCATCTCCTAAATCCACGGTCAGATCTTGCAACCATTGTGCTGCCTGATTATTTTATTTAATTTTTTAGACTTCGCAACGTGCGGCTTTAAATACTAGCGGCCAGATCTTGGAGTGATGGTGCCGCGTTGACCATTACCTTGAGCCTTGTAACGTGGCGACTATAAACCAACGGCCAGATCTTGCAACCGTGGTGACGCCCAGATCATTTTCTTGGTACTTCACAACGTGCGAACTCTAGAACCAGCAGCCAGATATTTCAGTCTTGATGCCTTATTCTAATTTCTTCTAATTAATCTCTTCGCAACGTGCGTCTTCTGAAATCAGCGGCCAGAGCTCGCATATACAGAATTGACCTGATCATTGCTTGAGACTTCGCAACGAGCGTCTTCTAAAATCAGAAGTTAGAGCTTGTGCATGCAGATTTGACCTGATCATTCTCTTGAGACTTCATAACGCGCGTCTTCTAAAATCAATGGGCAGAGCTTGTGTCTGCAGATTTGATCTGATCATTCCCTTTAATATTCGCAACTGGCGTATTTTATAATCAGCGGCCAGAGCTTGCACTGCAGAGTTGACCTGATCATTCCCTTGAGACTTCGCAACGCGCGGCTTTAAAATTAGCGGCCAGAGCTTGCAACTGCAGAGTTGGCCTGATCATTCCCTTGAGACTTCGCAACGTGCGTCTTCTAAAATAAACGGCCAGAGCTCGCATCAACAGAATTGACCTGATCATTCTCTTGAGACACTTCGCAACGTGTGTCTTCTAAAATCAGCGTTTATAGCTTGCATTTATAGACTTGACCTGGTCATTCACTTGAGACTCTTCGCAACGTGCGTCTTCTAAAATCAGCGTTTATAGCTTGCATTTACAGACTTGACCTGATCATTCACTTGAGACTCTTCGCAACGTGCGTCTTCTAAAATCAGCGGTTAGAGCTTGCATCTGCAGAGTTGACCTGATCATTATCTTGACTTCGCAACGTGCGTCTTCTAAAATCAGCGGTTAGAGCTTGCATTTACAGACTTGACCTGATCATTATCTTGACTTCGCAACGTGCGTCTTCTAAAATCAGCGGTTAAATCTTGCATTTACAGACTTGAGACTCTTCGCTACGTGCGTCTTCTAAAATCAGCGGTTAGAGCTTGCATTTACAGACTTGACCTGATCATTCACTTGAGACTCTTCGCAACGTGCGTCTTCTAAAATCAGCGGTTAGAGCTTGCATTTACAGACTTGACCTGATCATTCACTTGAGACTCTTCGCAACGTGCGTCTTCTAAAATCAGCGGTTAGAGCTTGCATTTACAGACTTGACCTGATCATTCACTTGAGACTCTTCGCAACGTGCGTCTTCTAAAATCAGCGGTTAGAGCTTGCATTTACAGACTTGACCTGATCATTCACTTGAGACTCTTCGCAACGGGCGTCTTCTAAAATCAGCGGTTAGAGCTTGCATTTACAGACTTGACCTGATCATTATCTTGACTTCGCAACGTGCGTCTTCTAAAATCAGCGGTTAGAGCTTGCATTTACAGACTTGACCTGATCATTCACTTGAGACACTTCGCAACGTGCGTCTTCTAAAATCAGCGGTTAGAGCTTGCATTTACAGACTTGACCTGATCATTCACTTGAGACTCTTCGCAACGTGCGTCTTCTAAAATCAGCGGTTAGAGCTTGCATTTACAGACTTGACCTGATCATTCACTCGAGACACTTCGCAACGGGCGTCTTCTAAAATCAACGGCTAGGACTTGCATCTGCAGAGTTGACCTGATCATTATCTTGACTTCGCAACGTGCGTCTTCTAAAATCAGCGGCCAGAGCTTGCATCTACAGAGGTCATCTGATCATTCCCTTGAGACTTCGAAACCTGTGTCTTCTAAAATCAACGCCCTGAGCTTGTATCTTCAGAGGTCATTTGATCGTTCCCTTGAGACTTTGCAACGTGAGTCTTCTAAAATAAACGGCCAGAGGTCGCATCAACAGAGTTTATCTGATCATTCCCTTGAGACTTCGCAAAGTTCAGCTTCTAAAATCGATGTCCAGAGCTTGCAACTGCAGAGTTGACCTGATTATTCCTTTACAATGTGCGTCTTTAGAAATCAGTGGCCAGATAACAATGCTCCTCTGGTAATTTCATTGCGCCGGTATCGTACAACTTGATGCCAATGATAATTGAGCAGTATAGGGAATACTTCTTTCTGGACTGGAATTCAACGATTCTCACATTTCTATACATTCTAAAATTGCGATTTCGTGGCTTTTAACTGTACAGTCACTATCTTAGAAAGATTCCCTTCAATTAAATATAATTATCCCTAATGTTTCCAAGTTCCCTCCAACAATTAATCTTTTAAAAATAAAAACTATACCGGTATATGATAGAATTATTAAATCAATATACCATTCTATAACCCTCTCTACACTAAATATGTTATCCTATTTATTAAAATTTAGAAAAATACGTATAGTTGCCGATCTATGGATACGCTTCAAGAGCCTGGACTACCTTATGCTACTTGCGACGACGGGAGAGGCGCTCGGCAAGATTTCCATCTATATTTTGGCCCAGCCACTTTGCCAGCTAAACACCTCTTTGGCAGATTGTGAAGATTCCATTGGATCTCGTGTGGATCTCATAGAATAAAATCCGCCCTAGGCTGACGAAAGCCATTAGCCCGAAATCATGGTCTCTTGGTGGACGCTTCTCAGTTAGGAATCTATGTTAGGATGTGCAGCTCTGCTCTCCATGTTAGGAGTAGGCTTATCTGAAGCTAAGTAGGACTTCCATGGATGTGTTTTACCTTATTTTAATCAATGGCAGACTCATTTACCCAACATGAATTCCCATTGCCTTCATAAAGTTGCCTAATTCTTAAGCACTGGGATATAATATATCCAATCCTTAATTCACACACTTTAAACCATTTTTAAAGTAATAAACTGAAAAAGAGGGGAGCATCCCACAAAATAATTTTATTCCAATTTTTGATCCAGGTTCACTTTATGTCCATAGTTTGTCTAAATACTTTTCTAAGATTCCACCCTTCAGTGTTGCATATAAAAGCAGAATGATCCAATACAGTATTAGAGTTCTAAAGAGGCGGTCTGGTAGATTAATTTAGCAAAACCACTGGGAGGGTTCACCATAGATGAGCCAAGCCCTTCCAATATATTTTTTCATCATAGTAAGGACATTAGAAGTTTAATATATGTATAAAAGAAGCATTCGTGTCTAAATGTTTTAATTTGAAATATTTAGATGGCGCGTTATTGCTTTGTATAACTTTCTTTATAAACCCCGGTCTAAGTTTTCCCATACTTGCAAGCAAAAATAGGACTGCCCATATGAAGGTACAAATTATGTCAATTTAGAAACTGTGCCATGTAATTGGCGGTAATGACACAAACACAAAGCCCTTGACAAATCAATTGACATAATTGGGAAAACTTTTTTTTTCTTTTTGTTGTTGCCACAGATCACAAGTACACATACCTATAGCTTTGGTAATCAAGCTGAATTGGCGAATCCTGTATAGGGCGAGAGGCCCCAAATAAAGGCTTTGTTGTTGTTGGTAATCAAGCTGAACTGGAGAATCCTGTATAGGGCGAGAGACCCCAAATAAAGGCTTTGTGGTTGTTGGTAATCAAGCTGAACTGGAGAATCCTGAATAGGGCGAGAGGCCCCAAATAAAGGCTTTGTTGTTGTTGGTAATCAAGCTGAACTGGAGAATCCTGTATAGGGCGAGAGGCCCCAAATAAAGGCTTTGTGGTTGTTGGTAATCAAGCTGAACTGGAGAATCCTGCATAGGGCGAGAGGCCCCAAATAAAGGCTTTGTGGTTGTTGGTAATCAAGCTGAACTGGAGAATCCTGTATAGGGCGAGAGGCCCCAAATAAAGGCTTTGTTGTTGTTGGTAATCAAGCTGAACTGGAGAATCCTGTATAGGGCGAGAGGCCCCAAATAAAGGCTTTGTTGTTGTTGGTAATCAAGCTGAACTGGAGAATCCTGTATAGGGCGAGAGGCCCCAAATAAAGGCTTTGTTGTTGTTGGTAATCAAGCTGAACTGGAGAATCCTGTATAGGGCGAGAGGCTCCAAATAAAGGCTTTGTTGTTGTTGGTAATCAAGCTGAATAGGAGTTTGTGGCAACTTATACTCTAAGTACAGCTCATCTCTTTGTTTCTAATGTCCATCGAGTTTGACTTTTGGTGAATGTATGGACAAATATTTTCCATTTTGATCTATTAGTGACTATCACTCACAGCTCATTTAGTGACCTTCCAGTAGCTTTCTTGACTCCTTCTAGCCAGCTTATTGCAGCTCTTCCTCTCTTCCTTCAATTTTTCCTAACATCAACATATTTTCCTAAATCTCATCTCTACACATGTAGATATTGAAAAACTTTTGCACATACAAGGTGCCAGAGACCATTTGGTTACTTGCATTCACTGGTGGTGTTGGGCTTGTACCGGAATCAAAAGCCATTTAAACAATTCATGATCTTTAAAGGACACCACTTAGTTACAGAGTTAAAGTGTCCTTTAGGTAGGAGAGGTGTCTTCTTACTGGAGAATTGCTAACTAGTAAAAATGATCATTTTGGTGATATAAACTGTCCTTTGTAGAGAGGTGCTTTCTTACAGGAGAATTGCTAACTAGTAAAAATTAACATTTTGGTGATATAAACTGTCTTTTGTAGAGAGGTGTCCTCTTACAGAATTTCTAACTAGTTAAAATGATCATTTAGGTGATATAAACTATCCTTTGTAGAGAGGTGTTCTCTAGAGGAGGTCTAAAAAATGGAATGACCACAAATTAAAAAGACCATCAGAATGACCCTGGAAGATCGCGAGAGTCCTAAACATACTGTATAACCTTTATGAAAAAACATTCCCATTAGAGGACATTCTATATACAGTTACGAGCGTCATGCGTTCTTAATAATTCTTCATCTCTGTCACCGTTTGCTTTTTTTTTGGAATGGCGCTCTCCTATTGGTTGGCTACGATCACGCCACCTTTGCCCCCCCCCCCCACTCGCTTTTTGGTGTTTGTAACTATTGTGTTGGAGCGGGTCGCTCCTTAAATAAATGCATATATTAGTTAATAACCAAATGAAATCCTCTCTTTCTTTTTCCCAGTAAGAGACGCCTACGGAAGCCAACAGTACATAGACTGATAAAGCACATAGGCTATAGTTATTAACTAATATATGCATTTATTTAAGGCGCCAATTTATAATTGTAACAAATAGTATTTGAATAAAAACATTCAATCGAGTAAAACACGGGCGTTGCCAGGGTCATTCGGCTAGTCTCTCTATAAAGGACAGTTTTCATAACCGAAATTATCATTTTTACTTATGGTACATTTTATTCTAGAGAATGTCACTAGAGATTAGAAACATATGGTAACAAGATCAAATTAAAATTAATAAACTGTGTGTTACATTTCAATAACAACTTTGACTACAAAACAGGCCATCTCAAGCGATTGAAGATAGAAAATAACAACAAAATCTACCCCACTTGCCCAAAATGTAGTTTGGTTCCTGCAGCTCCAGAACACATTTTGGCTTGCATTAGATGCACTAAACAGGACCTTTGGGAGAGGCCGCTGCTCATCATAAAACAGCTTGAGGAGCATGAACTCATGGAATTCGTGTAATCTTTACACAAGGGGATAAGAAACAACAACAACACCTGTTCATTCATTTGATCTTGTTACCTTATGAAGTCATTTTCACTAGATGGAAGCTCTCTGATATTTATTGTAAATGTAAAATTATTAAGTTTCCCAATGATAGAAGCACACTCTTTCTCTAAAAGACAGCACCTACAGTGGTAGGTGTAAAGTCCTCTGCAAAGAGGTGTCCTCTTACTGGAAATCAGCTAATTGGCAAAAATGGTAATTTTGGTGATGAAAACTGTTCTCTGATGAAGGTTTTACTCTATTTAAAATTTCACATACGCACAATTAACACGGGGCTCTGGCATTTGTAAGTGCAAAGTCGAACTGCTTTTCACATGTGTAGACATGTGGTGCGCTTACAGTAAAAAGCAGTCGCTAACTACCCACCATGATTATCATGGCCTGTACCACGTGTACTAGGGATAAGCAAAAAAAAAAACAATTTTTTAAAATTATATACAGAACCTCCTTGTAAAGGACACCTAATTTCAGAGCCAAGGTGTCCTTTAAGGAGAGGTGTCCTCTAACCGGAGAGTTGCTAAATATTAAAAATGGTAATTTTGCAAATGAAAATTGTCTTTTATAGAAAGGTGTCCTCTAGCACGAGTTTCCTTTCATGGAGGTGTGTGTGTTCTACTTTATATATAAAAATAAAGGTTCCCTATCCCGTCAAAACTTGGTACCATCTATTGACCATCTACGCAAACTAGTGGCCTCAGGTTGATGATAAAGCCACAAAACCATCTTGGGCAAACTTGAGAAGCGTCCACCTAGAAACCATGGTTTCGGATTAATGGTCCTCCTCAGTCCAGGCTGGGCTTTATTCCATGAGAGAGATCCACAAGGGATCAAATGGAATCTTCACAATCTACCGAAGAGGTGTTTAGCTGGTAAAGTGGCTAGGCCAAATCTATCTATGGCCAAGTATAGATGGATATTTTACTGGTAGGAAATTGATATCTAAAAATATAAGTCACCTCTCCCATCAAAACTAGTAAAGTCTATTTTGATGGGAGAATCAACCTTAATTTATAAATATATATCTATATGTTTAAATAAAAAGGCATATATTGGATCAAGATATCATTCATTTTACCAATATTTCAGTTGGCTGAATGCCAACCTTTATCAAGGTATTATAACATATTTAATGTGTGTCAACAACAAACTCAGTGCCACATAACATCAATAGAATCCTAGATTGGTAATATTCGGAAAAATTGGTAAAATAAATGATATTTTGATCCAATATATGGCTTTTTATTTAAAGATGTATTTATGGATTGCTCTATTTTCAAAAAAAAATATCTATATGTGTGTTTTTTCACACATGTAATAAAAATAATAGAAAATGAAGGTCAGTTATTGATATCAAAAGCAAAAATAGCATATCCTGACTGTATACATGAGGATTTTAGTTGGCAGAGCGCCATCTAATGGAGCAAAAGTCAACTAAATGTTGATTTAACCTGTTCTATGATATTTGACCAACCTATTTTCTTGATAAATCAATAATGTTTGGTCTGTACACCATGCTGATGAGGGCCAACAGCCTGAAATGCGTGTGGTTGACTTTTCTTGATTTATCAAGAAATTGGGTTGGACAAATATCAAGAAACAAGTTAAATCAATGTTTAGTTGATTTTTGTTTCCCTAGATGGCGCTCTAACATCCAAAATGCTCATGTGAGGGGTCAGGATATGCAATTTTTGTTTTTAATATGTAAATATACAGTAGAACCTCCCTGTAAAGGACACCTAGTTGCAGAGCCAAAGTGTTCTTTAGGATAAGATGTCCTCTTACTAAAGAGTTGATAAATAATAAAAATGGTAATTTTGCAAATGAAAACTGCCCTTTGTAGAGAGGTGTCCTCTAGCGCGAGTGTCCTCTCATGGAGGTTCTACTATATATATATGTTATATAAAAATATTATTTTATTTCAAATTATAATTTTATAGATTCAAATACTCTGCTAAATCGACCGCCAGAGGTCACTCTTCCCCTATAAAAACTCGTTGTTGTTTTATCCTGCGGGCCGGCTCAAACTTTTGTACATTATGTAAATAATCTTTTGTTTTCCTTATTCTACTTACTTTTATCAAATTATGTATTTTTTATATATTCCTTTGACTCAATTAAATTACTGATCAAAACGATTTTTTAATATTTATGCCACGACTGCTCAACAAATATCTCTATTCTCAAAATAATCAGCATCAAGTATTAATTTTATATAACTCTAAAATTCAAAATACAAAAGAAATCTAATTATTTTATATAATATATATACAGTATATATAATTAGCCCTATAATACACATATATATATAACATACATATATATATAATTACAGTATAACCACTTTAATTCAAGCAATTTAAAAAAAAAAAAAGTTCCAATCACATTTCCCTTTCAAATTACCAACTTCAACTGATTATAATTCAATCAGTTTTTTTTTTTTTAATTCCAATTAAAGCCTATTTTCATAAATTTAACCAGCTATAATTCAACATCCCCTTAAGTGTTGACAAAAAATACCGGCTAACAGAGAATATTGTGATGGATTGAAACAATCTTGACAATTAATAATTCAACGCTGGCTTTAATTCTGTAAATAATAAGTATTTTTAACGCAAATTTTTAAACCCAGACATGACTAGATACTACAGGAATTATAAAACTATTTTAGAGGCGTAATATTCTTTTTAAAATAAAACAATTTCTACTGTCCTTACTGCGATGGAAAAATTAAAGGGAGGGCAGTAAGGACAGTAGAAATTGTTTTATTTTAAAAAGAATATTACGCCTCTAAAATAGTTTTATAATTTGATAACAGATGGCGCTCTAGTACATCGTAATACTACAGGAATTGTAATAACTGTCACAATACCCAATTCACTCCGGACCATATATACCCGGCCATCCTTGCAGCCCTCTATATGGCAGACATCAATCCAGAAGAGGATATCCATACGGACACCTCAGTTGGCCGGTATTGTGATCAGGGTGCACGGACCAATCTGATCTGATCCACGGACAAGACACCACCACCATGCTAATTTTTAAAAATATATACAGTTAAACCTGTCTATAGCGCCCCCTCTTGGGACTCACCAAAATAGGGTGCTATAGAGAGGTCACTTTTAATGTAAATCGCATCGTATTTAAAATCGGGCGCTAGAGGGAGGCGCTATCGACAGGTTTAACTGTATATATATAATTGATAAGGCACAATTTGGATTATAGATTATAAAACAAAGTAATAAGACCAAATCCAAATAAATAAATAGTGTGTGACATTTCGATAACAGCATTGTTACCATCTTCAGACAAAAGTACTGAATGAGAAATTTTACCACAGCATGTTTTAAATAGTTACTGTTATCAAGTGTGTAAACAAGATAACAGATAAGTTTATTATAACAGATAAATTTAATTCTAAGAATAATATTCCGTGTTTCTCAGATAAATATCTTCTTCTTATCTGTTATCTTGTTTACACACTTGATAACAGTAACTATTTAAAAACATGCTGTGGTAAAAATTTCTCATTCAGTACTTTTGTCTGAAGATGGTAACAACGCTGTTACCAAAACGTCATACACTATTTATTTATTTGGATTTGGTCTTATTACCTTGTTTTATATATATAATTAAAAACGTATTGTCTACAGCCCTTACACATTGCAATGAATAAAAATTTAAAAGAGGAAGGGCATGGTAAACGCTCCCAGTAGTTTGGCCATTTGTTAGGAGAGTTCACCACTAATGAACCATGCCCTCATGCAGACCATTCACTTTTGCATGTATTGACAAGATGTTAATTGTATTATGTACATTGTAGGTTTTCTTATCTAGAACTCCTCAGAGATTTCTTAACAGATTTCAACAATGAGATAGGGTTTCATCCATCTGTAGGTATGACGACCTTGTAAAATTCTGATATTTATTCTGGAATCCACAATATATAGGACTAGCCGAATGACCCGGGCAACGCCCGTGTTTTACCCGATTGAATGTTTTGATTCAAATACTATTTGTTACAATTCTAAATTTGCGCCTTAATTAATTGCATATGTTAGTTAATAACTATAGCCTACCGCCCGCCATGCGCGCGCACAGGGAAGTCACGTGCTCGCCGGCAGCCAACGGGCGAGCGCCACCAGCAGGGGGGGGGGAGCAAAGGTGGCGTGACCGTAGCCAACCAATAAAAGCAAACGGTGACAGAGTCGGCTGATTGATTAGGAAAGACGCTCGTAACTGTATATAGAATTACTTTCACAGCTAATAGGTGCTGTGATAATAATAAATATATTGAAGTTTATTTCATTTCTGATTAGGTACAATTTGCACAAGATAATAAGACCAAATCCACATAAATAAAGCATATGACATTCAGTAACAGTGTTATTGCCATCATCATCAGACTAAACTACTTTAGTCTGTTGTTGTTGTTTCTTATCACCTTGTGCAAAGATTACACAAATTCCACGAGTTCATGGTTCTCAAGCACTTCAATGATAGTTGCCTCTCTTAAACTACTAAAGTCTTATGATGGTAACAATGCTGTTACCGAAACGTCACACAGTTTATTTATTTGGTCTCTTCTTCTTCTTTCTTATCTCTTTATTTGGTCTTATTACCTTGTGTTTCATTTCAAAGATATATTTGTGTTTTGATTAGTGAATAACAGGTGGATGATATTTTTTATATAAACCCACAATTATTAATGTACAAGTTTTTAGTCACAACTCATCCCTTAACATTCCCACATGCTACAGTTCTTTGGTTTCAGGCATGAATCCCATTATCAATTAACTCCCTATGTTAAAATTAAATGTGTAGAAGCATTTCTAAAATGAAAGTTAGTCAACATGGTGTGACCTAGGGACTAATTCTTTAGAAGGACCTCTAGATCAAAGTTTGGAGATCAATGCCAAGATCACTTCTACATTGAAAATGTATTTTTATAAAGCTACGTTATTTTCAGTGATAGAGAGGGAACTTAAGTAGATGATATTTTAGACACTTCTACATCTCTGAAATAGAAATCAAAATCAATTCACCCTAGTGTAATACAACTACTTCCCAATGATGTGACATGATCTTCTTCTATCTTATCACAACTCAATCATATTAGAATATCAACCAATGCTCCAATGGTCCCTGATTCTTACAAAAGTCCAACCCCACCAGTGAGTACAAGTAACCAAACAGTGCTCTGGCAAATTTGTAAGTGCAAAAGTCGAACAGCTTTTCACATGTGTAGACATGTGGTGCATTTACAATAAAAGCAGTCGCCTACTTCTACCCACCATGATTATCATGGCCTGTACCACGTGTACTAGGGTTAATAAAAAATAAAAAGGATATCAACCTGTAGAGCTTGAGATGTTGAAAATGTGACATGATAGTATTCAAGAGCCCCTGGAGGAAATTGAGACCTAATGACCGTCAACAAAGACTCTGGTATCATGTACACAGAGAGAAAGAGACTGTATATAAAAGGATATAATAAACCTTTACTAGAGCACAAAGAAATAAGCAGCGATGAGTTCAGCTGATGTCCATCATGTTGGAGCCATCGGACACAGTAGATCCGGTAGTGGTAGAGTCCTTCTGGATGGTGTCCAGCAGGGCCTGGAGCTCGGGGTTGGATTTGATCTGGGTGAGGAACTCGTTCATGGGGGGATTCTTGTCTGTAACACACCCCCACATTTCCTGAGTTCTTTATTTATTTATTATTATATATATTATATATAACTCTGCCTTTGCTGGTCCAAAGCTCGGATGAAAAAGGAGGAGGGGGAGCAGTAACAAGCTCGCTAAAAAACCTGGGCTCAGCTGGCCCGGCTGATAGTACCCTGTAAGGGCTCCTAATCCAGGGATACAGGATGAGCAGTGTTTGTACTCCATGTTAGGAGTGGCTGCACATGGCGTCTGTTCCTCATGTCAGAGGCGGCCATTTCTTTTGGAGCTAAGTCGGCCTGCCACTGAGTAGTGCTCCCAGTCTTAATGACAAAGGCAGACGCATTCTACTTCACCCAGTCATGATCTCAAACTTTACAAGCTTGATACCCTAATATGATTGTGTGGAGATAAGAAAGAAGAAGAAGATTTATTATTATTATATATTTTTTGCTTATCCCTAGTACACGTGGTACAGGCCATGATAATCATGGTGGGTAGAAGTAGGCGACTGCTTTTACTGTAAGTGCACCACATGTCTACATATGTGAACATGAAGAATGCATTGAGAACATGAGTTCTTTATACATCAGCTAGTGGCCTGCATGTACAGTGCAGGGTTCTAGCAACTAATTGATAGAGAATAGTGTTGAAAACACAGCAGACTACACAAATGTTAATAGTAGTGGAAGAGAACCAATGCCCCGTTAAGAAGAAAAACAAACAAAGAATGAGTTGGATGGGTCATGTGCTAAGACATGCTAAAGAGCTAAGATTGATTGAAGAAAGTACTGACTGATGGCACTAGATCAAGAGGCAATCTTCATACTATATTTGCAGAATGATTGAAGAGAGAAACAAAAACAATGTCTTATCACCATTTGAAAACTTATAGTCTATAGATTGATCATCTTGGAGGAGCCTTATTGAAAAGGTATAACAGTTTTAAAACTAATTCACCTGAAAAAAAAAAACAATGGCTTTATTCCTTACCACTAACTGTGAACAAAGTAACCTCAACTTTTACAATACTTCTGAGATTCACCTCCAGATTCTAGAAGAAATAACAAAAATTTCTCTCTCCTGCTAAAACTTTTCCGCATCCAACCAACTTTTGATTCCTGAAAAACCTCTAAGCTTTTTTGTTGTTGTTGTTTCTTATCCCCTTGTGTAAAGATTACACAAATTCCTTTTTTTTTTCTTCACTCAAACACACACACAGTTCACCTTTATTTTCTATCAAATAGGTGAATGTTTATTTTCTAATGAAATCACAAGAGCCCTGTTAACTCACCAGCATCTGGGATGGCCAGGAGAGCTGTGAAGGCCCTCATGGCAGACCTCTTCAGTTCGTCTTGCTTTTCAAACTCCTGCTTGACTGCATTGGGTTTAACCTTGCTGGTGCAAGTATGCCTCAATGGTTCGACTAGCTGCTCTAGCCCTGCGCAGCACGCTCTGTCACAATCTGCTTAACTCGGGATAGCTCAGTACTTACTCTGCAGCAGGGCGGAGGGGCAGAGAGTGGCGAGCCGCACAAGCATGAGGTAAGTCAGCATCTTGATATCATAGTGGTCCTTCAGGCCGTCCTCCACGTGGTTCAAGAACTCAAAGATGTCTAACCTGTCCAGGCACGAGTCCAGCAAGGTGTACATGCACTCAAAGGCAGCCTTGCGGATATCCAGGCCGTCGTCCACTGTATGCTTGAAGGGTCCCATCTCCACCTCCCGGATGAGTTCCTTCCGTACCTTGGTCTCCCGGTAGAGCTGAGGCAGAACCGAGTCCAGAAGGTCACGGATGAGGGAAGGCTTGTTGTGTGCGGCGGAATTGAAGGCCACCAGCGCCACACGGCGCACGTTGAGATCACTGTCTTGCAGGCTATGCAGGAACTCCCCGATGCAGCTTCGCAGTAGGGCATCAATGGGTTGGGGCTGCAAGTACACCAAATCAGAGCCTGATGGCACCTGGTGCATTGCTGGGAGGAAACACCAATCTCAAAAGGAGAATTTCACACATCAAAAGAGATGAAATAAAGAAAACCATTGGCTGCTTTTGCAATCTTGGGTCTATGAAAATGCTACATACCAGTTTTGGCAAATTCAGAAAATGCTCACCTAAAGAAAATAGTTCCAGGCTATGGCTCTCATCAGTCCAGGGCAAATCTAATTTATGAGGTCCAGGAGATATTCACAAAATCTTCTAAATGGGCCAAGGTGAGGTTGAACTGGCAACAACTGGGCTAATTCTAGGACTAATAAATATAGATGGATATTTTGCCATAGGTAATTTAATCTAAAAAGTCAACTCTCCTATATAAAAATCACAAGTGATATGGGGTGACACATTGTCTTCACATCTACAGTAAAACCTTTCTCTATAAGACACCAAATTTCAGTCTAAGTGTTCTCTAGATAGAGGTGTACCAGAGAGCAGCTAAATAGTAAAATTGGTCATTTTGGTAATGAAAACAACTTCCTTTGTAGAGAGATGTCCTCTCATGAAAATTTTTCCTATGATGGTTGTTATACCTGGTCGGAGATGGTGAACTTCATGGCTGTGACCACAGTGCTGCGAGCCAAGGGAGACTCTGCCTGGAGGTAGGCCTGCAGTTTGGCCAGGAGGGTTGGAGGGTCAATGAGGGTAAGTTTGCCCAGGCACTCTGCCACCACATTCCTGGTGCCTTCCTCCGGGCACTCGCAGTGCTTGAACAGCATGCCCCTGGACACATCACCTTGCTGCCACCGCTGCTCCAAGGCTGGCTCCAGATACCTACCAGATGGACTCCACAAATGGCTGGAGGTGGCGCACACTCGCGGCGCTGGCAGACTGACAACTGATGATCTGGGAACAGAACAACACTGGCTGGGTGCTCCTCTCAAACCACACAACGGCTCACTTTACCTTAAGGGGGGTACAAAGTAGTATCATTTAAGACACTCCATCTATACTCATGAATAAAACTTGAGGAAATTAAAAGTAATGCTGTTGTTTTTTTCGAGTCCAATGAAGAGCCTCAGATGTTTCCATGCATCTCTATCACAGCAGCAGCAGCACTATCTTGGGTGTGTAAAACTGCTGCTCTGGGTCCATGTCAATTATAAGTAACTAGACAAATGGCCCGGGCAACGCCCGGGGTTTACCCGAGTGCGAATATATTTTAAACACGTTGTCTTGGGTGGTCGCTATAGACAGGGTGGTCTGTATAGACAGGTGTATGTATTACACAGCCGATAACAGGGTTGTCTAGGGTGGCCGCTATAGACAGGGTGGTCTGTATAGACAGGTGTATGTATCACACTGCTGATAACAGGGTTGCCTGAAGTGACCGCTATAGACAGGGTGGTCTGTATAGACAGGTGATTGTAACCCACTGATGATAACAGGGTTGCCTAAAGTGACCGCTATAGACAGGGTGGTCTGTATAGACAGGGTGGTCTGTATAGACAGGTGTATGTATTACACAGCCGATAACAGGGTTGTCTAGGGTGGCCGCTATAGACAGGGTGGCCTGTATAGACAGGTGTATGTATCACACTGCTGATAACAGGGTTGCCTGAAGTGACCGCTATAGACAGGTGATTGTAACACACTGATGATAACAGGGTTGCCTAAAGTGACCGTTATAGACAGGGTGGTCTGTATAGACAGGTGGATGTATCACACAGCTGATAACAGGGTTGTCTAGAGTGGCCGCTATAGACAGGTGTATGTATCACACAGCCGATAACAGGGTTGTCTAGGGTGGCCGCTATAGACAGGGTGGTCTGTATAGACAGGTGTATGTATCACACTGCTGATAACAGGGTTGTCTAGAGTGGTCGCTATAGACAGGGTGTTCTGTATAGACGGGTGTATGTATCACACTGCTGATAACAGGGTTGTCTAGAGTGGTCGCTATAGACAGGGTGGTCTGTATAGACAGGTGGATGTAACACACTGCTGATAACAGGGTTGTCTAGAGTGGCCGCTATAGACAGGTGTATGTATCACACAGCCGATAACAGGGTTGTCTAGGGTGGCCGCTATAGACAGGGTGGTCTGTATAGACAGGTGTATGTATCATACTGCTGATAACAGGGTTGTCTGAAGTGCCCGCTATAGACAGGGTGGTCTGTATAGACAGGTGATTGTAACACACTGATGATAACAGGGTTGCCTAGAGTGACCGCTATAGACAGGGTGGTCTGTATAGACAGGTGGATGTATCACACAGCTGATAACAGGGTTGTCTAGAGTGGCCGCTATAGACAGGGTGGTCTGTAAAGACAGGTGGAAGTATCGCACAGCTGATAACAGGGTTGTCTAGAATGGCCGCAATATACAGGGTGGTCTGTATAGGCAGGTGTATGTATCACACAGCTGATAACAGGGTTATCTAGAATGGCCGCTATATACAGGGTGGTCTGTATAGACAGGTGGATGTATCACACAGCTGATAACAGGGTTGTCTAGGGTGGCCGCCATAGGGTGGTCTGTATAGACAGGTGGATGTATCACACTGATGATAACAGGGTTATCTAGAATGGCCGCTATATACAGGGTGGTCTGTATAGACAGGTGGATGTATCACACAGCTGATAACAGGGGTGTCTAGAATGGCCGCTATATACAGGGTGACCTGTATAGACAGGTGGATGTAACACACTGCTGATAACAGGGTTGTCTAGAATGGCCGCTATATACAGGGTGGTCTGTATAGACAGGTGGATGTATCACACAGCTGATAACAGGGGTGTCTAGAGTGACCGCTATAGACAGGGTGACCTGTATAGACAGGTGGATGTAACACACAGCTGATAACAGGGTTGCCTAAGGTGACCGCTATAGACAGGGTGGTCTGTATAGACAGGTGAATGTAACACACTGATGATAACAGGGTTATCTAGAATGGCCGCTATATACAGGGTGGTCTGTATAGACAGGTGGATGTATCACACAGCTGATAACAGGGGTGTCTAGAATGGCCGCTATATACAGGGTGACCTGTATAGACAGGTGGATGTAACACACTGCTGATAACAGGGTTGTCTAGAATGGCCGCTATATACAGGGTGGTCTGTATAGACAGGTGGATGTATCACACAGCTGATAACAGGGGTGTCTAGAGTGACCGCTATAGACAGGGTGACCTGTATAGACAGGTGGATGTAACACACTGCTGATAACAGGGTTGTCTAGAATGGCCGCTATAGACAGGTGGATGTAACACACTGCTGATAACAGGGTTGTCTAGAGGGGGGCAGGGAGGACACGTGTTCCCTGGCAGCCAATGGGCGCGCATTCTATCTGTGAGCTTCAGACTTACAGACAGACAGACAGAATAAGGCAATTATATAAGTAGATGCTAAACACAAGGTAATAAGACCAAATCCAAATAAATAAATAGTGTGATGTTTCTGTAACAGTGTTGTTACCATCTTCAGACAAAAGATGCTAACAACGCTGCTACCAAAATGTCACACACTATTTATTTATTTGGATTTGGTCTTATTACCTTGTGTTTATAATCTAGAATCCTGATTGTGCTTTATCATTTTTATAAGTAATGCTGTAATCCTAATATTTGGTCCAAATCAGTTGAATGGCAAGACTTACTTCTTTAAGGGAATGAAGGAGGAGATACTGTCTCTTGGGCTGGGTCTCGATCTCCTTAAGGACAAAGGGGAGGTACTCCTGGAGGTTGCCAACAGCCACACTCCCTGCACCAACCAACCTCTCAGCTGAGACCAGTCTAGCAGTGGACTCTGTACTCACCCAGAGCAAAGGAGGCTGCAGACTTCACTTCTTCACTCTGGGAGGTGAAGGCCTCCAGGAGGATGTTCTTCAGCTGGGGCAGGGAGCTCAGATCTCTGGATAGACAGACACACAGACAGTGTGGGGACAGCGAGGGAGGAGGCCTACTCACATGTGTTTGCCAATCTCCCCAATGGTGAGGACAGCAAAGAGCTGGATGGAGTCCGATGTCTTGTGAGTCTGAAACATCCAGGAAGGGGCTATAAAACCTTAC
>CP092872.1:79413308-79463287 GCA_030710605.1 Cordylochernes scorpioides
TGAAGCCATGACAGCATTTCATTGATACATAGCACCTCTCTGGAAAAATGATGTGTTTCCCCAGGGCTTTCTTTTCCTTAATATAAATAGTGGTTTTGCCTTTCCTATAGGGAGGTTTTACTATATTTCAAGTACACAAGGTATTAAGATCAAATCCAACTAAATAAATAGTGTGTGATGTTTATTGTTATTGTGTGATTGTTACCGAAACATCACACACTATTTATTTGGTCTTATTACCTATATTTTTAATCCAAATTGTACCTAATCATATATTTTAAGTAGCTTTATGAACTGACTCTGTGAACTCTTGAAAACTAATATTATAAACACTTTACAAATATCACACAAAATTGACAGCCTAATAATCTCTCAAGTACATCATTGATTTTTGAAAATTCTTCTTTCATAACCCAGTCTTACACAACTAGTAAACAAGTGAAAAATATTTTAACAAGAAATTTAAATTGGATGGTCAATTTTCTAAAGATAAACCACCACTACCAAAGGTAGTTTCTACCAAAAGTAAATCATGTCTCCCTGAAAAATAATTCTATTACCATTGAACTACCTCATCTCATTGTTCACTCCCCAATCTTACTGAATGGTCAGTCTAATGTTGTAGTCTACCATTGCTGCCACCACAGAGGGCTGGACTAGAGAAGGCCAATACTTCTAAGTAAGGAGACAACAAATGTACATTCATGGACAAAACTTTGGGAAGTTGTACTTTTTAGCATGTATATCTGGATTCAGACAATAACTCTGAAAGTTATTTGATACACAGTGACCTTATAATTGGCTGGAAGTGTTACTTCTAGGTCTCCAGATGAAAGGCATATTGGCTCAAAAGCTAGAGAAATAAAAAAATGTTTAAAAGAGACCTGGCCCTGGATTGCTTATTAATTTAGTTAAAATTGCCTCTGTCTTCTTCATAAAACAGACAACCAGCGACCTCAAAGACTTCCCTAAATTTTGTCCATGAGTGTAATTAGACAATCCAAGAAGTGAAAGCTAGCAGATGGTGTTTGTACACACACACACACACCTGGAGTTCATGCAAGAAGCGCTGCACCACTGGGACAGCCTCCTGCGGGATGGTGACTGTCATGGCAGCCACACACTTGGCGACAGAGTGGAAGGCCTGGCGGTGCATGATGGCCTGGTTGTGGAGGTAGACCGGGGTGGTGAGGCGGTCCAGCAGCTCCCGGTAGCCCAGCCCTGGCAGCGAGGACAGCACCAGGGCCTGGAAGAACTCCAGCATGGAGTTGAGGGCTGCTCCTGCTCAACACACCATCTCTTACCCTTTTTTTTTTTTTAATATTATCCCTAGTACACATGGTACAGGCCATGATAATCATGGTGGGTAAGAAGTTGTCAACTGCTTTTACTGTAAGTGCACCACATGTCTACAAACGCGAAAAGCAGTTCGACTTTTGCACTTACAAATGTGCCAAAGCCCAGTTTGTTTACTTGCATCCTTCTTTGGAGCTTTTGTGCAAATAAAGTTATATGATAATTGTCTCAATATTTTAGATTTTAGAACACAAAGTGCATATTTATTGAATTATTTTTGCTCAAATTGTGTCAATTGTGATATAGTACAATTTGAATTCTAGACAAATCACAATGTAACAAAACCAAATCCAAAATAACTAATTTTTTTATGACATTTCAGCAACAGCATTGTTTGGATTAGGTCTTGTTAACCCTTGTGATCAAAGATGTCAATCTATGTTGAGAGGCTTTGAGTTTGTGCAATCACAACCGGGGCAACTGAATAAAAACTCAATATCACAAATGTGATTGACAGCTGTATATATACAGTAGAACCTCCCTGTAAAGGACACCTAATTGCAAAGCCAAAGTGTCCTTTAAGAAGAGGTTTCTTCTTACTGGAGAGTTTTGCTAAATAGTAAAAACGGTAATTTTGCAAATGAAAACTGTCCTTTGTGGAAAGGTGTCCTTTAGCGCGAGTGTCCTCTCATGGAGGTTCTACTGTATATTGTTAATAGAGAGAGGTTTTAATATAAATCAACAGACCTTGCAGCAGTGGTGAGCGCACCAGCACCAGGATCTCTGGCAAGATGGCCTCTGTGACGTGGAGCAGGGAGTGACGGTGCACCCTGGAGATGGAGGTGAGCAGGGTCAAGGTGAGCTGGGGACACCACAGGCCATGTCACACCACTCCTTGTGTCCTTAGAACTACAATCTGATTTAATCAGTTAATTGTCGAAGTTGTGGATTGATGAAAAGACACACCAAGAAGCTGGAGATTCAAAGTGTAAACCTCACAATCGTAAAGAGAAGCCAAGAGAATTCAGCCATATAGGAGCTACTGACTTCAGCTCACAGACCCGAATGACATGAAGGTTACATCTGATCAAACTGTCTCTGAGGAGTCAGTTTGCTGGATTCACAATTGGAAAGGTGGTCACTAAACTGTATGTGGTACCGGACAAGGAACCACCAATCACTAAAATAAATTAGGTTTTAAACCAACTCCGTCTTTGCCGGTCTCAAGCCCAGATAAAAAAGGAGGAGGGAGTGCAGTAACAAGCTCACTAAAAAACCTGGGCTCAGCAGGTCCGGCTGATAGTACCCTGTAAGGGCTCTTGATCCAGGGATAAAGAATGAGCAGCGTTTATACTCCATGTTAAGAGCAGCTGTACATGACCTCTGTTCCTCATGTCAGAGGCAGCCATTTCTTTTGAAGCTAAGTCGGCCTGCCACTGAGTAGTGCTCTGAGTCTTAATGACAAAGGCAGACGCATTCTACTTCACCCAGTCTTGATGGTTATCAATGCTCTACAAACTTGATACCCTAGTATGATTGAGTGGAGAAAGAACCTAGTATTAACTGTCCATTTTCTACAGCTATGACATGGGATTGAATCTCGCACTGGGCATCTTCAGAAGAAAAAATTTGCTTCAATGGCCCTTGATTCTTGCAAAAGTTCAACCCCACCGGTAAATGCTAAAACCCAAACAGGGCTCTGGCACAAGAGGTCCATGAGTGTATACACAGGGTTAATTGGAGGTATCGAGGCTGTGGTGATACCAAGTCCCTACCTGGGAGATATGGAGGTCACTTTCTGAGATGAGAGGAGGGAGTTCAATCATGACCACATTGATCATGTCTGGAGAGATGACATCACCTGGACATCCCCGCAGTGAGACAACCACAATCTCCCACTACACAGGTCACTCACTGTAGTTGTTGACCAGGGTGTCCAGGAGGGTGAGTGTGGCCAGCTTCAGTGCACGCTGGTTCTTGCGCAGGAAGGAGGCCAGCACAGGCAGAGACTCTGGGAGCAAGTTGGGACCCAGGGGTACACGCAGGGGAGAACCAGCCACTTTGGTGAGGGCCTTCACGGTGGTGAGGCGCGTGATCTCATTGCGCAGGCGGTCCAGGAAGATGGGCAGACAGCCTTCTAGCTCCTGTTGGAGGAAGTCTCCCAGATTGCAGATGAGCTGGCCCCTGACACCACACAACACACTCTTGTTTAATATCAACTCTCTACAAGGTAATAACACCAAATCAATAGTGTGTGACATTTCGGTAACAACGTTGTTACCATCATCAGACAAAATACTAAATGAGAATATCACAGCATGCTTTTAAATAGTTACGGGCAACTCTGTGCTTCACTTCCATCAATAATTGACAATATGACCCAGAATAAGTATATTGCTACGGCGTTTTATGGTTTCCACAAGTCCATATCTCAGAAGAAGGCCAAGTGACACTCACTCCTCACTATCTTACTGCTACTCTTTTTGTGTTGTTTTTCTTGCTTCCCTCTTTCTCTCTCTCTTGTTTTTTTTTTCTTTTTCTTCTGTAATATCGTTATTTCCTTTGTCTCACTGCTTTGTTCTTATGCATACCTCGGGTGAATCCTGTATAGGGTCAGTGACCCTGAATAAAGGCTTTTTGTTGTTGTTGTTGTTTAAATAGTTACTGTTATCAAGTGTGTAAACAAAACATGGCAGATAAGAAGAAAATAATTTTCTAAGAAAGCCTAAAATATTATGATGATAAAGACACTGTTACCGAAACGTCACACACTATTTAACAGATGAGCTGGCCCCTGATACCACACTAGATCCTTACTCTTGCTTACTACAAAGATAACCCATTTTGACAATACATACAACACTACAAATTGATAAGAATTGTACACTAAATTTATATCAGATGTTTGAAACAAGGAATGATTACAGCACTATAAAATTTTGTGGGTTTTGTCCGGCACTCAAAGTGGTTAACATCAATGCTGGAGGAGGGAACTGTGAAGAGGAATTCATGGACAATGTCAGGAGAAGGTCATCAGAAGACTGGCCACAGAGAGAAAGTTCCAGGAGGATAGGAGGAATACTGCCAGCCACCAACTTATGGGTTGAGGAGGAAGAGAAAAGGTTAGAGGAAACTATGAGGCAAGTAGATTTCCAAACCACCATATTACTCCTGGGAGCAACCCATCGCCACTTTTGTGAAATCAGATACATTAGAACCTCTATGAGAGGATACTCACCCTAGAGGACACTTCTCTACAAAGGACAGTTTTCATTTTTGCAAAATTATTATTTTTACTATTTAACAACTCTCCGGTAAGAGGACACTTTGGCTCTGCATTAGGTGTCCTTTACAGGGAGGTTCTACCATATAACCTGAGCTAAACCAACCCAACTTCCAAGAGATATTAAAGTTATGTCTCTAGGCTGTGGTTCAAGGGAGGTTCTATTGTACCATAAGCAGTCAGGGTTTGGTAAGTGGGAGGAATGTACTGGGCATCACAATCCGCAGAAAGAAAAAAAAAGAATGGTAGCTGGCACTCACATGCAGGCAATGGCCCTTTCCTTCACCTCCTGATCTATGTCGGCTGCCTTGAGGCGCACCAGGGTGCAGTGGTAGAGGTCGTTGACGTAGGGGCTGAAGTTGAAGCTAGTGGGGTGATCTGCAGCCTACGGGGGTTAGACCTGGGGACTACGGAGCAACAGACTACTGACCTAGTGGACGGATCACCTTCACCAGCTGCTGCAAGACCAGCAGAGCCTCCGAGGCAATCTTGTAAAACATATCTCCAACTGCCTGGATGATGGGCTGCACATCACACCATCACATCTGTGGGTATTTGGCACTGTGACAGGTGGTCATTGCAGTATAGTAACACACTTATTTCCACTCTGATAGCAGTGGATCCCTAACTTTATTGAACATGACATATAGGCCTTGAGATACTCAAGCCACTTCTTCACTTCAAAGATGATAAAACTACTTGAAAGATTTTAGTGATTCATATTCTTTAACCACATGAAACCTTCAATTTTTACTAAATTGCATGTCCCTCTACAAGGAGCACTTTTGGGTTTTTGGCAATCCTCTTAAGAGTTATGATAAATCTCTTTCATTCAATCCATTTCTTAATTAAGATAGTTAGGAAGTTATCTGAATTTGATTTAAGAGAAAATAATTGAGGAAATGCAGTGGAATCTTTTAACAGAAACCTGGTTATAGCAACATAAAAATCTGGGTCCCAAGTTGTTATAGCAAACAAGGTTTGACTGCATTTTAATCTTGAGTAATTTTAAATGATTTTAGATAAAGTATCTTGAGAGACATGGGTGAACATAGTTAACTATTTTTTTAGTGTAAAGAAAGTATTAAGCCATTTTTAATACTGAAAATATGTAATTTCATAGTTATATATTTTTTTTTTCATTATTCGCAATCCCACTGGGCTGGCTGTAAGTAGCTACGAGTGGAAAGGCAGCAAGACTTACTGGAACAAGGACTGCGATGTGAGGGTGGAAGACTTCAGGGGTATGAGTGGAGAGCAGGCAGTGCAGGAAGGACAGGGTGTCAATGCGCATGTTGGAGGAAGAGGTCTTGTCAGGGCCTGCCAGAGAGAACTGGATGCCGGCCACCAGCCCGGGGATGTGTTCTGACAGAGCTCCCGGCAGCACAGCCACCAGCTCTGACAGCACGGTGAAACATCCCTGTCGAGTCTTGATGCTCTTCTCCTTCAGCTGTTTCTGGAGGGCTTTCACCACGTGGGGCACCAGGCTCTGCAGCTGTTGGACTGGTCTGCACCAACATGATTGTCAGGGGGAGAGGAATAGAGCCTTCTAAATACTGTTGGGGAGGAGCTCTGAACCTCAGCATAAGACACCACCAAACAACACTAACAAGATTTAGAACAGGCCATCTCAAGCCATTGAAGATGGAAAACAATAACAAAATCTTCCCCACTTTCCCAAAATGTAGCTTGGTGCCTGCAGCTCCAGAACCCATTTTGGCTTACATTAAATGCACTAAACAGGACCTTTAAGAAAGGTTGCTGCTTATCATCAAACAGCTCATGGAATTTGTGTAAGCTTTGCACAAGGGGAAAGAAACAACAAATATTGTTGAGAATATGCAACAGCTCATTGGTTACGATTCAAGATATGTGGTGTTGTAGGTGCTGTTACTGAAAGGTAAAACACATTTCATTATTTTGGATTTGGCCTTGTTACTTTATGCTTCAAATCTATAATCCAAATTGTGCCTTATCAAAAATGATTGATAATTGTATATATTGAAAATAAAGAAGACATATCCTGATCAAGAACACATGTGCTTTTTAGATTATAAATATATATGTGATAATTTGTATATAGAAATATGTAACCCCACCACAACCTATGCAATGTATCGTCAAAAGATTTAATAAAAGTTAGGCTTCGCGAAAAAGGGAACAACCATTAACAGGATTGCATCATCCAGGAAGTAAAGGTCATTGCCCAGGAACCATAAAACTAAAGTTCAAAGACCTTCTTCTTCCTGGAAGATTGCAATCATGGCGACAATGGAGGTACTAAGCCAATCACAATTAAGCATGACAAATCAACAACCAATCACAGTTAAGCATGACCAACTAATAGCATACCAGAAGCAGGGACGTAGAACGATCTCAACCAATGAGAAGCCGAGATAGTTAATGACGATTATCTCGGACAAGAAGTTAGGCAGAAGGTAGGTGACCGGGCTAGAAGCAAGGTGGGTTCAACTTAGGCTCCAACCAAGGTAAAAATCCTCTTCGATCATGTGAAAGGCAAGGTACCTCCTCCAGTCACGACTCTCTCCCTTTTCGCGAAGTCCAGGTTCTATCCCATCCAGGTGTGCTGTTATTTCCCCTGTGTAAACCACCATTCGACCAAAACTGCGCCATCAATCACCAAACTCCACAAGTCACCAAACCCACAGTAAGTTGACAGGAGTCAACAGGATCTTACACAGGTAACAACAGGATCCGACAGGATCACAACCGATTCTCACATATATATATATACAGTTAAACCTGTCTATAGAGCCCCCTCTTGGGACTCACCAAAATAGGGTGCTATAGACAGGTCACTTTTAATGTAAATCACATCGTACTACGTATTTGAAATTGGGCGCTATAGAGAGGGAGGCGCTATTTAGAGGGGGCGCTATAGACAGGTTTAACTGTAATATACATTTAAATACTAATCCAAAGTTCCACTAACACAGTATAAAATCAAGACTGAAAGTCTTGTATACTCACAGCAATTTTGACCAACAAGACAAAGGGTTGGATGGACTCACCCTGCTTCAATGTTGTAGAGATTGGGGTCTGCCAGCCCAGACGAGGCGGCCATGACAGTGGGCCGAGTTTGTCTTAGCAGTGCGATGAAGGCGTGGAAAATATCCACCTTAACATTTTCCTCCCTTTCCTTGAAGCGGCCAATCAGCACGGGGGCGATGGTGCGGTACACCTCTCCCAGCATCTCGTGCCGCGTGGCCACCACAGCCTCCAGGCACTTTGCGGAGGCCCGGCGCACCTTCCAGCTCATGTCATCGTCATCGCTGTACTCATCCTCGCTCTCCCTGCACCCACCATATCCTTGGTACTGCTGCTGGTACTGGTGGTGGGAGGAGGACTTACCCATCCTCATCTTCCCCCTGGTCCATGTCCATGGTATCCCCCATCTCATCGTCATAGTTGTAGTTTGGGTCGTAGCACAGGTACTTCAGGCAGATCTGGACAATCTGACACACAATGGTGACATCCCACCATTCTATTGACAAATCAGTGGAAGAATTAAAATTGCTATATTTAGTTTTGTTGTAGGTGATCATCTTAGAAATTCCTAAGAGAAAATATGTAAATTGTTTGATTTAGAAGTTGTGTATGCAAATTTCTTTTTGTAATTTTTTTTTTGTTGTTTTGTATATGTAAAAATTGTATGATAAGGCACAATTTGGATTATCTATATATATATAAAAATAAATGTTTGTATGTTTGTTTGTTTGTATGTCCGGTATACAAATTCGCAGTAGTTCACTAATTCAAACCAAAATTTCCATACATAAGTAAAAAAAATACGGGGAAGACGATAGGCTATTTAAAAAAATATATAAATCAATTATTAAAACTATATATTCAAATTATTCTACTTAGCTCACGAACAGCGCCCTCTATCAAAGATTAGATTAAATTATGCTGATGCAAACAAATAGATAATGCTAATAACAAACAATTATAAAAAAAATCTTATCTAAATATATATCACTCGGATATATATGCACACGGGTCAATCCCGGGGCGAAGCCCGGGTCACCCGTCTAGTAGATTATAAACACAAGGTAAGGTAAGAATATTTATTTATTTGGATTTGGTCTTATTACCTTGTGTCTAAAAATTGTATGTAGAAAATAAGATGTTTCTTTGAGTTGCTTGTTAAATGTAAATGAGTGTGGAAACTATGTGTAATAAATATTTTTTTTGGATAATAAGAAGTCTTATTTATTTTATTGAAGATATTTAAAAAAGATAAATATAAATCTCTGCACAACAACAAGTTTTGTTGTTGTCGTGTCCAATGAAGAGCCTCAGATGTCTCCGTGTATCTCTATCACAGCAGTCGCAATGTTCTCTATCTTGGGTGTGTAAAGCTACTGCTCTGGGTCTATGTCAATTTTCTGTTGTTGTCGTGTCCAATGAATAGCCTCAGATGTCTCCATACATCTCTATCACAGCAGTCGCAATGTCCACTATCTTGGGTGTGTAAAGCTACTGCTCTGGATCCATGTCAATTTTCTATTGTTGTTGCGTCCAATGAATAGCCTCGGATCTCTCCATGCATCTCTATCACAGCAGCAGTGCATTTTATATTTTTTCTCAAAGATATTTACATGTCTGTGATACATCATGGTACAGGCAGGATGGGCATTGCAGCAACTGCTTTTACTATATAGATGGATAAACAACAAGACACCACTACATCCAAATCAATAAATTATGCATGCCATTTCTGTAACAATGCTTTTACTTCAGTACTTTTGTCTGAAGATGGCAACAACAATGAAGTCAAAAAAGAACACAAACAATTTATTAATTTTAAGATTAAATGATTAGAATCCTTTGATGACAATCAACAACAAGTCTCCAAATGTCTTTTATTACCAACACATCGAGCTTTCAGGTATAATGACCCTTCTACAGGAATTTCAAATATAAAATGAACCTTAGCTGTTCAATAGATTTATATATAAGTGATATTTACATAACTCCAAATGACAACTATCTACTTATATATTTGCCTTATTCTGTCTGTTTGTTTGTCTGAAGCTCACGGATGGGATTTTTCATAACCATCGATGGTTCAGTGGTAGAATGCTCGCCTGCCACGCGGGCGGCCCGGGTTCGATTCCCGGCCGATGCATTTTTTTTTTCTACAATTTTAAAAACTCATTTATATATTATACAAGAATGACATCCACGGCGCCAATTTATAATTGTAACGAATAGTATTTGAATAAAAGCATTTAATCGGGTAAAACCCGGGCGTTGCCCGGGTCATTCGTATATAATAATTGTATAAACGAATGCAAGACAAAATCACCGCGAATGTTTCTTTTTTTTTAAGGCAATTTCTTTTTAAAGCAATTATCGTTATTTATCGTTAATTTTTGTTTCGATTTTATTGAAAAAAAACTATATGGTGCCTTTAAAAAATGATCTTTATTACTATGCAGTTTTCTATTTAGTCAATATACCTAAGTTCATGTTGCAAATGTAATTATCTCTATCGATTTAGTAGGTGAAATGCAAAAAAAAAATTCGACATGATGAAATCTTTATGAAAATTCACATTTTTATTTTTATATTTTCAAGACACACAGTTTGGGGCGGGACGTTTCACAAGAGAGACATCCACGGCGCCAATTTATAATTGTAACGAATAGTATTTGAATTAAACGTTTTTAAAATATATACGCACTCGGGTAAAACCCGGGCGTTGCCCGGGCCATTCGTCTAGTTTAACATATTTGACTTAATTTTACAATAGACTACAAATTAGAAGAAAGTTCTATTGTGGACAAATTAGGAGAAAGATTAAAAACTATGAACCTTAGATTCTGTATTACACTATTATAAATATCTGGGATTTCTATATGTCTGTTAATGTACTTAATGGAGACTAAGGCTTCAAAAACTAATCCCCTGTATTTACTATTAATATTTTTAAAAAAGGTTTGGATGTTGGAATAGTCTTGTTACCTTATGTTTCTGTTGTTGTTGTTTCTTATCCCCTTGTGTAAAGATTACACGAATTCCATGAGTTCATGCTCCTCGAGCTGTTTTATGATGAGCAGTGGCCTCTCCCAAAGGTCCTGTTTAGTGCATCTAATGCAAGCCAAAATGTGTTCTGGAGATGCAGGTGCCAAGCTACATTTTGGGCAAGTGGGGTAGATTTTGTTATTATTTTCTATCTTCAATGGCTTGAGATGGCCTGTTCTAAATCTTGTTAGTGTTGTTTGATGCTGTCTATTTCTGATGTTCAGAGCTCCTCCTGGGTTCACTCCACTGTACCAGCTGTGCTTGGGTGGGATCCTCCAGTTCTTGTTTATTTTTGTTTTGGCTATTGTTTCTATTTCTTTAAAAGTAAGTTTATTTTTCTGTGGCAAGGGTTCTTTTGTGCCCTTTTCGCTAGCACATCAGCAGCTTCATTGCCTTCAATGCCAACGTGTGAGGGTATCCATTGAAGGTGAATTTTTGAGGTTTTTGAGAGTTTTTGGAGATAAACAATTATGTTCCTGCTCACTTTGTCTCTGAGTTCCCCTGTTTGACTCAAGTGTTGTATGGCACTTCTACTATCAGTAAGAATCCAGATATCTTGATAATTAGTATTTCTGATGGATTTTAAGGCTTCATAGATGGCTATAAGTTCTGTTCTGAAGACTGAGCAAAAATCCGGGTTTCTTCTGTTCATTTTCTCAATGCCATTTGTGGTTTTGATGAGACAGCCACTGCCAGTGTGTCCTAGCTCGTCTCTGCTGCCATCGGTATAGATAGTTATTGCATTTTTAGGAATGTTATTAATTATTTCTAATGATAATTGTTTTAAGTATTCTGGATTTTGGTATTGTTTGTTGGTGGGTTCATTTAAAGTGGCATTAAAAAAAACATTTTGTAGTGGTTTGCAAGGAGAAATTTTTTCTGCTAAATAATTTTTTTCCACTTTATATTTTAAGAATTCATTTCTTTTGGCCAGGTGTAGAGGGCCTTCTTTTTTGAGTCTTAAATTGGATTCCCAATTAAGTATGTACTTGGAATGTATGTTTCTAATCTCTATAATCCAAATGGGTAGAATATTTGGTTGAATATAAGTTAAATTATAGTCAGTTAAATTAAAGAATTGGGATAAAAAAAATCGTTGAATTAAAGAGACTATACTGTGTATATATGTTGAACTGAATATAAAAAGTGCTCTTTTAGCATACTATGGCTATTATCCCATAATCAAACAAATGCTTCCCAAAGTTCACTGGAACCAGTTCTTTATAATAAAGCCAGGGAGGGGTTAGGTACAAGCCAATCAAAGACAAAACCTGCTGACAGAGATAACCAGCTGACTTATCAAGGCACCTACTGTAGCCACGTGTGGAGATATCTCCTTGGGGCACCGGCGTACAAATGACTCAAACGCCTGGATGCAGTACTCGCGCAGCTCATCGTCATCCACGCTGGTGCAGTAGCGCACCATGAGAGGCATGACCCTTTCAAGGTGCTCCCCGAAGCGATGTCCTGCCTGGCGGCTGATGGCCCCGATACACTGGATGTAAGTGCGGGTGGTGGAGGTGGAGGCATCGCGCACCAGTTCCTCCAGCAGGGACTCCATCAACTTGCTGAACAAGCATTGGTTGCAGCTCATCACCAGATAGCCTGCCCCACACACAGCCTCATTGTTACTGTCAAGTTGGTGCTATTACACTCCAACTGAAATAACAAGATGTCTTCAAAATACAATTCTAGTTACCAACTTCACATATGTACCAAAAGAGGCACTTCTCCCTTTTACAATGCCTTAACCCAATGCCTGCAGGAATGGAAATCTGCTGCTGCACATGACTGGTACAAAGCAGGAGGGACAAGCACCGGTTCTGTCCTCCCAAGAGCGAACAACAGTCTTTAATTTCCAGACTTGAGTCTGGTCATCTATGGGCAATGACTTTCCAGAAAGGTTGCAAGGTTTTCCCACTATGTACTAAGTGCAATTCTCAACCTGCTTTATGCCTTAAAAAGCTTACCGAAGCTTGTAGAAGGCAAAATAATAGTATATATATTCTCAACCTGCAAACCCCAAAACATAGTGTAACAAAGTATTTATTAATTTTATTAACAGAGTGGTCATTTTTATGTTTATATTTTGCTACTCTGTGAATTTCCCTCGTGGCTTATCTTCTGTTTACCATTCATAGTTTGTTCTTGCCTGAAATAAATTGTTGTCTCATCCTGAAGTTGGTCTTCCCTAATTTTCCACGTGGCAATATTATTGATTCATCCATTGATGAATTCTACTCATCCCCAGCAGACACCATCAACAAGCTCTACAGGCTTGATACCCTAATATGATTGAGTGGAGATAAGAAAGAAGAAGACAATGCCTTAAATAAAGCATTTTGTTTATAATTCATTATCACCACCACAAGTTTTGTATTGGGGTGATAAACAAAATACATGATTTTTAGCGCATTTAAAAAAAAAGAGAGATGTATCCTTTGGTACATGAATCCCATTCTTCAGCAACTTTTTGTACACTTTACATAAGAAGAAAAATATATAAACATATGATAAAAAGTACAAAAAAAAAAGAGATATGCAAGAAAGGTTTGTAAAATATTGAGACAAATACAGTCATAAATCTGCATGTTGTGTATTCAGAAGTTATAGCTACATATATACCAATTAGATGAGAAAGAATGATGCTTAATTCTGAGAAAAGAAAAATAAAGAGTGTACCTGGGATAGGATCTAAAATGATGATAAAATTGCATTTCCCCAGATCAATTATTGGCAATTTTCTGTAATTAAAAAAAAAAAAACAACTTTTGGTTGATATTTCTTCCAAAAAATGAAGCAATGGAGACATAAACAATTGCAGGAGAACGGGAGATCTCTAAATACCCACGGTCCCAAATCCTGTTTAGCAATATAGGTGTGAAATAGAGCAAGGAAGCAATGTCCTACCAATGGCTGTGATGGAACGCTTGCGGACAGCCAGGCGGGGAGAGGACAGCTGGGGCAGCAGAGCCTCCTGGATCACAGGGTGAAAGGAAACCAGAAGGCCCCCGAACCTGGAGAGGAGGTCCCCCAGGATGTCTAGGGCCTCCAGCTGGACTGAGACATCCTCCTGCTACAACCGGGGGCTTCAGCTCACCTAGTATGGCTACCAACACCTCTCAACTCTCAATAAACAAAACATGACAAACTATTGAGCAGAGATGGAAATTTTACCTTAATGAAAGTGTTTATTTATATATAATTATAAATTATTTATATATTATTTTTTATATTAAAAAATGACTTGGCACTTTAAACAAATAAATAAATAAATTGTTGTTCTTTTTTTGTTGTTGTTTTTGATTATACTGATTCTTATTTTGCACTTTCTTAATATATTCTCACTTTTTTCCCTCTTATTTATATATTATATATATGATTGTATGTTTTTTTTTTTTTTTTTTTTTTTATATAGTACACACTCTCTTGTTGAATTATCTTTCCCCAATGTAATACTCCTTTTTTTATTTATTTGTTTAAAGTGCCAAGTCATTTTTTAATATAAAAAAATAATAATAATATATAAATAATTTATAATTATATATATATATATATATTTATAATAAATATATAAGAAAGTGTTTATTGTCGTTAATGTCCATCAAATTGAGTTCCAACTTTTGTTGTTTCTTATCCCTTTGTGTAAAGATTACACAAATTTCAGTTCAATTTTTTGTAACACTATGCACAAATATTCTCCAAATCCTTCTGTTAGTGACATCATTCGCAGCTCATCTACTGACCTTCCAGTAGGCTTTCTTGACCCCTTCTAGCCAGCACCACACATCTTCCTCTCTTCCTTCAATTTTTCCCAAACATCAACATAATATTCTAAGCCATTTGCTCTCTTTATGTGTCCTAAATAGGTCATTCTTTATTTGTAATTTATGTCATCTATTCCAAGATTAATTTAATTTAAAATTGAAACATTTGATCTTTTATCTGTCCATGACACTCTGAGTATCTTTCTCCATGTCCACATTTCAAAAGCTTCAATTCTTTTTCGTTCTTATTTTTTGAAAATCCAACTCTTACATCTGTAAGTGACCTCAGGGAATACCAATGCCCCTACAATTCTTTATCTTGAATGAAATGTGCCTTTATCTTTTGTAATCAAAAAAAGGAAAGTGATAAAAGGCAAAATGACAAACCAATTTGCAATAAGTTTCTTTTTGTGATATGGTTTATTGATGGATAAAATGCTCATCAACCTTATGTGGCAAGTTTTTACCGACTCATGTTTCCGCAACCCACTTTCAAGGTCAAATGCTACTACGTTAGTATCTTTTACTTTGAAAATGATGACAGAGAGTCGCCAAAATGTCATTCAGTAAAAACTTACCGCACAAGGTTGACTGCATTATATCTATCCGTGTATCAAATGCCAACTATATCTTCACTACTTATCTGTATCATTTTTTATGAAGATCCATTGTGTAAAATGGAAGATAGACATGATACAAATCTACTAGTTTACATAATTAAAAGAAACTTGATAAAGCACAATTTGGATTATAGATTATAATAAAAGAAAATAAGATATAATCCAAATAATTTATTAGTGTGTGACGTTTCGGCAACAACATTGTCACCATCATCAGACAAAATAATAAAAATGTTCTGTAAAAACAATGGTTGCCTGTAAAGTCGGTTTTACGGGCGAAGATTTTACGTGACAACGGTAGAATATTTATTGATATGAATATAATTAAATTGCACAATAGGAACAAGGAATTGAATGAATATAAGAATTGCACAAATTTTAACTATAGAAATATATTTTGTTTACTAAAACATTGTACATGTAAACTTAAACTTAACTAATTCCTATTTGAGTGATTTTGTTGAGGATAGGACGATGATAGGAGAAATATGAAATGAAAGGAAGTGTTTCTGCTGTAATGTGTCTTGCGAAAGTCAAGTCGATAGTTGTTCCTTTTAACGTAGTTGACTTAGAAACGTTTGATACGCAATCAAGATTATACGTATTTTTCATGAAATTAAGAAACGAGTTGTCAGGCTTTACGTTTTTGTTAAAATCATCACACAGAAGAATCGGTATACTAGAATCAACTTGCACGAACGGTGGCACGTACTGGCTGTTGTGAATGTACGGACCGAGTCCTTGCCATAGTAACATTCCAATATCCTGCATACTAGCTCCTGGATGAATATATACAGCACCGAGTATAAACTTGAAGCTAGTATTAGCGGCGAAGCAAGTAACTTCAGTCATGCACATGTCACCCTTGGTTTTAATGACACGAGTTACGTCTGTAATCGCAACTTGGAACACTTCCGCCGTAGATGTCGATGATAATTTACGATAGATCGCCACTCCACCAGCCGCGTTGTTATTTGAAAATCAAAACACTTATTCAGATCGAAGGTTCAAATTTTTGCTAAATAAATTTGAAATTAAATAAAATTTGTAATTGTAAATGATGAAGTTGAAAATTAAAACATTTACTTAAATTAGATGTTAAAATTCTTGCTCAACACAGTTTAAATAAAGTTTTCTTATATCTGCCACTTTTTCTTAATATTTGTAATTTTAAAGAATCAATTCGAAAATCAAAACATTTATTCAGATCGAAGGTTCAAATTTTTGCTAAATAAATTTGAAACTATTTAAAATTTGTAAAATAATAATTAATTAATTAATTAATTTTAAACTAATAATTTACTTAACACTATCAACATTTATCAATAGTATGACATAACCTATAAACTCAGTTTCTCAACTTTTGTGTCAATCTAACAATTAATCAATCAATCATAGTTTACGATAATGAAATATCAGTGTACAATTATTTACCTTTATTGTTGTAGTTGTTGTAAATGACGAATCTAAGCACTCTACATTTTCACTACAGACACAGCTGACGATACTTTAACCACACGTGTGAACTTGTATTATGACGCTTTCTTGTTTTTCCAACGCCAAGAACGTTCGAGAAAGACAAAGACAGAGACAAGCATGCGCCGATTCAATGCGCCTAATTCTCTAGCGCTGCGTGCGCAGCACTCTCGTTCGGTGACTCATCGTAACGTTACCGGGCGTTACACTTTTTCATAAGTGACTCCCAGCCGCAACCTAATTTAAGACGTTGTCACGTCAAAAATGTATTTATTCTTTTGTCTGATGATGGCGACAATGTTGTTGCCGAAACGTCACACACTAATAAATTATTTGGATTAGGTCTTATTTTCTTTTATTAAAAGAAACTTGTTGCAATGGTTTATCGTATTATATCTGCTCTTAATTTAAAATGTTTAGTGGATTTTTTTTTAGACTATTCACTTAGCAAGGAAGCCAGGAGTAATAATGCTTTGATTGAAATCAGCTTACTTACTCATACTGATTTTCTTCTTCTTTCTTATCTCTACTCAATCATATTAGGGTGTCTGCCGGGGATGAGTAGAGCTATCATGGGGATGAGTCAATACAGTCAATAATGTGTTTTGGGGTTGCAGGTTGAGAATTGCACTTAGTACATAGTGGGAAAACCTTGAAACCATTCTGGAAAGTCATTGTCTGTAGATGACCAGACTTAAGTCTGAAAATCAAAGAATACTTATTTTCTTAATCTACGTAATCCACTTGGTGTTTCCCCTTAAGTTATCGTGTCTCAATACCACACCCAGCCTTCTCAAGAGTCCAATAGTAAGAGGCCCACCTGATAAAAGACCACTCTATGAACTACTCAATCCAAACTTCACCTGACATAACCCAATCTCCAATGAGAGACCACCTCCAGGAATGAACATAAGAGGATCTAGACAAATGTTCTGCAACCTTTATAAACCTACAGTGCACACCTATCTCAAAACACACACTTAGATAATACTTGAAATATAGGAATAGACAAATTCAATACAAAATATAGAGGTTAATTCATACTGATATATTTATACTAGTTTGAACTATTTTTGATGCATATGATTCTCTCTTTAAAAATAAACCAATTTTCTACAGATTTATTTTTAAAAAGAATCATACGTGTCAAATATAATGCAAATTTCTTATAACAGATGGGGCACTAAATGCATCATATTTATACTAGTGTTATATAGAATTATAACATCTCATGGAATGGGGTGGGCCCAAAATGTAGCTTGGCACCTGCAGCTCCAGAACACATTTTGGCTTGCTTTAGATGGGACCTTTGGGAGAGGCTGCTGCTCATCATAAAACAGCTCGAGGAGCATGAACTCATGGAATTTGTGTAATCAAGGGGATAAGAAACAACAAACAACAACAGAATTATAACATTGATATTGTCAAGAAGCTCAGCGGCTCCAATCACGAGAGGCCCCATGGGACGTCTGTCAATCATCGCTGGACACCGGGTGTGAGGGGTTCTGGGGAATCTGGCCGGCGGGGGGAGCTGACATCCCTCATTAGGATTAACTTTAACTTGGGGTAAGTTGTACTTTATCCATCTCCCTATAAATACCTCTTATAATAAATTAATTATCCCCAAACTTGCCCTTGCTTTATTTATCTCCGCGACAATATGTTTTTTGTCTATTCCACAGATTCTTGTAAATGCTGTGGTATGTCTCACAACAGTGGGGAAGATACATTGATTGCAGTGTAGCATCACAACAAAGAGCTGTATGGGGCACATACCAAGCTTAGAGAGAATGGGAGGTTAATGTGTTCCAAAGAAGGAAAGAAGAGACACACGAGGGGTGGGGAATATAGGTTGTTACCTTGGCAATGGCATTGCTGAGGCAGGATGTGATCCTCTTACAGATACTGGAGACCAGGTTGGTAGAGGAGGGGGGCAGCTCACTGATCACTGTCTTCAGACCTACCACAGACAGATGTCAGACATTGTCAGGTGTCAATGGGAGGACGACAACGTACCAATGCTGGAGATATCTCTGAGCTGTTCCTTATCTGACAGCATGTTGGCACAGAGGGTGTCCACGATGGTTTCCATCTGGTATTCTTTCACCTTGTTCACCAATGGTCCCAGGCTGCAACCAACCAAACCACATCATCAGGTAGTACATCAGTACAGAGATCATCATCATGGAATGCCATTTTTTACCTTGTTCTGAGCAATTCTCTTCAACTCTCTGTGTGTGTAACCTCTAATATTTCAGAGAGAGAGATCATTCTACTAGATAATTAAGTCAATCCTTGGTCTACTTTTCCTTTCATTCTTCCATTTCATTCCCTCCCCTATGGTCCATAGAGGGGGTCGGTGGACGAGTGTTCTAAACCGTTGGTTTTCGATTGCTACGACCCAGGATTGAATCCCGCATTGGGCACTTTTTTCTAATAAACAAAAAAAAAAAAGCTCCAATGGCCCCCCTGATTCTTGCAAAAGTCCAACCCCACCAGCGAGTGCAAGTAACCAAATGGGGTTCTGGCATTTGTAAGTGCAAAAGTCAAACTGCTTTTTACATTTGTAGACATGTGGTGCACCTACAGTAAAAGCAGTTGCCAACTTCTTCCCAACATGATTATCATGACCTGTACCACATGTACTAGGGATAATAATAATAATGGTTCATAGATGATCTCCCAATTATTCTCAGAATACATGCAAACTTCCGTTTCCTTTGGATTACTTTATTTAGAAGGCTATATTCTCCATTAAATCTTCTCCTTGTTTGTCACCTTATCTGTCCATTCTACCTTGATAATTCACACACTAGAGGTGCAAGAGTTATTTCCTAATATACAGTAGAACCTTCCTGTAAAGGACATCTAATTGCAAAGCCAAAGTGTCCTTTAGAGAAAGGTGTCCTCTTACCGGAGAGTTACTAAATAGTAAAAAAAATGGTAATTTTGCAGATGAAAACTGTCCTTTGTAGAGAGGCGTCCTCTAGCGTGAGTGTCCTCTCACAGAGGTTATACTGTATGACATAACATTAAAATACATAGGAAAGTGTAGCAGCAACTAGCATATAAATATATTCTGCTCGCAATATGCATACACAGCATTCCACCTATGCAAAAAGAATGATGGCAAGCAACAGTAGTAGAATACATGTTGAGAGTTTCAGCTAGCATGTACAAAGAAAGGTTGTACCTCCCACCTAAGCACAGTTGGTACAGTGGAGTGAACCCAGGAGGAGCTCTGAACCTCAGACAGCATCAAACAACACTAACAAGATTTAGAACAGGCCATCTCAAGCCATTGAAGATAGAAAATAACAACAAAATCTACTCCACTTGCCCAAAATGTAGTTTGGTACCTGCAGCTCCAGAACACATTTTGGCTTGTATTAGATGCACTAAACAGGACCTTTTGGAGAGGCCACTGCTCATCATAAAACAGCTCGAGAAGCATGAACTCATGGAATTTGTGTAATCTTTACACAAGGGGATAAGAAACAACAACAAGACTGTACCACCACTTACCATTTAACTGCCAAATTCTGTACTTCTCCATTTTTATCTTCGAGGAGTTTAAGGAGCATTTTAACTACCTGGAAACACACAGAGGAACAGACAATTAGTATGGGTGCCATATTGGATTTATTCTTGGTTTCAACATTGATAACAAAGTGGCTATTCAACCATCTTACAATCAAGTAAGTACATATTACTAAATATTGAAACATATTGAAATACACTATGCAACTTTTTTTTTTGTCATTGAAACATGTTATTTCCTGGTTTATCATGATTAAAATGTTTATAAAATGGTCATTATACCTTCCAAAGTTTGTGTTTTTTGCTCAGGAGAAACTTTAAAATATATATTTAAAAAAAACTTGCCAACATAGTCGATCTACTTTTGACGCATATGTTTCTTTTTAAAATAAAACAATTTTCTACTGCACTTTCTGCAATGATAAAATAATCGGAGGGTCTGGCTCTCTCATTAATTTATCATTGCAGAAAGTGCAGTAGAAAATTTATTTTATTTTGAAAAGAAATACAGTTAAACCTGTCTATAGCGCCCCCTCTTGGAACTCACTAAAATAAGGTGCTATAGACATGTCACTTTTAATGTAAATCGCGGGGGGTCGGTGGAAGGCTGGTTAAACCGTTTGGTTTTCGACCACTACGACCCGGGTTTGATTCCCGCATTGGACACTTTTCTGTTTAAAAAAAAAAAAAAATGCTCCAATGGCCCCCCAATTCTTGCAAAAGTCCAACCCCACCAGCGAGTGCAAGTAACCAAATGGGGCTCTGGCACATTTGTAAGTGCAAAGTTGAACTGCTTTTCACATGTGTAGACATGTGGTGCACTTACAGTAAAAAAGCAGTCGCTAACTACCCACCATGATTATCATGGCCTGTACCACGTGTACTAGGGATAAGCAAAAAAAAATGTAAATCGCATCTTACTATGTATTTAAAATCGGGCACTATAGAGAGCGAGACGCTATTTAGAGGGGGTGCTATAGACAGGTTTAACTGCATGTGTGTTGAAATTAGTTTAAATTTCTTCTAACAGATGGCATGTTAATGCATCATCTATCAATGTCTTATATTTAGGACCTGTATAGGGTTGTTCAAATGAAAATTTTTCTAGCAAAATGTTGTCTTGGGGGATATTTTGGCTTTAGTTCCTTTAAAAGATGATTTCGTCCATTTCTTGATGTTATCATTCTAGTTTGTTCTTGGCTTTCCTTTTCCTTATTGCCCTAAGATTAATTAAACCTTCCAAGGGCTGGTAGGAAAGAGCCTTAGAATTACCCATGGTGTACTGTGTTTCCTTTAAATCCTAGGTAATACCTAGATCACATGTTATAATTATAATATGTAAAGGTGTATAACACTAAACATACATGGTAGCAAACATTTCAATTTTGTCGCTACGTATTTTAACCTCAATTTTGCTGCCTTCTAAGGGCAAGAATCATCTGTGTGAGAATTTTTGTATTTATATTTTTAGAAGTGGATAGAGGGAAAGGGAATAAATATATATATAAATATTCCTACATGATATAAGGCAAGCAATTTTAACCACAAATTCAACCTCAAAAGTTGATGCATTTACCAAGACAGAGAATGTATGGGTAGTGAGACAAGGGTTAAACTTTCTCATCATCTTCACCCACTTCGTCTCCATGGTCAATTGGAATTGGCTCCCATAGCATTCTTTTCCAACCTCACCCATAGGAAACTACAGCGGAACCCTGTTAGAATGGCCACTTTTACACCAGCAACCTGGTTATAACCCCAAAGTACTTATTGCTTTCTGTAAACATGGTTATAGCAACATAAAATCTAGGTCCCAAGTGGAAGGTTTGACCCTTTTTGTTTTTATAAGTGGATCAGTCCTAAGAAGAATATGTGTCTCCTCAATCAAATATCTCTATAGGAATTAGTCTTCTAAATAGAGAGCAGGTTTCCATGACATCTGCACATGAGAGACATGGGTACACTGCAGTTAGTAAGGACTTAGTGGAAGGACAAAAATGAATCAACAAAAGTCTAATTTCAATTTGTTACTACTGATACTATTTTAATAATATTGAGGCTCAAGTTTCCCACAGCTCTAGTCTCAATAACTTTAAAAAGAGTAGTCAGTTTCCCATACATTCATCTATCTGAGGCCCAGGTGTACTAGATCTAGAGAGATTTGACCAAATCTTAAATTAAACCAAAGCACCCTTAAAATGGAAATTTGTGGGTTGGTAGGCGTGTAGTATAAGCCATCGATTTTCGATAGCCACCACCCAAGATACCACATTGAGCACTTTTTTCTAAAAAAAAAAATTTTCTTCAAATCCTTCACCTACCCTGTAAAGGGCTCCTAATCCAGGTATACAGGATGAGCAGCGTTTGTACTCCATGTTAGGAGCAGCTGCACATGGCATCTGTTCCTCATGTCAGAGGCGGCCATTTCTTTTGAAGCTAATTCGGCCTGCCACTGAGTAGTGCTCCCAGTCTTAATGACAAAGGCAGATGCATTCTACTTCACTCAGTCATGATGGTTGTCAAATCTCAAGCTTCACAAGCTTGATACCCTAATATGATTGTGTGGAGATAAGAAAGAAGAGAGACTTCTATCAATCACAAAAGCACAGAAAATCCACTGACAACTTTATATGTGATTGAGGAGAGAACAAGACAAGCTTTCAGCCCGTATATTCTGGAAAACCATCAATATTTGGATGAGAGAGTTGCAAGCCATCGGCTAGATTCATTTACAGAATCAAGAGATTATTTTATTCTAGAGAACTTCCTACTGTCCATATACTGCATTGATCAATTATTAGGGGGGCCTGGCTCATCAGTGTCAAACCATCTTAACGGTTTTGCCAGTTTAATTTACCAGACCACTATATTATTGTACAAGCATTATCAATCTTTGATGGAAATTTTTTTAAGAATTCTTTGTAAAATTATTTGAGAGAAATTGAGTGCATGTGAGCTTTTGGAGAGGAAAGTATAAATATATAGGACTAGCCGAATGACCCGGGCAACGCCCGTGTTTTACCCGATTGAATGTTTTGATTCAAATACTATTTGTTACAATTATAAATTGGCGCCTTATATAAATGCATATGTTAGTTAATAACTATAGCCTATGTGCTTTATCTGTCTATGTACTGTTGGCTTCCGTAGGCGTCTCTTACTGGGAAAAAGAAAGAGAGGATTCCATTTGGTTATTAACTAATATATGCATTTATTTAAGGAGCGACCCGCTCCAACACAATGGTTACAAAAACGAAAAAGCGAGTGGGGGGGGGGGGGCAAAGGTGGCGTGATCGTAGCCGACCAATAGGAGGGCGCCATTCCAAAAAAAAAGCAAACGGTGACAGAGATGACTGATGAAGAATGACGCTCGTAACTGTATATAGAATTGAGCTTTCTGTAAAACCATTTGGAAATAATAGGCCATCACAAGCAATATTTAAGCTAGATTTAAACTTTTTTCTTTTCTTTTCAACATTCTATATTTCAGATTCTCTAAACACATTCTAATATTGTTTTGAAAATAGAGCAATCCATAAATAAATCTTTAATTAAAAAAGGCATATATTGGATCAAAATATCATTTATACACATTAATATGTTATAATACCTTGATAAAGGTTGACGTTCAGCCAACTGAAATATGGTAAAATAAATGATATTTTGATCCAATATATGCCTTTTTTAATTTAACATTCTAATATACTAATCATTTCCTTGATAAGGTACAATTTGGATTATAGATTATAAACACAAGGTAATAAGACCAAATCTAAATAAATAGTGTGTGACGTTTCGGTAACAGCATTGTTACCGAAACGTAACACACTATTTATTTAGATTTGGTCTTATTACCTCGTGTTTATAATCATTTCCTTCTTCAGTTGATTTCACATTTTCTCCGAGCGATCCACAAACATCCAAGCTGCATTTCCCATCGGTGTAAAGGGAAAGATAAAAAAAAACATGAGGTATAATGAAGAGACTTACTTTTCTTTCACTGTCATCATCCAGCTTTATGGAATCCTTCTGCAGTTCGGCCATCAGGTCGTTGGTAGCCATGAACCTGAAGTCCTTATCTGTGGACGTCATCTGTGACATCCACCATCTTGGTTACCTTGGTGTATGTGACATATTACAGTAGAACCTCCCTGTAAAGGACGCCTAATAACAGAGCCAAAGTGTCCTTTAAGGAGACGGTGTCCTCTTACTGGAGAGTTACAAAACAGTAAAAATGGTAATTTTGCAAATGCAAAGTGTCCTTTATAGAGAGATGTCCTCTAACGTGAACGTCCTCTCATGGAGGTTCTACTGTACTGAGAAAAGATACCTGAAAAAAGGTTCTATTCCCCTACCCCCACATGTACAAATAGTGGAATTGATAGAGCACAATTTGGATTATAGATACAAGAAAATAAGACCTAATTCAAATAATTTAATAGTGGGTGATGTTTCGGCAACAGCATTGTTACCATCATCACACAAAAGAATAAAAATATATCTTTTAATACAAATCTTTTTATTCTTTTGTCTGATGATAGTAACAATGCTGTTGCTGAAATGTCACACTCTATTAAATTATTTGGTTTAGGTCTTATTTTCTTGTATTTAAAATAGCATCTGTAACATAGTGCCTTCTAGTGCTGAAATTTATAAACAATATTTTTTTAACTCAAATTTTCTTCTAAAATATAAAATTAAAGTTTATTGTGTAGAGAGGTGTCCTCTAGTGGAGTGTCCTCTCATGGAGTATGTTCTTTTTTTTTTTTGCTTATCCCTAGTACAGGCCATGATAACCATGGTGGGTAGAAGTAGGCGACTGCTTTTACTGTAAGTGCACCACATGTCTACACATGTGAAAAGCAGTTCGACTTTGCACTTACAAATGTGTCATAGCCCCGTTTGGTTACTTGCACTCGCTGGTGGGGTTGAACTTTTGCAAAAATCAGGGGCCATTGGCGCTTTTTTTTTTATCGGAAAAAAGTGCTCAATGCGGGAATCGAACCCGGGTCGTAGCGGTCGAAAACTAACTGTTTAGACCATTCTTCCACCGACCCCCGGAGTATGTTCTACTGTATAAGGGGATTTAAAGGATATTAAGTAGTAAGAAAAATATTTTGCCTGGAAGTTTCGATGGCTTGAGAGTTATGGGGCACACAAATCACACAAATACATAAAACAACTACAGTCAAACTTCTTTAATTCAAAACCCCCCAGGGGGATCATAATTTTCAGTTGAATTTAAAGTCAGTGTTGAAAATTATAGTTGTAAATTAGAGAACCTCATTATAAATATATTTTTTAACCCTCTAAAAAAAAAGATTTGTACAGTCAAACCTCTTTAATTCAACACCCCAAGGGATCAGAGTTTTCGGTTGAATTAAAGGAAGTGTTGAATTAAGGTTAGATGATTAGCTAATCATCTAACTAACTAAAATAATATTTTTTGAAATTGCTTTGTAATATAAATTAATGATATTAATTGAAACCATTGTGTGTACTTTTTTGTATTTATTTTTTTATTTTCATGATTAAATTTTAGTATCTGGAACAAAATGGCAATAATACAAATGTCTTATTTTCCCATGGATTAGTTCCCTATGTATAATAATAGCCAATCAAACATGGAGATTTGTAATGTCTAACTTTACTTTTTGTAATAGTCGAACTTGGATAATTCAAAGCCCAAGGGACCAAAAAAAGTTCAAATTATCCAAAAATTTGAATTAAAAATGGGAATTCTATTTATAGGAAATTCTAGGGACCAAGATAAATATTCTAATTAAAGATGTTTGAATTATCCAAGTACATCAATACCTCGCTTTGCGTCATTTCGTTTTGCGCTTTTTTCGAAGTAGCGTTGCTGCTTAATTTTTACTGATTTTCACTGTGCGTCGTTAGATTTTCGAAGTTGCGTTTGTTTTGGATTAGAGTCTTTGATTTATTTTTTTTCCTAAAATATGGCAACACCTTTGTTTTTGATTGCGCCTTCACATATTTTCACTTTGTGTCGTTTCAATTTGCGTCGTGTTTTTTTTGGAACGTAACCCCGACGCAAAGCGAGGTATGGGTGTACTACTGTATTTTTGTTTGATGTAAATTATTTTAAAGATGAATTTAATTCATGGAGAGTTTGCTAATAAAGGAATCATTTATTGCTTTTTTTCTATTGCTCAATATCGCTTTGTTGTTGTTGTTGAGACTGCTGTTCATTTTACTTTTTTATGGAGGTTGGTATACAAGTGGTATTCTGGCAGCCACAAGGTGGGATCAAATCTCACAATGGGAGCTTTTTTTCTGAATGAAAAATTGCTCCAATGGCTTCTTTCAAAAGTCCAACCCCACCAGTGAATGCAAGTAACCAAACATGGCTCTGGCATATTTGTAGGTACAAAAGTCTATTTTCTCATGTTTAGACATGTATGCACTTACACTAAAAGCTGTTGCCAACTTCTATCCATTGTGATTACATGGCCTGTACTACATGTACTAGGGATAATAAAAATATTATTTCTAAATTGAGTTCTTACTAGATTATCATTTACATCATTAACTCTTTCAATAAATTAAAAATAAAATGATATACAAATATATAAACAAATATAAATTTGTAAAGAAAATACAAGGTATTAAGACTAAATCTAAATAAATAGTGTGTAAGGTTTCGGTAACAGCATTGTTACCATCTTCAGACAAAAGTGCTGATGGTAACAACGCTGTTACCGAAATGTCACGCAATATTTATTTATTTGGATTTGGTCTTATTACCTGTGTGAGACATGTTGACAACCACCATGACTGGGTGAAGTAGAATGCGTCTGCCTTTGTCATTAAGACTGGGAGCACTACTCAGTGGCAGGCCGACTTAGCTCCAAAAGAAATGGCCGCCTCTGACATGAGGAACAGACGTCATGTGCAGCCGCTCCTAACATGGAGTACAAACGCTGCTCATCCTGTATCCCTGGATTAGGAGCCCTTACAGGGTACTATCAGCCGGGCCAGCTGAGCCCAGGTCTTTAAGCAAGCGTGTTACTGCTCCGCCTCCTCCTTTTTTATCTGGGTTTGGGACTGGCAAAGACAATAATCCAAATTGTGCCTTATGATTTTAAATAAAATGTTGAAGATTATTTTTCTCTTTTTTTTTTGGTTTTCTTTGTGACATCAGGTGAGGGATCACTTCTGATAAGACAAAATCTTCCATCCCAAGGGGGGATAGCTGAAAATCAGTTTGGCAAAGTTTGTTTGCATAAGATAAAAGTAGTATCATTTGTATTTTGAGGTGCTTGGTTACCTTGCAAAAAGAGTGTGAATTTATACTGCAGTAGACATTCTCTGTAAAGGATGCCTAGTTGCAGAGCTAGAGTGTTCTTTAGGGAGAGGTGTCCTCTTACCGGAGAGCTGCTAATTAGTAAAAAATGAAAATTTGGTGATGAAAACTGTCCTTTATAGAGAGGTGTCCTCTATCTGGTGTGTCCTCTCATGGAGGTTCTACTGTATAAAATGTATAATTATAAAGCACAATTTGGATTATAGATACAAGAAAATAAGACCTAATCTAAACAAGTTAATAGTGTGTGACATTTCGGTAACAGCATTGTTACCATCATCAGACAAATTATGGTAACAATGGTGTTACCGTAACGTCATACACTATTAACCCTTAATTACTGGCGTTCGGCTTGAAAGGCCGTGTGAAAATTAAAAATGTTTGTAAAAATTTCAAAATGCCTCATTTTTCATCAAATTTTTAAGTAGCTTAATAAAATGCATTTATTTGAAGAACTTTGCATTTTAAGAGAAATATATTTTGTATATCCCGAGTTATTAAATCAAACGGCCTTTAAAGCCGAGCGCCAGTAATTACGTCACTGGGAATTTTAGCGTTCCTATTATTGGCCGTATTACTTTTGGTTTTATTGACCTTCAAACGCACCAAATAAGTTGAGCATTCGTTTTTATATTACTCTTGCTTTAATTATATGCATTCTAAATTGTGTTTTGTGATTGTAATTATGTATAATATAATAGAAGTTCGGTTCCACTTTTGGTTTTTCAAAAAACAAAACTTTAGTATCCTATGTCCCTAAAATTGGACAATTTGTTACATTACTCTCCACAATGCATTCGACCACAGCAATTGATCAAGAAACTGCTGAACAACAAAAGCCCGAGATAATCACATTTTATAATATGACCAAAGGTCATGTGGATGTAGTTGATCAGAAATGTGCCATGTATTCTGTTGGAGGAAGAACCAAAAGATGGCCCCTGTGTTTATTTTTTAACTTTTTGGATGTGGTTGCAATAAATTCAGCAGTAATCTATAAAGCTGTAAAGCAAGACGGTGGAATGGCTCGAAAATATTTTATAAAGCAGCTTGCTCTACAACTAATGAGAGATGCCTTGAATATGAGAAATCAAGCCAAAAATATGTCAAGAGATCTGCAAGTATTAATTCAGAAGCATGCTGGAACTTCATCACTTGAGGTAGGCAAATATTTATTTGATGTTTATACGAAATATCAATAATGTGTGTTCTCTAGGAATCCAAAAGCGGCAGTCCTTGTCCCAAAAAACGCAAAAGATGCTACCTATGTAAAAAAGATCGTCGAACTCAAATGCAATGCAAAAAATGCAAAGAGACAATCTGCAAAGATCATTCTATTGAAATATGCTTGAATTGTGCACCTAATCTTGAATAAAATATGCTAGATAGAATTTTTTAGAATATATATAGAATATTTTAGATAGAAAGAGTTTCTTGTAAATTTTCATTTAATTTTGTTTAGAGCTCTGTTTATTCGAAAAAATCTAAATATTTATTCTTTGGAAATTATGTGAATACGTTTAATTTATTTTTAATATTATAATTAACATGGTTTATTATTGATTTTAAAAGTCGGCCTGAGAGGCCGAACGCCAGTAATTGTGTAACTAAATTAGGCGCCAGTAACTAAGGGTTAAATTGTTTGGATTAGGTCTTATTTTCTTGTATCTATAAAGAGTATAGAAGAGTACATATATAATTTGTGAAGACATTTCTTTACAAAGGAGTCTTAATAGGCAAAATTACCATTTTTGCTATTTAGAAACTCTCCAAGTAAGAGGATACCTCTCCCTAAAGGATACTTTGACTCTGCAACTAGGTGTTGTCTTTTACAGAGAGGTACTGTATAGTCATAACACTTCTGACACGTTCTTTCAGGTAGAGCATGGTCACTATAAACTATTATGACTCTCAGCAGCTTTTTTCTTCATATTGAAGTGATGAAGTAAAACTCCCAGCAAAAACACATTATTTGGTACAAAAGTTGACATTTTAGGAGCAAACAGAAACTAGGTTTTTTACACTTCTGAGAAATGACGGTTACTGAAAAAGGAAACCTTATGATGACACTTCAAAATAATGCCAGATGCAACAATGGAATAATAAACTAGTAGCGCCATCTTTATCAAAACCACACGAACTTATTTATACTCCCAATACATGTCACAAATTGTTTAAATTTTACGATAACAGATGCCACACTAATTACACATATTTTTTAAATGTCTAAAAACCTTATTTTATCCTACTCTGTGAATTCATGGTATATTCTAATTGGATGATAGAAGAATGAGACAATACATCCAGATGGCACAAGAACCTATAGGACATGTAACAACTGTCCTGGTGTGGAACTAACACCTACTCACATATTCTCATGCCCAGCAATGGCCGCAGCCTTGCATAAAATTGACATAGACCCAGAGTAGCAGCTTTACACACCCAAGATAGTGGACATTGCTGCTGCTGTGATAGAGATGTATGGAGACATCTGAGGCTCTTCATTGGACATGACAACAACATGATAGAAGAATACTTGGCATTTTAAACTGGCGGGTAGTCTTAGACACCTTCCCCAAACCCAAGTATTTATTAGTGATTTAAGGTAAATAAGTATAGATGGGCGATTTGCCATGTTTCGTCTACAGCTAAGGTAAAAGCTTGTTTTTGATTGGCTTTCAATGAATAATGCTTATTTCTTATTGGCTGATGGATGTGGTAGAACATACCTAATTATAAATGCCACTTCTTTCATCTCCGCCTTTGCCGGTCCAAAGCCCAGATGCAGTAACAAGCTCACTAAAAAACCTGGGTTCAGCTGGCCCGGCTGATAGTACCCTGTAAGGGCTCCTAATCCAGAGATACAGGATGAGCAGCGTTCGTACTCCATGTTAGGAGCGGCTGCACATGGCGTCTGTTCCTCATGTCAGAGGCGGCCATTTCTTTTGGAGCTAAGTCGGCCTGCCACTAAGTAGTGCTCCCAGTCTTAATGACAAAGGCAGACGCATTCTACTTCACCTAATCATGATGGTTGTCAAGTCTCAAGTTTTACAAGCTTGATACCCAATATGATTGAGTGGAGAAAAGAAAGAAGAAGAAGACTTCCTTCATCAAAAGATATGAAAAACCTATGGTACTCCTATCACTTGTGACCATTGCTGAAAAGTATCAGATTTGGGTTGTGGTAACAAAGACGTAATACCAGCTTTTCAATTTCAGAAAGCCTAACTGAAGATCATAGTTTCTGACTAATGGCTTTTGTCTCAGCCAGAAAGGGCTTTTATTTGACTGGTTCAAATCACATTAATAGGTACCGCTCAGCAAGAGCAACCTAGTTCATGATATTTGAAACAGTGAATAATATGTGAAGGTTATTCACATATTAAACAAATTTTAACGCGGGATTCAATCCCGGTTCATGACTGTCGGGAATCAAGTGTGTTACCCTCTTATCCACCGACTTATTGTCGGGAATCGAGCGTGTTACCCTCTCATCCACCGACTTATTGTCTGGAATCGAGCGTGTTACCCTCTCATCCACCGACTTATTGTCTGGAATCGAGCGTGTTACCCTCTCATCCACCGACTTATTGTCGGGAATCGAGCGTGTTACCCTCTCATCCACCGACTTATTGTCGGGAATCAAGTGTGTTACCCTCTCATCCACCGACTTATTGTCTGGAATCAAGTGTGTTACCCTCTCATCCACCGACTTATTGTCGGGAATCGAGCGTGTTACCCTCTCATCCACCGACTTATTGTCGGGAATCGAGCATGTTACCCTCTCATCCACCGACTTATTGTCGGGAATCGAGCGTGTTACCCTCTCATCCACCGACTTATTGTCGGGAATTGAGCGTGTTACCCTCTCATCCACCGACTTATTGTCGGGAATTGAGCGTGTTACCCTCTCATCCACCGACTTATTGTCGGGAATCGAGTGTGTTACCCTCTCATCCACCGACTTATTGTCGGGAATCGAGCGTGTTACCCTCTCATCCACCGACTTATTGTCTGGAATCAAGCGTGTTACCCTCTCATCCACCGACTTATTGTCGGGAATTGAGCGTGTTACCCTCTCATCCACCGACTTATTGTCGGGAATTGAGCGTGTTACCCTCTCATCCACCGACTTATTGTCTGGAATCAAGTGTGTTACCCTCTCATCCACCGACTTATTGTCGGGAATCGAGCGTGTTACCCTCTCATCCACCGACTTATTGTCGGGAATCGAGCATGTTACCCTCTCATCCACCGACTTATTGTCTGGAATCAAGCGTGTTACCCTCTCATCCACCGACTTATTGTCGGGAATTGAGCGTGTTACCCTCTCATCCACCAACTTATTGTCGGGAATTGAGCGTGTTACCCTCTCATCCACCGACTTATTGTCGGGAATCGTGCGTGTTACCCTCTCATCCACCGACTTATTATGCTTTTATTTGATAAGATTCACAAAGTTCATTAATTCTTCATAGTTTGTCATGGAGGTATTTAGCTGGCAAAGTGGAATTACCAATTCAATGACAGTTAATGGAAATTTTGATGGTAGAATATTGATCTATAAAAATGGTACTTCTCTCTCATCAAAATAGATGCTAGCACAAAGTTTTATGTCTATTTTGAAGGAAGAGGTAGCCTTTATTTTATAAAACAATCGTATTTAACGGTACATTATTTTCGTTAAAAGAAAAAAAGCATCAAAAGATTTTTCTATGATGGCATTACTTTAAATTCATCGTGATATTTTACATATAGTGGAATTAAAATAACTTATTCAAAGATACAGATGTGTAATTTTTCAGGAATTTTTTTTATTTTAAAATAATTTTTGATATTTAACTAAAACAGCTATTTTCATATTCAATTGTCACATAATTTTTTTTAAATAAACCGCATTCTACCAATATTATTTTGATGATTTTAAATGCTTTAAAAGTTCAAAATTTTAAATAAATATAGTTTCAATTTGTTTGTATCCATATATTATAATTTTATTAATATATTTGGGGTAATTAATACGATAATAAACCTATTTTCATTTGTGTCGATAGGCTTAAATGCGAAACACTATAGAATATAGGACTAAAATGCATTTACCTTTTCTAACAGGTTTGCAATATGGTAAGAGACGTTCGCCATCTTTTCCTAATATCAATTTACACCTATGAAATTAAACAAATTTAAATTTTTGGCATAGAACAAAGTAAATAAAACAGTGGTATGATGGGTTTGCCGACTACAGGGTTACAAATCCTTTTTTGAAATACTTTTTCTTTCAAGTCGCACTACAAGCTTCATAGAAAATATATTATAATTATATGTTTTTTTTTTATTTCTAGGGTTTTTGACTCCACTAATTAACTTATAATAATTATAATTTTGTAGTTTTCTAAATTCAAGATCAGATTAATAATTCGAAAATATGATTTTAAAAGGCCATGCTGTATTTTATACTTTTGTATTTGGAATAAATATTAGCTTTAAAATAAAAAAGGAGTTCTCTCTCTCTCTCTCTCTCTGATATACACTAGCGGTATAAATTGAATTAAATGTAGTGAATAGTATTTAGATGTTAATAAAATAGCTTGATCTCTATTGCCAATTTCTCAAATTAAAATGATTGAAAAATAAATTATAGCAGCGCATCTAGTTTGGGTGGAATCTGAGTAAAGTTTTATTTAAAAATTTAAATTTATAGAAAGAGAAGAGTAAATATTTTATTAATTGCATTTTTTGCAATAATTTTTTTTCATAAATTAGTGCTAGAACATGAGCCCTCTGACATATAACTGAGAAATTTGAGAAAGTAAGGCAAGAATTTTGTAACTTTAATTCATTAAGCAATCTTTAATTATTTAAGACAAGCCAGTCAGATGCTTAGTTGCTTTTTTTTTACATACCACTAATTTCTGCTGTCAGTGTTCACAAATTTCCAAATATTGGATATTCCAATATACAGTCTACTCTCGTTATAACGCCACCATCCAGATTTTGCAAAGAAGCGGCGTAAGGCGAGGGTGGCGTTGTATCAACACACACGTTTAAAATGTGAAATTTAAAGATACAATAAATTATTTATAACAATTAATAATAACAATTTATACTCTAAGTCAATATATAGAATGCCGGCATTAAATAATTAATATGATAAATAGAAAGCATTAATTTATAATTTATTCATAAAAAAGAAATTACCTTTTCTTGAAGAAGTCTGTGATCCCAACTTGTCTTTTCTCTCCCTAACTTATGGCATAGACACGGCGTAACAAACCCGCAGATAGATTGACGTCGTCAGAAGTTGCTCTCTTGGAGTGCTCAAAAAACAACAAAACTGTCTCAGCAGCTGTTCTGGCTTCCCTTAACGATGGTAGGCGCGGAGTCACTGTTGCATCATCATCCTCGCCAAGTTCTTCTTTCGCTGTAACAGTGGACACCAGAAAATTGTCATCTGTTAGCTTCATTTCCTGGGAATCATCAACCAGTTGAAACTCCCTTTCAGTCATCAAATTCTCTGGTGTAATAGCGAATATATCGCGAATGCGATCGAGCAGATTTCCATAATTAAAAGGCTCAACTGCAGCAGTAGAAGTGAAGCGAATGCCTGTATGATTCCAGCAGTTGCCCAACAGAATCCCAAGCCATTTTACAATAGCGCACAGCGTAATCCAGACGTAATTCTGTGGGTAGATGGGCATCCGCCAATTCCACCATTTTCTGGAGTTGAAGCTTGCGATATTGAGCCTTGAAACCCTTGATGATGCCACTATCCAGTGACTGGCAGTCATATTTGGTGAAAGGAATATTTATGTTGCTGAGACCATCATTAGGGACGCAGTGAGACGTTATCTAACAACAGTAGGATACGGCGTCCTTCAGAGACAAGCTGCTTGTTGAACTGCAGTAGCCATTCTTGAAAGATGCTAGAGGTCATCCATGCTTTGCTGTTAGATGTGTAAGTGCAGTAGAAGTGTGGACTAAAGTTTCTGAAGCCTCGAGGCTTTGCCGATTTTCCAATAATCAGCAATTGCCGCTTGTCTGTTCCAGTAGAGTTTCAGCACAGTAGAACAGTGATTCGTTGCTTCATCCTTTTGACACCACGGCAGTTTTCATCTTTGTGAGCAAGTGTTCGGTCAGGAATGAGCTGAAAAAATAATCCTGTTTCGTCTGCATTGTATATGTTGGCTGAGTCATATCCAGAGTTCGCAGCATACTGTTCAAATTTGTAAGGTGTTCATCAATGATAGCTGGAGAAATTGATGCGCCTTCCCCACAGAGCCGTCGTTGCGAAATATGGAATCTCCCTTTAAATCGCTGCAGTCACCCAATGCTGTACGCGAAATTTTCTGGTACGTCCAACTGCCCGCCAAGTTTTTTTGCCTTTTCTCTTAGGAGGTCATCAGTAATAATAGTATTATTGGCACACTTTTGGGTAAACCAGTTGAAGAGAGCGTCTTCCAAGTCACTAAATTTTCCGACTCTTTGAAGAACCAACAGTATAATTTTCCCACTTCTCAGCCTGAGTGAGAATATCACGGACAGTTGTTCGTGGAAGTGAGAGAAACGCTCTCCAATCTCATTCTTCGACATCGTAGGGTTATTTTTTGCCAACTGGCATATCTCCTTCTTCTTTTCAATGGTGATCGATTCACATTTACGCTTTTGGGAACTCATGATCCTGTGTATGTCCCAGGCACAAGAAGGAAAAGGGTCTGCTGGCTGTTCACACAATCTGTTGTGTCAACAGCAGGCAAAGTCTGGTGCCGCTGGCGGAAAAAATGCAGACAGGAAAAGGGAAGCGGGGGGGGTGAGGGACGTTGTGAGCGGCGCTATAACGAATGGTTTTTACTACTTGGGATACGAAAAATCAGCGGCGGAAGGCGAACAGCGAGGGAGTGGCGTTATATCGAGAAAAATACATTGATGTAGATTGGGACAAAACGAAAAAGCGGCGTAAAGCGAGGGTGGCGTTATATCGAGTGGCGTTATAACGAGAGTAGACTGTATATATATATATAGGTGTTACCTTTCTATCACCTCTAAAAGTTTTTACGAAGTAATTGAAATACAAAATGACAAATTCAAAAGAAATTCTCTCTAGTTTCTCTAAAATAGAATAAAATAATGAGGGATGGAACATATTTTAGTGTTAAAGTTCTAAAAAGAAACCTAGAGGAGAGAATAGTCTTTCAACTAATGTGGTAGATAAGTTATGTGCATAAAGACGACAGTCTGTTTGTAGAGAATAAAATAATACTAATCAATAGAACCTTGCTTTATTGTGTCAAAAATTCTGTGGTCAAAGTTTTCAGTTGCAAAAAAAAAGTTCTGCAATCATATAACGCCAAAGGTATTGAACAGGCAGATTCATTGATTTACTGCTATCTCGATAAAAAATTGAAGAGCCTATTTATAATTTAAATACTGAAATTTTTCAATTTTCTTCCAAGGACCAACAAATCGAGAATAAGTAAAATGATGCTAGTATGTCACAAAGATAAGAATAAATGCGAACTATACAGCCCAGGGGGGATCTTGCAACATTGTGTGTGATCTGATGGCGTTCCAGAACTTGTCTCTTAAGCTATATAGAGTTAAGATATTGTCACTGAATAATTATTTTAAATATTCTGTGGTATATCATCATTAATATTTGCATAGTCACTCATTACGATTCTTATATATTTTACTTGTAAATAAATTTTTAGATATAGTTTTGCATTTTCTAAATAAACTATTTTTTACTTAAACTTTTGTAGTGCTCGTTATCTCTACCGTGACAACTGGTGGAGAAGCTGGAATATTCCCTCGACGCCCAAGCCATTAGAAGAAGCCGAAGACTACAAAGACTAGAACCTGAGGAAAACATCGCTATGGTCAATCAAGAGACACAGACAAAAATGAGTGAGTACCACTTTCAACCTTTTAGAAACCCTTCTATTTTTACTGGAGAACGCAACCAGAATCCAGAAAAATGGTTGAAGGAGTTCCATCGCGTCGCCCGCTATAATTGCTGGGATGATTCAATGTGCCTCGCAAATGTTTATTTTTTCCTCCAAGGAACAGCGCACAGATGGTACGAAAATGTTGAAGAGAAAATTAATTCATGGGATATTTTTGTGAAAATGTTTTCTCAGAATTTCGGACATCATGTCACCCAAAAAGATCAGCTCGCAGAGAACCTCAAAACTCGAGCTCAGGGGAAGGAGGAGACCAGTGACTCCTACATTCAAGATGTTCTCCATCTGTGCAGAGAAGTAGATCCGGCTATGATGGAAAATGAAATAATCGCACACTTGACGAAAGGAATATCGGAGGAGATATATCGGTCAATGATCATTTTAGACATCGCAACTATCAATGAGTTCATCAAATGGTGCCGAAAAATCGAGGCTTCAAATAAAAAACGTGTAAATAAACGTGTAGTATTCGACAGACTACCGAATGTTGCTGCCATCGGTTCAGCAGACTCTGAATCAATGGAAGACTTGGTCCGACGCATCGTGCGTGAAGAGGTTCATCGCGCACTAAATCCGGAGTCAACTACCCCTGAACCATCTTCTATGAAAGAGATTATCCGAGAAGAGATTGAAAAAACGTAGCTGCAATTTCGAAGCCTATTCAAAGGCCTCCACCACGACAGTCGTACCCCAGCCAAACACGTACATTCAACCAGGTTCCACGACGTCAGTACCCTACCCAAACACCCATATATAACCAGACGCCACCACAACGAAGAACGGATGAATGGAGGACGCATGACAACATCCCAATATGTTTTAATTGCGGCCGCCCAGGCCATGTTAAGCGATATTGTAGAGAACGCCGACAATGGACGCAGATACCCGAAGGACATGCACCAAGCACCCAAGAACCTCAAATGGGTGACCACCAAGCCATAAGAAGCCAAACCTACCGCAGACAATCGCCGTATCCAAACAGAGGAAGATCCCCAAGACGCCAGTCCGTTTCCCCAGGCCGCCATACAAGCCAATCCCCACGCCGCTACAATCTAGAAAAAAACTAAGCGTCGCGTCTTCTTTCGAGGGGGAAGCCGCGGGTGTGAAAAACCCTCCATTGTCGACAGCCGCTAAATTACAACAAAATTATGTCGAAATCATCATTGATGACATTGCGTTTTCTGCTCTAGTCGATTCAGGTTCCTCTTTTTCGGTTATCTCTGATGGATTAAGACGACAATTAAAAAAGACCATGTTCAAGGATAGCGGAATGACTCTGAAAGTTGCTGATGGCAAGAGTGTTACATCGATCGGCCGATGCACAATCAGCTTGAGCATCAATGGATTGGAACAGCCGCTTGAGTTTATCGTCCTCCCTAATAGTAACCCAAGTATTATCCTCGGATGGGATTTCCTAGAGGCATCAAATGCCGTGATTGATTGTGGACGCGCCGAAATCAGATTGGAAGGGGCCAAAGATGTACTAAATTCACCAGCTTCCATGGGAAAAGTTGTGGCTAGCAGAAGCGTCGTAATCCCAGCCGAATCTGCCAAACTAATAAATGTTATGAGTGAAGAGCTTGATGGGCAAAATCAGGTATTTTTAGAACCTTCGAAAAAGGTATCAATAGGAAAAGGGTTAACACTTCCCTGTGCATTATTCAGGCTTTCCCATAATAAAGGAAAACTTTGGATCGTAAATTCTGGCACCACAGCTCAAATAGTCCCTAAGGGAATGTGCCTGGGAAAAATTCAAAGGGTTGAAGAAAATAACTTGACGGCTATTTCGGAATGTTCTGAATTTAATAAGGAGGTGAAAGATGGGAATCATGCCAGTCATGCTGATAAAGGTGACTTTAAATTTTTACAAAATCTAATTAGTGATGATTTATCAGAGGAGCAGCAGTCTCAAATCTTATCAATTTTAAAGCGACATGATAAAATATTTGATAAAAATAATAAACCAGTAAAGCAAACTTCATTAACCAAGCATAAAATTGAAACTGGAAACCATCAGCCTATTAAGCATAGACCATATCGAGTCTCCCCTACAGAACGCCAAGCAATCCAAACGGAAGTGGACAAAATGCTAGACGCCGGGATTATACGTCATTCAGAAAGTCCATGGTCATCGCCGGTTATTTTAGTGAAGAAGAAGGATGGTAACTGGCGTTTCTGTGTGGATTACAGACGACTAAACAAGGTTACTAAAAAAGACGTTTACCCACTACCTCGAATCGATGATACACTTGACTCCCTGAAAGGAGCCAAATTTTATTCATCAATGGACCTTCGTTCAGGATATTGGCAGATAGAAGTCGACGAAGCAGATAGAGAAAAAACTGCCCTTATTACCCCTGACGGACTCTATGAATTCCTGGTCATGCCCTTTGGCCTATGTAATGCCCCTGCAACATTCGAGCGCATGATGGACAAGATATTGAAAGGCCTGAAATGGACGATGGCCCTCTGTTATTTAGACGACATCGTTGTGTATTCCAAATCGTTCAACGAACATTTACACCGGCTTGAAATCATACTACAATGTCTCGACAAAGCCGAGCTACGCCTCAACCCCAAAAAGTGCCTTTTCGGAACCAAACGAATAAGAGTGTTTGGACACCTCGTCGATAGTAAATGTATTTATCCCGATCCAGAAAAGATTGAAGCTATCGCCAGGTTTCCGACCCCAAGATCTATAACAGATGTGAGAAGCTTCATTGGCTTATGCTCCTATTATCGTAGATTTATCGAAAATTTTGCTGAGAAAGCTGCTCCTCTACACGAAGTCCTCAAAAAAGATAATAAATTCACGTGGAACTCTGACCAACAGGATGCTTTTGATTCCTTGAAAGAAGCATTGATGTCTGAACATGTTCTTGCCTATTTCGAAGAACAACTGCCAACCGAGCTTCATACTGACGCCAGCGGTTATGGAATTGGAGCTGTCCTCGTGCAGATCAACGATGGGAAGGAGCGGTCAGTTGGTTATGCTTCAAGAACTTTATCGAAGGCGGAGAAGAATTACTCAACAACGGAAAGAGAATGCTTGGCCGCAATATGGGCCATCAACAAATTTCGACCGTACCTTTTTGGTCGTGAGTTTGTCATCGTCACTGACCACCACGCTCTTTGCTGGTTATCTAACCTGAAGGACCCGACAGGAAGACTAGCAAGATGGGCTTTAAAACTCCAAGAATACAACGTAACAGTTGTTTATAAAAGTGGACGCAAACACCAAGATGCCGACTGTCTTTCTCAAAATCCTCTCCAACTTGAATCGGAGGAAGCATACAATGATGAGGATGATGATATACCCTCAATAACTGCTCTGACGTGCTTTGAGGCTGAACAAAGAAAATACCCTAAAATTAGTAAATTGATTGAAGAAACAGAAAGATTTGGTGCAGAATCGAAAGGATATGAAATGTTAAAAGGAACCTTATACAAAAAGAATTTCGACCCCCTGGGAAACCAACACCTTTTAGTTGTTTCCAGGCACTTACGCTTAGAACTACTGAAAAGTTTACACGACGCTCCCACAGCAGGTCATCTTGGATTTTCGAAGACATATGAGAGAGTTAAAAACAAATATTTCTGGCCAGGACTTCTCCGGGACATACGGAAGTATGTTGCTCATTGTAAAGAGTGCCAAAGAAAGAAACAATCAACTCAAAAGCCACCCGGACTACTTAAGGCAATACCTCCTGCAACCTCCCCTTTTCAGAGAGTTGGAATGGACCTCCTTGGAAGATTTCCCAAGTCTGATACTGGTAATAAATGGATCATAGTCTGCACTGACTATCTTACTCGATTTGCCGTTACTAAAGCCTTACCCACAGGGGAAGCAAAAGAAGCAGCCAAGTTCTTAATGGAAGATGTTGTTCTTAAGCACGGAGCCCCCAGAGAAATCATCACGGACCGAGGACGAGTATTCCAATCCAAGTTGATTGCGGAACTCACCAATCAATGCTCGTCGATACATAGGTTCACGACAGCGTATCATCCCCAGACGAATGGACTTACGGAGAGATTAAACAAAACCTTAGCCAACATGATCGCTATGTATGTAAGTGTTGAACAGAAGGACTGGGACGTAATCCTGCCCTACGTTACGTTCGCCTACAACACGGCAAAACAAGATACGACAGGTTTTACCCCTTTTGAACTGATTCATGGACGCGAAGCCGAGACAACTGTAGACACTCTTTTCCCAAATCCGCATGAAGATCTCCAAGAGGATTACAGTCAGAGGATTGCCTCGCGAGTCGAAGAGACTAGGCAGCTAGCAAGATTAGAAACCTTGAAAGCCCAAGAAAATGACAAGGCCAGATATGACTCAAAGCACGAAGCAATGGATTACGACGTTGGTGACCTGGTATGGATTTTCATCCCGATAAGAAAGATGGGACTCTCAGAAAAACTGATGAAAAGGTACTTCGGGCCATACAGGGTTACTCGGAAACTCTCTGACGTGACCTTCGAAGTTGAACCTGTGGACCAACCAACCAGGAGACGCCAAACAAGAGACCTGGTCCATGTACTGAGAATGAAACCCTACCATGACCCTGAGGACCAAGCTGATCTGTTCAAGTGATAATTACAGCGGGACGCTGTTCATCTAGGAAGGGGGCAATGTCACTGAATAATTATTTTAAATATTCTGTGGTATATCATCATTAATATTTGCATAGTCACTCATTACGATTCTTATATATTTTACTTGTAAATAAATTTTTAGATATAGTTTTGCATTTTCTAAATAAACTATTTTTTACTTAAACTTTTGTAGTGCTCGTTATCTCTACCGTGACAATATTTTCAAGTAGTGTATGTAACTACAAACATGGGCTATGGATTTTCTGTCTGCAAGTTCACTCTCCAAAACTGGTATGCATCTCTCCCTTACCTTTAAACGAATAATTATAAAAGAGCATAATGTTGCATCATGGCTAATGAACCTATTTTATTTTAATTTGTAATATTATTTTTCATATATTTTAAATTCAAAATTATATTTTATATTTATTTATTTTATTAAACAGAATATATGTATTATAAACAGAATATATGTATTATAGAATCATCATTTGTATTTAGGTACACGTGTGACTTCACTGCTCTCTTTGATGTGAAAAATAAATAAATTATTCTGGAGGCTACTTAAAGTAGAGTTATCTCATTATTCCCTTATATAAATTTGTAGGATGGTTGAAACACGCTCTGGTAAGATGCAAGACCCAGCACAGGAGAGAATCAAGGCTGAAGAGTCTGCCAAGCCGCAACCTGGTACAACAATTGGTAGAGATGCAAGTTCCGACCCAGTTGTCCTGAACCCCAACATCGACATCCCCAAGTATGATGGAACGGAAGACCCTCGCCCATGGATTGAATCTCTTGAAGAAATTGGCTTCCTGTACCATTGGGCAGACTACATTATCTCCCGTAATGCTGCCATGAATATGATTGGTAGGGCCAAAACCTGGCTGAACCTACACAAGATAAGTTTCACCAGCTGGGAAAATTTCAAGAGCCGCCTAATTGAGGATTTTGCCTCAGACGCCAACAAAGAAGAAATGAAGATGAGACTGAACAGGATGCAACAGTGGAATGAACCTGCAATCAGGTTCGCAGAGGATATCCTTGTACTCTGCAACAAGGTCGACCCCCAAATGGAAGAAGAGACTAAAATAGACTGGGTTATTGGAGGATTAAAGAAGGAATACTCTTTTGCCCTCCACCTCAACCCTCCTAGAAATACAAACGAACTTCTAGAAATTTGTAAAAAGCTGGATTTGTTCGAAAAGAATTACCAAGAACGTGCAGAAAAATCAAAAGCTCTATATAATGGACCACGCTCTCCTCGTCCCCATCATCAAGAGCAATGAAAGAATGCTACGTCGTTCAGAAGACCATATCAGAACACCTCCAAGCCCCAGGCCCCCGCTCCGAGGTACTACCAGAACACCTCCAAGCCCCAGGCCCCCACTCCGAGGTACTACCAGAACAAGCCTCTGCCCCAGGTATCTGCCCCTAGTTGATCTTACACTCCCAATCCTGAGCCAAAACCGGTCTACCCAAGGAAAACATACAATAAGAGTCCAGATTCAAACAGAAATAGGACAGAAGACGGGAGACCAATATGTTTCAAGTGTAACAAGCCAGGACACGTAGCGCGTTATTGCAGAGTCAGGTTTGTAAGAATTGTGGAAGAGGACCCCATAGTTACACAAGACAAGGTCGAAGAAGAAATCAGAATGGATAATGGAACTGAAAAGTCGAGACCTCTGCTCTACGCTGACGTAAGTAATAGCACGTACTCTGGTATCCCTACAAGGAATAGATATGCCGCATTAGAAGATTTAAACTAAGCATCGCGCCTGAGTCCGTCAATCAAAGCAAGTCGACCATAAATGGAATTAAAAAGTTGGACCCCAAATATAAAATAAGCATTAACGTGGATAGAATCGGTATCTGCGAAGCTTTGATTGATACAGGCGCCGATCTTTCAGTGGTCGACCTTAGTACAGCTCTTAACACAGGTCTTGAAATAAAAAATCCTGATAAAATGTGCTCCGGACCCGATGGCAAAGAATTAGATATCGTAGGAAATATTATTTTAAATATAAAATTTGATGACAAAACAATTACACATCAATTTGTGATAATGAGAACACATTTGCGAATATTTATACTTGGACGAGATTTTCTTAAGAAAATGAACGCAAAAATTGATTGTCAGCGTGAAATAATCAAATATGACTTGACAGAAAATCGTGACGTAATCAAATATCAACAGAAGAAAATAAAAAGTGCAAAGGATGCCATTATACCAGAACTTTCTATTAAATTGATTAATGCATTTGTAGAAGCAGAGGATGGCGAATACATCATCGAGGAGAATCATAAAATGTTTCAAACAAATGGACTTCGACTAGCGAGAAGCTTAATAAATGTTGTGAATAAGGAAACATATATCTGGATAACAAACCCTTACCCTCGACCATTAAAAATATTAAAAAACCAAACATTGTGCTTTGGAAGCCAGCCAGCCGAAGTGAATCTTATAGAAGAAAGTGAACAAAAAGAGCATGAAGAACCCCAATTTCAGATAAACGAAAATTTATCATATAAGGAAAAGGAGCAATTGAAACAAGTTTTGGAAAAGTACGCGGATTTGTTTTCGTCGGGATTAGGAAGATCCAACTTAGCGAAACATCGAATTGATACAGAAGGCGCGAAACCGATCAAACACAAGCCGTATAGGGTGAGCGCGAAAGAGCGAGAAATCATAAAAGAGCAAATTGATGAAATGCTCAGAGACGGCATAATTAGACCATCCTCGAGTCCATGGTCCTTCCCTGTAATCTTGGTCAAGAAGCGAGATGGTAAGTACAGATTTTGCGTTGACTACAGAAAATTGAATGATGTAACAGTGAAGGATGTTTACCCAATTCCCAGAATTGATGAAGTATTGGATACACTTCAAGGATCCAAATACTTTTCAGCAATTGACCTTAAATCAGGATATTGGCAAGTAGAGGTTGAGGAGAAAGATAAAGAAAAGATAGCCATCACTACAGCACATGGCCTATATGAGTTCAACGTAATGCCCTTTGGTCTATGCAATGCCCCTGCTACATTTGAGAGAAACATGGAAAATATGCTTGGTAATCTTAGATGGCAAATTTGCTTATGTTATCTAGATGACGTAATCATTTATAGCTCGGATTTTTCAACACATCTCAAGAGAATAGAAGCTGTTTTAAGATGTTTTCGCGAGGCTAATTTAAAATTGAACAACAAAAAATGCCAATTTGCTTTCGAAGAACTGGAGATTCTTGGCCATATGACTAATCAACATGGTATAAAACCAGCGGAGCATAATATCAAGGCTATTAGAGATTTTACTCTGCCCAAAAAGATAAAAGAAGTTCAATCATTTTTAGGAATGTGCTCTTATTATAGAAAATTTATCAAAGGTTTTTCAAAAATTGCCGATCCATTAACCAGTCTTATAAAAAATAATGTACCTTTTACCTGGACAGAAAATCAAGAAAAAGCATTTCAAACCCTTAAAGTAGCATTGATAAATCCCCCAATCTTAGGGCACTTTGATCCGAATGCAATTACTTACATTCATACTGACGCATCTAACATCGGCCTGGGTGCAACATTATTCCAAAAGTTCGGCGATAAAGAAAAGGTGATCTCATATTTAAGTCGAACACTGAGCAAACCTGAGCAAAATTATTCGACTACCGAAAAAGAATGTCTAGCTGTTGTGTGGTCAATGTCCAAGTTACGACCCTACCTATATGGAAGGCACTTCAAAATCGTAACTGATCATCACGCACTATGCTGGCTTAAGAATCTGAAAGATCCGACCGGCCGATTAGCACGATGGGCACTGAAGATTCAGGAATATAATTTCGAAATTATACACAAGTCGGGTAAAAAACATCTGGACGCTGATGGTCTATCTAGAGGACCCTTACCGGAAAACGAATGGGACGAAGATTATGAAAGACTATTTCTGAATCAAATAATAGACGAAAAGGATGATTTTATTGAGAATATTAAGGAGAACCTTAGTGCAAACAAGCGTTCAATTACACAGAACTTCAAAGAAGAAAATGGGTGTCTCTACAAGAAAAATCCAAATCCTGAAGGTAGGGCATGGTTGCTGGTAGTGCCAAAGAAGAGAAGGAAGGACATCATGAGTGAATACCACAACCATATGCTGAATGGCCATCTGGGCGTCGCCAGAACCACTTACCGATTGAAGAATAAATACTATTGGCCTTCCATGTTGAAAGATGTTTCAGAATTTGTAAAGACGTGCCACCTTTGCCAAAGTCGGAAAGGTTCAAATCACTTGCCTTCTGGACTTTTACAACCTATCCCCCCAGCTAACTACCCTTTTGAAAGAATCGGAATTGACTTTGTTGGCCCCTTGCCATCAACGAAAAGAAGAAGAAAGTGGATAATTGTGTTGACTGATTATTATACCAAGTATGCTGAAACAAAGGCAGTATCAGAAGCAACCGTTAAAGAAGTCTCTACATTTTTAATCGAACATATTATTTTACGTCACGGGGCCCCAAGATTTCTTATTAGCGATAGAGGTTCACAATTCACTAAGCAATTTGATGAAGGAGATAATGAAAATGTGCAAAGTTAAACACTGCTTCACAACGAGCTACCACCCCCAGACTAACGGACTAACGGAACGGCTAAATAGAACTTTAATCAATATGATCAGCATGTATGTGAATACAGACCAGAAGAACTGGGACGAAATCCTCCCTTTTATCACCCACGCATATAATACCACAATTCAAGAAACCACAGGCTACTCTCCATTTTTCCTGTTGTTTGGAAGGGAACCCATGTCCCTCTTAGACGACGAGAATATCCCAACGGGCAGTAACATGGACGATTACGACGAATATATAGAAAACTACTTAGATAAAATAGCAAGGAGAGAGACGAGACAGGTAGTCATTAACAACACAGAGAAGACTCAGGAAAGAATGAAAAGAAACTATGACAAAAAACACAATGAGAAAATCTATGAACCAGGACATTTAGTGGCAGTTTGGACACCAGTCAGGAAAATCGGAAAATGTGAAAAACTATTGAGAAAATATTTTGGCCCATGTCGAATATTAAAGAAGCTGTCTAACGTAAATTACTTAATCGAGCCGAAAGATAATCCTGGCCAAGACCCATTGATTGTCCATGTCTCAAGACTCAAACCCTATTTTGAGAGAATTGATGAGGTAACTCACGAGGACGTGACAACCTCTGGAGAGGGGGAAGTGTTGCATCACATGGCTAATGAACCTATTTTATTTTAATTTGTAATATTATTTTTCATATATTTTAAATTCAAAATTATATTTTATATTTATTTATTTTATTAAACAGAATATATGTATTATAAACAGAATATATGTATTATAGAATCATCATTTGTATTTAGGTACACGTGTGACTTCACTGCTCTCTTTGATGTGAAAAATAAATAAATTATTCTGGAGGCTACTTAAAGTAGAGTTATCTCATTATTCCCTTATATAAATTTGTAGGATGGTTGAAACACGCTCTGGTAAGATGCAAGACCCAGCACAGGAGAGAATCAAGGCTGAAGAGTCTGCCAAGCCGCAACCTGGTGCAACAATATATTGTTTTTCATTAGACTTTTTATTTAGAATATTTCATTGACAGATAGTCTATCTTCTAAAAGATTTGTTTAAATTTTAAATTTTACTTTAATATATATGGTTATTAATTATATAAATTTAAAAATATTATTTAAATAATGATATATAGAAATTAAAATAATATTTTAAACTACTCCTCCACACAGTCCAAAACTCAAAAGCTTCTGTTGCTGAGGAAATAATATGAGGAACTTTGAAAGCTAATATCTGTGTCAAAATTCGAAACTATTTTAAACGCGTAACATTATTTTTGGAATTAAACAATTTCTACTGCCCTTGCTGCAATGGAAAAATTTATGGGAGGACCTGGCTCATCAGTGGTGAACCCTCCCAGCGGTTTCGCCAGTTTAATCTACCATACCGCTGTTATAATGCATTTTTGGATATATCTGTCTATAATTTTCTTTGATATGCGTTGAATATTCGGCCCAAGCTGGCCCAACGATATTACATGAATAAAAAAAAGAGAAGCATTTAAAATTTTTCAAAATTCTTATATTCTAATCCATAAATAATTTCAATCAGTTCAATGCTTCTTTTTAATGAAATCAAATTGGAAGGACCTGGCTTATCAAAGACAAGTATTAAAGATTATTTGTAGAGAGTTGGCAGCTATGAAAAACAGCAATAGTATAAACAGACAAATAGACATGCCTAAAATATATTTAAATTTCAAGTATAAATTCAGAGATATTCATTTTTCAATATATAAAAGCTTTCAATGTCTCATGTTCTAGGTTTGTTTACCAAGAATTCATTTAGCTGGTTTTGACAGCTTCCAGAAAATTGGATTTCAACAATTTGAAACAAATGATAATTCGAAGGAGAAATTTCAGGAAAGTATGGTGGATGGACCAAAACATCTTATCCATAGTCTAGGATTTTACGATGGACGTCCATAAATAGACAGGCGTTGTCATGATGGAAACAATTTTCTTCTGAATTGCCAGTTCTGGTCGCTTAATTTCGAGAGATTTCTTTAGGTATCAATTCAAAACTATATTGGATGCATTTTTGCGTTTCAGAAAAAAATAAAAAACATTATAAAAATTATGCATTTGGTTTTCCATCTTGACTGCAGCACAATATGTTAACCGAAAGTAAATATTCTATTATATAAAGACCCATATTTTGTGCTTCTCATACAAAAAATAATGTCTTTTTTTTTTAAATAATCAAATCGAAATGCACTCCCAAGTGCGCATTATTTTAAGAAGCCGCGAAGAACATTCTATATATATGAGATTTTAATTATTTTTGACGCGTATGATTATGAAATAAAATAATTTGCTACTGCCCTTGCTGCAATGATAAAATAGTGGGAGGGCCTGGCTCATCAGTTTTATCATTGCAGTAAAAGGGCAATAGAAAATTGTTTTATTTCAAAGAGAATCATACGCGTCATAGTAGTTTAAATTTCTTGTAACAGATGGCGCACTAATGCATCACACACACACACATATATATTTATAATACAAAATAATGAGGCTTATTGTTACGCAAACTTTGACTTCATCATCATCGATGCTGACGTCACACTACTTCTACGCTTCATGACTTTTCTGTTTGATTCTTTGCTCGCTTGTTTACAACAATTGTATTGGAACAAGTCGTTCCTCAAATAAATATATATTTGTTTTTATCAAAAGGGATGTCCTCTTAACTACAAAATACGTGAGTACAAAACAACTTGAAATCCTTAAAAAGAAACATCGTATTTTTGCTAAGCCTATCACTTATGATTGTAAAACAGCATTTTAAATTTATCTCAAATGTGTTTCTTTTGAACGAAAAATCAAAATTTATTTTTGAGGTGAAATAACGATTATTTCTAACCTTAGGGATGAAATATGAAAGGATGCATTGTGAAGAGTAATGATAAACGGGAAAATAAAAGTGTCCAGGGATGGGGATTCATCTTTCAAAAAGAAACACATGCATGATAAATTTCAAATGCCGTTTTACACATATATTTATATGAAAAAATAGTACAAATGTGATATTGTACTGGGATAAGGTGCATAATTATGAAAAAAGGCATCTCCTTATCGTGCAACTGAAAGTTGCTGATGGCTTGCGCCATCTATCGGAATAAATATCAACTATTCTCGTTGATTTTTAATTATTCCAGAATTGGCCAATTACCCATTCTTAATTAATCAAGAAAAGCTAACCACGTACGCGTTTCAGGCTGTTGGCCCTCATCAGCGTGATGCAAGCTGTACCTCAACGACCAAATAATTGGTCATTTAAGGCATCCTGAAAAATCATGAAACGGGTAGTTAAGGCCAGAATTGCGTGAGACCGCGACACAATGTGGAAAAATAGTACAAATGTCATATTGTACTGGGATAAGGTGCATAATTATGCAAAAAGGCATCTCCTTATCGTGCAACTGAAAGTTGCTGATGGCTTGCGCCATAAAATGACCCATTTTTTTGGTCGTTGAGGTACAGTTTGCACCACGCTGATGAGGGCCAACAGTCTGAAACGCGTACGTGGTTAGCTTTTCTTGATTAATCAAGAATGGGTATTTGGCCAATTCTGTAAAAATAAAAAATCAACGAGAATAGTTGATATTTATTCCGATAGATAGCGCAAGCATCAGCAACTTTCAGTTGCACGATAAGGAGATGCCTTTTTTCATATATTTATGCGATATCTTGGGACCTCTGGGACCAGTGTTACCTGATGCTAGACGAACCTCGATGTCAACTCTACCGTGCAGTCGTGGTGGAAGGCGACACAGCTGGGCCAAAGGTGAAATAAACAAACAGAGATTCCACTAAGAAGCGTCTGAACGTCAAGAAGGAATGGGACGAGGAGATTTCAGGTAGGAAAGGGTTTACCTCTATCGGAGCGTCTGGCAGACTGGGGCTGAAACAAAGGTTGGCTAAGGACTGACTAACTGAGGCTCGGGACCTCCTTTTATAGCTGAGCTGGGTCCGAACAAGTCACTGCCCTTTTCTGACGTAAACAGGAGGGAGGGGGGGAGTTTATTATCCAGGAGGGCCACGAACTCGTAAAAGTTGGACTGGGTTTACTAGGGGCCTACTCTCCTATCTTCACCTAATCCTGATTAGTTTTAACCTTAATTTCTCCTGTTAGTCTCCATTCCTTCTATCTGTACAGTTGCTATACTTTATTAGATTCTTACGCGGTACAGATTGATATTATCTGATGCTTTATATTTGCAGTAAATAACAAGTTATATACAGTCACGTGGTGGAACATGTGGTAGTAGATATCTGGATTATTTACAACAATTCCATGGTCTTAAATCATCACATTTATATATATGAAAAAATAATAGAAAAAAATTAAAAAGGTCAGGTGTTGATATTAAAAATAAAAAAAGGCATATCCTGACCAGGAACACATGTGCTTTTTAGATGGCAGAGTGACATCTAATGGAACAGAAATCAACTAA
>CP092872.1:79463387-79529737 GCA_030710605.1 Cordylochernes scorpioides
GAGCCTGGCTCATCAGTAGTGTACCCTCTCAGCGGTTTCACCACTGATGAACCAGACCCTCTCATTATTTTATCATTACAGTAAGGGCAGTAGAAAATTATTTTATTTCAAAAGAATCATAGGTGTCAACAATAGTTTAAATTTCTTAGAACAGATGAAACGCTTCAGTGTCCCCAGAACAAAGCTATTGTACATGTATGACAAGGCCAAGATTCTATATACAGTTACGAGCGTCATTCCTCATCTCCTAATCTCCTAATCAATCAACTCTGTCACCGTTTGCTTTTTTATTTTTTTGGAATGGCGCCCTCCTATTGGTTGGCTACGGTCACGCCACCTTTGCCCCCCCCCACTCGCCATTTAACTATTGTGTTGGAGCGGGTCGCTCCCTAAATAAATGCATATATTAGATAAAAACCAAATGGAATCCTCTCTTTCTTTTTCCCAGTAAGAGACGCCTACGGAAGCCAACAGTACATAGACAGATAAAGTACATAGGCTATAGTTATTAACTAACATATGCAATTAATTAAGGCGCCAATTTATAATTGTAACAAATAGTATTTGAATCAAAACATTCACACACACACACACAATCGGGTAAAACACGGGCGTTGCCCGGTTCATTCGGCTAGTACTAGAATAAAGTTGGGGAAAGAGGGGTGGACTCCAGCTGCCCCCGCTGTCATGTGGCAGGCGCCAAAAACATCATTCCTGTGTGGGGAAGGACAGAGTCTGGTTACATCTGCGGCAAGAAGAAGACGTGGCGATTTGCCTCCGGGCGTGTGGATGATCCTACAAGGTGGCGCCAGGAGAGACTGACATTGGAGTGATCTACAAGACGGTGTAGTTCAGGCTGAACGTGTATTGTGTGGAGCGGAACGCTTCACAAGAGGAAGTCCACGGCGCCAAGGATTCTTCTGACGAGGAGGTTAAAGGAAACCCCCCTGTTGTATTCCTTCTGTTAAGTGAGATACAATAAAGCGCTAACTTTAGCTGCAATCCCTTCAAACTCACATGTGTATCTTTGTGGCATCCTGAGTAGACAAAGTACACGAATAGCGTCTGGGTACGACGTAACAGTATATTAAATAAAATTACAATTATAAAAGTAAAGTTTGTAAATTAAAAGTAGACTTTTAACTATGCAAAAATTTTGTTATCTAAATCTTAGTGCGTTGAGACTTTTACTTTTTTTTTTCTTTTCATATTTGATGATTCTTCGTTCTCTTTTAAAAATGGTATTCAAGAAACATTTATTCCCAGTATTCTCTGCGCAGAGATTTAAATAGATGAATTTGCTAAAAAAACCTTCTTCGATGAATAAGAACAAAATTCACTTGCGTTTGAACCTTGTTCAAATTTATCAATGTTGTCGTACTTCAATTCAGATTCACCTATTTGAAACCGCATCATTTGCACATAGAATATCAAGTAAATGCTTTGTTTTGATTCATTTTTTTAAAGGTAGAAGTGCCATATACACGTATGTGACGGATACCATTTCCCCCCTCCTCAAAACTGAAAATAATTTGTAAACACACTTTATGAAAAAATCTAAGAGACATTTCTATATAAAGTACAATATTTTACACAAATAAATTTACTGGCAATGCGTTTCTTTTAAATATCATCAAATATTATCTCTACAGACCTTACTGCAATGATATGAGTTATTGAATGAGAGGGCTTGGCTCATCACTAATGAGCCAAGCTCTCTCATTCAATAACTCATATCATTGCAGTAAGGTCTGTAGAGATAATATTTGATGATATTTAAAAGAAACGCATTACCAGTAAATTTATTTGTGTAAAATTTTAACGATAGATGGCAATAAAATTTAATTTACTAAAGTATAATATGTTGTATTATATTATGTCTTGTTGGAATTTGTGAACCGAAATAATTAAAGCCTTATTTGGAATTCGTTACTTTTTTGTTTGTAGATAGTTGTTAGTAAATAGGATATCTTTGAGCATCGTATTTGGTAGCTTTAAAAAATATATATTTTTTTGTTGCGATTGTTTTGGAAAAAACCTAGCAACAAAGGGTTCTAAATATAGTTCAACGATAGAATATTTTTAGAGTGTAAATAAATTGGAAAAAAGGTTGAAAGAATTCAAAGCCATAAAGAAGTGGTTTCAATATATAACTATAATTTATATAGTTTACTGGGAAAAGTTCACTCTTTAAAAAGGCTCAAGGACATAATCAAAGGACACCACGGCTGCAATATTTGGCCGTTGGTTATAAAAGACGCTCGTAGAGAGGCTCTCAAGAAAATGATCTAGCGGTATCACACCTGAAAGATTTGCCTAATTGTTTTAACGGTCGCACGTTGTAAAGGCTCTCAAGGAAATGATCAAGTGGCACCATGCCTGAAAGAATATTGCTGCACGTCGCGAACGCTCAAGTAAATGATCAGGTTGGCAGCAGGTCTGCAAGATATTGTCGCACGTTGTAAAGGCTCAAGTAAATGATCAGTTAGTACCATGCCTGCAAGATATTGTCCCTCGTCGCGAAGGCTCAAGTAAATGATCAGTTAGTACCACGCCTGCAAGATATTGTCGCACGTTGGGAAGGCTCAAGTAAATGATCAGTTAGTACCATGCCTGCAAGATATTGTCCCTCGTCGCGAAGGCTCAAGTAAATGATCAGTTAGTACCACGCCTGCAAGATATTGTCGCACGTTGTAAAGGCTCAAGTAAATGATTAGTTAGTACCACGCCTGCAAGATATTGTCGCACGTTGTAAAGGCTCAAGTAAATGACCAGTTAGTACCACGCCTGCAAGATATTGTCGCACGTTGTAAAGGCTCAAGTAAATGACCAGTTAGTACCACGCCTGCAAGATATTGTCGCACGTTGTAAAGGCTCAAGTAAATGACCAGTTAGTACCACGCCTGCAAGATATTGTCGCACGTTTTAAAGGCTCAAGTAAATGATCAGTTAGTACCACGCCTGCAAGATATTGTCCCTCGTCGCGAAGGCTCAAGTAAATGATCAGTTAGTACCACGCCTGCAAGATATTGTCCCTCGTCGCGAAGGCTCAAGTAAATGATCAGTTAGTACCACGCCTGAAAGATATTGTCTCACGTTGCGAAGGCTCAAGGAAATGATCAAGTGGCAGCACGCCTGAAAGATATTGTCTCACGTTGCGAAGGCTCAAGGAAATGATCAGGTGGTACCACGCCTGCAAGATATTGTCTCACGTTGCGAAGGCTCAAAGAAATAATCAGGTGGTACCACTTCTGCAAGATATTGTCGCACGTTGCGAAGGCTCAAGTAAATGATCAGGTGAACCACGCCTGCAAGATATTGTCGCACGTTGCGAAGGCTCAAGTAAATGATCAGGTGAACCACGCCTGCAAGATATTGTCTCACATTGCGAAGGCTCAAGGAAATGATCAAGTGGCACCACGCCTGCAAGATATTGTCTCACATTGCGAAGGCTCAAGGAAATGATCAAGTGGCACCACGCCTGCAAGATATTGTCTCACATTGCGAAGGCTCAAGGAAATGATCAGTTGGTACCACGCCTGCAAGATATTGTCGCACGTCGCGAAGGCTCAAGGAAATGATCAGGTGGTACCACGACTGCAAGATACTGTCGCGCGTTGCGAAGGCTCAAGGAAATTATTGGCCGTACTTGGAATGTATAATTTGTACTCTGATTTAAGAGGCTGCACGTTGTGAAGGCGCAAGGAAATGATCAGGGAAACACCATGGCTGCAAGATCTGGCTGTTGGTTTTAGAAGTCACAGGTTGCGAAAGCTAGAGTACATCAACAGGATAGAACTATGGCTACAAAATCTTGTCGATAATTTTAGAATCTCACATTGTAAATGATCAAGAAATTGATCAGGGCGGAACGACTTCTGCAAAACCTGAACGCTTGTTTTAAATGCCGCACGTTTCGAAGATTGAACGAAATGATCAGAGCAAAACAACGGCTGCAAAATATCCGCTGGGTTTAGAAACCATACATTGCGAAGGCTCGAGGAAATGATCAGGGTAGCTCTACGGCTGAAAAATCTGGTCGATGCAGTTAAAGGTCGCATTATACGGAAGCTCAATGGATTGATCAGTCTGGAACCATGGCAACAAGATCTGGATTCTGGATTTTATAGGCCGCTCGTTGCGAAAGCTCAAAGAAATGATAAAATCGACACTACGTATGCAAGATCTGACCCATTTTTAAAACCCATACGTTCTGAAGGCTCAAAAAAATGATCAGGGTAGAAACATGGCTGCACAATCTCATCATAGATTTAGAAGCTTACGTTAGAAATGTTCAGGGTGGCACGAAAGCTACATAAAGTGGCCGCTGGTTTTAAAAGTTGTACGTTTCGAAAATTCAAGGAAATAATTTGGGCAGAAAGATCGACTGGAAGATCTGAACCTTGCTTTTAAAATCCGCACGTTGGAAAGATTCGTTAAAATGATCAGGGCGTCGCCACAGCTACAAAATCTTGGTTTTAAAGGTCCAAGGTTTCAAAGACTCAATGAAATGATCAGTTCTGGGAGACTCCATCTGGTCGCTGGTTTAAGAAACCGCATGTTGCTTTGGCTCAAGGCAATGATCAGGAGGTCCAACGACTGCATTTCAGGTAAGCTTCTATTATGCTGGAATATATACATTTGGTAATATACTTAGATACTACTGGGAGTGTGGGTTCGATTACCATCCCTGGACACTTTTATTTTTCCGTTTATCATTACTCTTCACAATTCACCCTTTCATACCTCATCCAAAAGGTTAGAAATAATCGTTATTTCTCCTTGAAATAAATTTAGATTTTTCGTTGAAAAGAAATACATGAAGGAAGAGAACACCTTTACTAAGCTTCCCATGTCTTTTGTTTCTTATACCGGGCTTTAGCTTATTTACAAGAATGTCACAATAAAGGTCGCTGTTCATACGTTGCCTTGAGGATAAAAAATCAAGACAGATTGGTCCATCAACATCCCAAAAAATTGTTAACAAAACTTTACCGGCAGAACGTTGAGACCTGAGGAACATGTAATTCGTCCATTTTTGAACTCGTTAACCCATTTATAAATGTTTTTTTGAGACAAACAAGACTCACCATAGATATTTTTCATTCTTTGGCATATTTGAGATGTTTGAATACCTTCTGCATTCAAGAAACGAATAACTGCACGTTGTTCAAGCGTGGTGCAATCCTTCAAGGGAGCTTCCATTTTAGTTTATTTATAAGTCTCGCGCCGCGCGTGGGAAAAAAAAGAACAGAACACCTTAAATAGTCTCTCGATGTTATATTTTAATATTCTGTGGTTTAGATTATTTTTGCTTTTTTTTTAATTTTTAAGAAATAAGATAATTCACCTTATTTATTGATCCCCCTTTGTATTTCAAATGTCGTTTTACAATCATAAGCCGCAGTATATTTTATATTATAAATTAATCACAAATTTTTAGAGTAATTATAGAAATAAGCAAATAGCGAAGAAAAACCAGAGAAACAACCTATTTTCTATATCGAGAAGTATTTGATGACCTTATGTATTTTATGATGGGAAGTAGATCAGACGTAGCATATACAATCAGCGAAAAGAAGATTTCCTTAATGTACAGAGAGTCTTCCGGTACATAGAGAGAAAGCTTAGAAGAGAAAGGCATTATTTATCTTTTAGACTGAAATCGTGGCATTCTTGGATGGTACAATGTTTCGGATTTTGGAGGGAGTTCACGCGCTGGTCGGTCGACAGTTTTAATCCAGTACGCAGGATATCCTGGCTGAGTCAATGCCAGTTACACTACGGAAGCCAAGACTATCGCAGCTAATGAATGAGAAAAGAAGTGATATGATCAACGAGAGCAACGGAAGCTGAGGTTTGCTGGACATGTGATGCGTGGATCAGCGGAGGAGATACTGCTGATGGTTCTGGAAGGAAAGATCCACGGGAAGAGACCGCGCGGACAAAGATGGCGAAAATATATGGACGACCTGAAACAATGGCGGTAGACATGGAGAGACCATGTGGCCCACCCTCAGTAGAGGAAGGCACTGAAGGAGGGAGATATGGAGAGACCATGTGACCCACCCTCAGTAGAGGAAGGCACTGAAGGAGGGAGATATGGAGAGACCATGTGGCCCAACCTCAGTAGAGGACAACACTGAAGAAGGTAAACATGGAGAGACCATGTGGCCCACCCTCAGTAGAGGACAACACTGAAGAAGGGAGATATGGAGAGACCATGTGGCCCACCCTCAGTAGAGGACAACACTGAAGGAGGGAGATATGGAGAGCCCATGTGGCCCACTCTCAGTAGAGGACAACATTGAAGAAGGGAGATATGGAGAGGCCACGTGGCCCACCCTCGGTAGATGACAACACTGAAGAAGGTAGACATGGAGAGACCATGTGGCCCACCCTCAGTAGAGGACAACACTGAAGGAGGGAGATATGAAGAGACCATGTGGCCCACCCCCAGTAGAGGAAGGTATTGAAGGAGGGAGATATGGAGAGACCATGTGGCCCAACCTCAGTAGAGGACAACACTGAAGAAGGTAAACATGGAGAGACCATGTGGCCCACCCTCAGTAGAGGACAACACTGAAGAAGGGAGATATGGAGAGACCATGTGGCCCACCCCCAGTAGAGGAAAGCATTGAAGGAGGGAGATATGGAGAGATCATGTGGCCCACCCTCAGTAGAGGACAACACTGAAGAAGGGAGATATGGAGAGACCATGTGGCCCACCCTCAGTAGAGGAAGTCACTGAAGGAGGGAGATATGGAGAGACCATGTGGCCCAACCTCAGTAGAGGACAACACTGAAGAAGGTAAACATGGAGAGACCATGTGGCCCACCCTCAGTAGAGGATGTAGGGATAATTAATTACCACAGACACGGTTGGCCATTAAAAGTTATTTATTTCAAAAAGTCTCTCGACTTATACAGGCATACAATTTTAGTCAAATCGTATTCTAATAATAAAGAAATATAACACACTGTTTACAATAGAATATAAAACAATTTAAAAAAGAATAATTAAATATCCACATTTAAAAAATGTAACTTTTATAAAACACAAGTTTAACACAAGTTTAACACAGCGCCATCTAGGTGTGGCAATTGGAATTATTTAACCCTACATTCACTCCCCCTCCAGTGACCGAGGTCACGTTATGTTAAAAATCTTTGGGGAGGATGAATCACTCTACCACTACGAGTCTTTTGGGGTTCCTCAAAATGGACTTTCTGGGTACGGGCCTTAGATGGATGCAGGTCCTGCTGGATCCCCGGTTGCTGGCGCCGGTCATCATCTTCAGGGTATGACTCCTTCAGAAGATAAGCTGGTTTCAAACGGTAGAGGGAAACATTGTCTTCTTTTCCTTTAACCATTACTGTAAAATATTTTACAGTCCTCTTCAAAACCTTAAATGGGCCTTCATAAGCCGGTTCGAGAGGTTTTTTAACTCTGTCCTTTCTAATAAATACGTGGGAGCAACTTTGCAGGTCCTTATGAATGAAGACATTAGGATTCCGGTTGATCCTTGATTTCATGGGTTGGAGGGAAGACATGTCTTTTTGCAAGGTTTTGATGAGGTCATCTCTATCTATCGATTGTTGAGAGTCCTGGAAAAATTCTCCTGGAAGTCTTATGGTCTTGCCAAATACCATTTGTGCTATGGAAAAATCAGAAGAACCGTAGATTGAGGATCTTAATCCTAAGAGTACTGAAGGCAGCCTCTCGGTCCACCTGATGTAGTTGTGAGAACTTATTGCAGTTTTCAAAGTTCGATGGAACCTTTCAATTTTGCCATTGCTCTGGGGATGATATGAAGTCGTATGCTTCAACTGGATTCCGCACATTTTGGCAAATTCCTTAAGTTTATGAGACATGAATTGCATGCCTCTATCAGTTATTAGATGGCATGGGGCTCCATATCTGCTGATCCATTCCTTGTAGAAGGATTTGATTATGGTATCTGCTTTTATATCTTCCAATGGCAGAACTTCCACCCAATTGGTGAAACGATCGATAAGTGTCAGGCAATAGGTTTTTCCTTCCGATGGTGGTAGAGGTCCAATCAAGTCGATGTGGACGGTTCCAAACCGCTCATCAGGTTTCCCGAATTCACCATACTCAGTTTTGGTATGACGAGTTATTTTACTCTTCTGGCAGTTTATGCATCCCTTAGTCCAATTCCTAATGTCTTTGTTGATTTTAAGCCATATATAACGTGAGGTCACTTCTCTGACTGTAGTCTTAATTCCCGGATGAGACAGTCCATGGATTGATGTGAAGACGTTCATCCTGAATTCCTCTGGAATATATGGCCTTATTCTGGAAGTGGAGATATCACACCAAAGGGTTTTTCCTGAAGGCAAGCGATGCTCTCTAAAAATCAGCGACTTGTTTTGTGACCGAAGATTCGATAATTCAGTATCGTCTTGTTGTTTCTCAGCAATGATGTCGTAATCAATTGAGATGATTTCAGATATTCTTGACAACGTATCGGCCACCATGTTGTCCTTGCCGCTGACGTGCCGAATCGAAGTCGTGAATTGGGAGATATATTGCAACTGTCTAACTTGACGGGGAGAAGCTTTTTCGAGGTTTTGTTGGAAGGCGTAGATCAGTGGTTTTTGATCAGTAAAAATGGTAAAATCTCGACCCTCCAAGAAAAATTTAAAATGTTTGATTGCCGAAAAAATAGCTAGCAATTCGCGATCATAAGTGCTATATTTGGTCTGGCTTTCGCTCAATTTCTTTGAAAAGAACGCTATGGGCTTCCAAGCTCTATCTATGAAGTGTTGTAGGACTGCACCCATCGCTCTGTCGGAAGCGTCGGTAAATAGAGACAAAGGACATTCGGGGTCAGGGAATGTCAATAGTGCTGCTTTTGATAATTCTGTTTTGCACTTTATAAATTTCTGTTCAGCTTCTTCCGTCCAGGGGATAGGGCGCTTATCATTTTTCTTAGAGCCCTTCAAGAAATCGTTCAAGATAGCTTGATCTTCAGCTGCATTCTTCAAGAATCGACGATAAAAATTTAACATCCCCAAAAATCTTCTTAGATCTTGCACTGTTTCAGGTTTTCTGTAATCCACTATGGCTTGAACTTTCGATTCTATTGGTCTTATTCCTTCTGGAGTGATCCAATATCCTAGGAATTCGACATTATTGACGTTTAGAACGGTCTTCGCTTGGTTGATGCGTAGTCCATATTGATCCAGTCTCGAAAAAACTGCTCTCAAATGACTCTCATGTTCTTCTTCGGATTTCGAAGCTACAAGGATGTCGTCCAAATATGGGAAAACAAAATCCAGACCCCATAAAACTTGGTTGATGAACCTCTGGAATGTAGCAGGTGCGCCACATAATCCAAAACTCATCACCTCGAACTCGAACAGTCCAAACGGGGTGATAACAGCCGTTTTCTCTCGATTTTCCTCATTGATTGGGATCTGGTAATAAGCCTTGAAGAGGTCTATTTTTGAGTAGTAACGGGTCTTCTTCAATATGTGGTTGAAGTCCTCGAGTTTAGGGATCGGATACCTATCTGGAATGGTCACACTGTTAAGTTTTCTATAATCACCGCAGGGTCTCCATGAGCCTTCTTTTTTCCTTACCATGTGTAGGGGGCTTGCCCACGGCGATCTAGATGGTCGAATTATGTGGTTGTCCAGCATGTATTGGAATTCCTTTTTAGCGATCTTCAAGAGCATGCTGTTCAATGGTCTTGCTCTTGCAAAAACTGGAGGACCTTTTGTTGCTATAAAGTGCTTAACATTGTGCTGGACTTTGGGCCTCAGCAAGTTTGGAATGGTTATATTTGGGAACGAAGAAAGAATATTATAAAATTTTGAATTCTTGTCTAGGGTGCTGATGCCACAACTCATTGAGGTTACTGCGCCTCTAATTTTCAGGTTAGTGCAACCATCAACAAGTTGCCTGTTTTTCAAATCAATTAATAAATTGTGTTCTTTAAGGAAATCAGCTCCTAGAATACCTTTGGACACTCTCGCTGTGATGAAGCGCCATTTGAAATTTCTTCGTAGTCCCAAGTCGACGTCTAATATCTGAAATCCATAAGTTGGAATGAGGCTTCCATTAGCAGCATACAATTGGATGTCCTCTGTAGGTGTACCGTTGCCTTTGAACGGGATAAGGGAAACATCTGCCCCGCTGTCTATTAAAAATCGCATTCCCGTTTTTGCGTCCGTGACGAATAATCTGGACTTGCGACAAGCGTTTGTCCATTGGGCAGTAGGATCTGTCGCCGCTTCCCCTACCCGCTGGAGTTTCCCGATGGCTTCTTCCATTGACAGGGCGAAGTGCATCTATCTGGGCGGCACTTATTTCCAAACCTGTAATGGAAATAGCAATATTTGCCACTCGGGTTGTACTTTCTTGAGCGAGATCGTGATCGCTGTCTTGGACGAGGCGAATAGGAACGCCTGTTCTGCCTAGTACGATTCTCTAGCTTCAAAGTTGCTATTTCCTCTTTAAGTGACGCAATTGTAGCAGTCATTTCCTCCAATGTTGGGTCTTTGTTCTTAGTTTCATTAACCTGTAGTCGAGGGTTCATTTCCTGAATCTTGTCAGCCATTTCTGCAAGCTTGTCCAGGCTTTCTTCGCTCACTACTAGTATATTTTTTTATGATTTCAGGCATTTTGTCCATCCATAATGTTTGGAGAACTTTTTCCGAGATGTCTTTATCGGTTTTGAGGGTTCTCATCTTCCTCAGCAATTGGGTAGGCTTTAGGTCGCCTAATTCCAGTCCAGTTAGAAGCTTCCTTAAGATTTTCTCTTCGCTCTCTTTAAAAATTGAAACGAGACGATTTTTGGCCGTTGTATATTTGTTATTGTTCTGGGAATCTTGGATTATATCCCATAAATTCTCAACAATTTGCGGCTCTAGTTGGGATACTAAATAGTTAAATTTTGTGGACTCTTGGGTGATTCCCGAAATGGCAAACTGAGCCTCCACCTGGTAAAACCAAATCTCTGGTTTGTCTGACCAGAATGGCGGTATTCTAATAGAGACCTTATTTGTCTCCGCCTCCTGTTTTACTTGCATTTTTTTTTTTATTATTAAAAGCTACTTTAACAAAAAAAAAATGTTTATGCAAAATTAATTTTAACTGGACTGTGGCAACTTTAACCGGTCTGTGGCACTATCTGAGGCGCTATGAAATACTATGATGTCGACAAACTTAAGGTTTGCGCACCCTTTCCTTTGGCAGTATCCCCAAGCCTTACCACTGGTGGGGGGACAGTCGGGACTGCCCAAAGGAGTCCTAATTAGTCACCTCAAAGAAGTGCTTACTTCTGGCAGTATCCCCAAGCCTTACCACTGGTGGGGGGACAGTCGGGACTGCCCAAAGGAGTCCTAATTAGTCACCTCAAAGAAGTGCTTACTTCTGGCAGTATCCCGCAGCCTTACCACTGGTGGGGGGACAGTTGGGACTGACCAGAAGCGTACCGGCTCACCAATGTAGGGATAATTAATTACCACAGACACGGTTGGCCATTAAAAGTTATTTATTTCAAAAAGTCTCTCGACTTATACAGGCATACAATTTTAGTCAAATCGTATTCTAATAATAAAGAAATATAACACACTGTTTACAATAGAATATAAAACAATTTAAAAAAGAATAATTAAATATCCACATTTAAAAAATGTAACTTTTATAAAACACAAGTTTAACACAAGTTTAACACAGCGCCATCTAGGTGTGGCAATTGGAATTATTTAACCCTACAAGGACAACACTGAAGAAGGGAGATATGGAAAGACCATGTGGCCCACCCTCAGTAGAGGACAACACTGAAGGAGGGAGATATGGAGAGACCATGTGGCCCACCCTCAGTAGAGGACAACATTGAAGAAGGGAGATATGGAGAGACCATGTGGCCCACCCTCAGTAGAGGACAACATTGAAGAAGGGAGATATGGAGAGGCCATGTGGCCCACCCTCAGTAGATGACAACACTGAAGAAGGTAGACATGGAGAGACCATGTGGCCCACCCTCAGTAGAGGACAACACTGAAGGAGGGAGATATGGAGAGACCATGTGGCCCACCCTCAGTAGAGGACAACACTGAAGGAGGGAGATATGGAGAGACCATGTGGCCCACCCTCAGTAAAGGACAACACTGAAGGAGGGAGATATGGAGAGACCATGTGGCCCACCCTCAGTAGAGGAAGACAACTAATCGTTGTTTTTATGTAATTATTCCATAATATTGGCGAAATAACCTTTCTTGATTAGTCAAGAAAAGCCAACTCTAATCACGTATGGAAACCTCAAGGGCTAGTTTTTTTTTTGGCCTTTGAGGTAAAGCCTGGATCACGCTGATAAGGGCCAATTGCCTGAAACGCATACATGATTGATTTTTCTTGATTACTCAAGAAAGGGTATTTGGCCAATATTCTGGAATAATTAAAAATCAATGATTAGTTGATATTTATTACGAAAGATGGCGCAAGCTATCAGGAACTTTCATTTGTATGATTAAGAGACGCATTTTTCTTTGTTTTTCACCTGATGTCAGTAAAATTTCACAAAATTTTGCATTATTTTTTCTTCATATAGTTAACTAATCATTATGAATGTTGAGTTTTGAACCCTAATTTTGGTTGCTGAAAACGACGAAGGCAAAAGATTTTTGTCGCAACGTTGAGAAAAAAAGAAACTCCAACTGGCCGAAGTGTCTATTTTTCATATAAATATGAATGCCGGACAGGCAAACTCTATATTTAAGATAATATATATTTTATTATACAGTAGAACTACCTCTCCCTAAAGGCTAACACCTAGTTACAGAGCCAAAAGGTCCTTTTAAGAGAGGTGTCCTCTTACTAATAAAAAAATTGATAATTTTGATAAAGAATACGGCAGTGTCCACTCTTGAATGTAAATTTAAATGTAATTCAACTGACCTTGAAGGTTATGTCCATAGTTTGATTAAATGCAATAACCAAACTTGCACGAAGCAACGTGTGACCATTGGACATGGGTCGGACCTGTAGGCTGTTGTTGGGTGCTGCGCTGCCTGGATTACAGGAGCTCCATCTATGCTTCCTTTCTTCCTCTGGTGAATCTGTATAAGACCGGTGGTCTTAATAAAGCTTTGTGTGTTTTAAACGATAAGGAACTCTTAAAAAATTGGTTAAACGAATAAGCATAAAAAAGATAAGAGGAGCTTCTTTTATAAATTTATTGTGCAAGCCTTCGGACTATACGTCCTTCTACAGGCATGGATAGTGGTAAGTTGGTTAGTTTTACCACTATCCATGCCTGTAGAAGGACGTATAGTCCGAAGGCTTGCACAATAAATTTATAAAAGAAGCTCCTCTTATCTTTTTTATGCTTATTCGTTTAACTTTGTGTGTGTATATTAAAAAATAATATAATAACCAAGCTTCATTATTACAGCGTAACATATATAAGAAGAATCGTCCAATATAGCATTAGAGCTCTAAAAAGCGGTCTGTTAGATTAAGCTAGCGAAATCTCTGGAAGAGTTCACCATTGAACAGACAAGCTCTCCCAATATTTGTTCATCGCATTTAAGGACAGTAGGAGTTATGCCTCATTTAAAAGGGGAAAAATCGTGATTTAATCGTTTTAATTTTTGAATTATAAAGCGCGTTATATTGTCCTGTGCATATAAAACTTAAAATTACATATAATAAAGCGAGAGATGATTCTTTTTTCATAAAATGGAATACCATTCTACCTCATTATCTAAGCCTTCCCGATAGTGGAACGGTTGCCCTGGACGTTCTATCAGAATAGTAAAAGTACCTCAAAGTAATCTTTTTACTATTACCTTCTGGTTATTTTGCTACAGTGCATTGTTGTTTGTCTGCTTGCTACGTCTATTGGTGGTGGTGTCTTGTCCATGGAGCAGATCAGATCGGCCCATGCACTCTGATCACAATACCGGCCAACCGAGGTGCCTTGTTAGTATGGATATCCTCTTCTGGATTGATGTCTGCCATATAGAGGGCTGCAAGGATGGCCGGGTATATATGGTCAGGAGTGAATTGAGTGTTGTGACGGTCTACGTCTATTTTTGTATATTAGTAGCCCGTAAAACCAAATTTTCTCTATCAGAATATACGTCACGAGAAGTGACAAATAAACAATCCTAATGCTTACAAAATAATAATTCACAACTTACTTTTATATGATTTTCTATGGTGATTCGATAACATTGAAAGATTAATTTCAATATTTGAAAAAGAAAGGGGGGTGGGGAATAAGCACGGTTGAGTTTCTTCCGGGCTAATTGGCCATTTCAGGCATGGTCTTCTAGCCCTACACAATGGCAGAACGCGACTTCCAGTGGCAAGGGATCCTTGGATCTGGCAGCAAAGGTGTCTCGCAGGGGAATAAGCATGGTTGAGATGAGGACACCACAAGAAATCTTATCCGGAGCACATACAACCCCCGGGAAAGTCCTGCTCATAATGACAATTATTATAAATGAATGACAATTCGCTGAGGGAAGATTTTCTTTTATATATAAAGGCAATACAAGTTTTCTGGTTCAACAGTCCTTCGACAGCTATAACTACGTTACTACCTGTCGCCTTTGCCGGTCCCAAGCCCGGATGAAAAAGAAGAAGGGAGAGCAGTAACAAACTCACTAAAAAACCTGGGCTCAGCTGGCCCGGCTGATAGTACCCTGTAAGGGCTCCTAATCCAGGGATACAGGATGAGCAGCGTTTGTACTCCATGTTAGGAGCGGCTGCACATGGCGTCTGTTCCTCATATCAGAGGCGGCCATTTCTTTCGGAGCTAAGTCGGCCTGCCACTGAGTAGTGCTCTCAGTCCTAATGACAAAATGATAAATTGCCTTCCTTTGAAAATGCACACTATATACAAGAAAGCACAGTTTAATATAATAGTTGAGCGGAGAACAATTTGCCGAAACCACTGATGAGCTAAGTCCTCTTATGTACCATTTTCTAACGTCTGCAGAAGTAGTCTTGATTTAATAAAAAATACTAATGATTAATATTAGTATAATTTTTGGATTGATGGTATTCTAAAATGTAACTCGAATATGTTTTTGAGATTTAGAACTGGAAAAAAAATCTCTGCCTCAAATCCGATAGGTCTTAGAATCGATTGTATATGCAACTCACAAAACTTATATTAGAAGCAAATCGTAAAATAAATTAAAACAAACGTGGAGTTTTTACGTTAGGCGCGAGAAGAAAAGCCGAGTCTGACACCTGTTAAAGGAAGCGACCTGAACCAAGTTCCCTGCCTTGAAAAAAAAAAAAAAAGAGTTAAAAAAAAAACACCTGACGAAGTTACACTGACATCGAGGTAAACAACATTTTTGCGCATGCGCAGCAGACGACCGTTGTAGCCAGCGCCTCCCAAAACTATTCCAGTCAGGTGTCGCGCTTCAATATGGCGTCTCCTATCTCTGTAGGCAACATGGCGTCCGCTAGCATGAACAAACTCCAGCTCATAGCGAGTTTGGTGACATTTCTCGCTGCACTTGTCGTGATCATATCTTTCGCCACCCCATACTGGCTTGTGTCCACTGGACCTAAGTTTGACAGGCTGGGATTGTGGGAAGCCTGTTTCAAAGAGTTTACTGACATCAATTACAGGTACGACAAGGTGTTCCGCGGCTGCATGTGGATTTTCGACGAAGATTACGACTTCCTCATCGAATTTCTGGAACAACGTGAGTACCTTGACTTTTATTTCTAAAATTACCTATCGTTTGATATGGACTATAACAATTTGTGGCGCAAACAACGCCTTTTAGGCCAACATACTAATGCTAATTTGAGCAACCAGCATTTAAATATGTCGGTTTTTAAAGAGACTAAACGGAGTATATTATTGGAATCATTGTAAACCAAACATAAAAAATATATTAGATTTCAAAAATTGGAAAAAATGAAAGAAATTAGGTAAGATGGTTGCAGTTCAATATATCAAGGAATTGTGAAACATTCATGTAATCACCATTACAAACCCACGTAGAGATTCATAAAATTTAAAATGCCATCAAACATTGACACCTCTAACATATTTCTCTTATATACATTTGCGTAGAAAGGGTTAAGAATATTCAAATATGACATATTATATCTTAAAACAATTAATTCAATAAATGTCATTCTACATAATAGAAATATACATGACATTAATAGGTAAAATGATAAAAGTTGCCTTCCAATAAAAAGAAAAACAAGAAATTCCAAACATTAGTTATTATGTTGCCACAATGATCAATAATACCCTTATAACAAGCTTTACTATAATTTCTAATATTTGATCAGAGATAATTATTGTCATTTGATAATATTTGATAATTTGAATGTTTATCTGGCATGTTTATCTACCCAAGACCATCTACCTGCCATATCTAGTTGATTATAAGATACTCTTCTTCTTTCTTATCTCCACACTGGGTGAAGTAGAATGCCTTTGTCATTAAGACTGGGAGCACTACTCATTGGCAGGTCAACTTGGCTCCAAAAGAAATGACCGCCTCTGACATGAGGAACAGGCGCCATGTACAGCCGCTCCTAACATGGAGTACAAAGGCTGCTCATCCTGTATTCCTGGATTAGGAACCCTAACAGGATACTATCAGCCGGGCCAGCTGAGCCCAGGTTTTTTAGTGAACTTATTACTGCTCCCCCTCCTCCTTTTTCATCCGGGCTTGGGACAGGCAAGGGCAGAGTTTTTATTTCAGTAAACAATCAGTGATTTTATGAATTTTCACTAGGCCTGCTAGTGGTAAACAATAGTTCCATTTTAAATTAACTTAATCAATGATAAAGCACAAATTGGATTATAGATTATAGCTATAAGGTAATAAGACTTAATCCAAATAATTCAATAGTGTGTGACATTTCGGTAACAGCATTGTTACCATCATCAGACAAAAGAATAAAAAGTCCTCCCAATATATTTTCATCGCAGTAAGTACAGTAGAAGTTTGATTTATTTGACAAAATTTGGTGTTATGGCTAATTTAATGGACAAAAATCTTCAAGAAACGAATAGAGAAGATTAAAGATATAGTTTTTCATGAAATTTTATGGTGTTTTTTTTTTTTTGTTATGTCCAATAAAGTCTCAGATGTCTCTGTGTATCTCTATCACAGCAGTTGCAATGTCCTCTATCTTGGGTGTGTAAAGCTGCTGTTCTGGGTCCATGTCAATTTTCTGTTGTTGTTGTGTCCACTGAAGAGCCTCCGATGTCCCTATACATCTCTATCACAGCAGTTGCAATGTACTCTATCTCGGGTGTGTAAAGCTGCTGTTTTGGGTCCATGTCAATTTTCTGTTGTTGTTGTTGTCCAATGAAGAGCCTCAGATGTCTCTGTGTATCTCTATCACAGCAGTCGCAATGTCCTCTATCTTGGATGTGTTAAGCTGCTGTTTTGGGTCCATGTCAATTTTCTGTTGTTGTTGTTGTCCAATGAAGAGCCTCAGATGTCTCTGTGTATCTCTATCACAGCAGTCGCAATGTCCTCTATCTTGGGTGTGTAAAGCTGCTGTTTTGGGTCCATGTCAATTTTCTGTTGTTGTTGTTGTCCAATGAAGAGCCTCAGATGTCTCTGTGTATCTCTATCACAGCAGTTGCAATGTCCACTATCTTGGGTGTGTAAAGCTGCTGTTTTGGGTCCATGTCAATTTTCTGTTGTTATTGTTGTCGTGTTTAATGAAGAGCCTCAGATGTCTCAATACATCTCTATCACAGCAGTTGCAATGTCCTCTATCTTGGGTGTATAAAGCTGCTGTTCTGGGTCCATGTCAATTTTAAGGTGTTGTAATATAGCCCAAAATGACAACAGTAAACCTAATACAGTCCATTCCATTGAAGAAGGCAAAAATTAGTCCCAATTAACAGATAGTCTTAATGTATTCATTCGTTGTATACAGATAGCGCGTTATTGCTTTGTATTAAAGAATATTATTAATCTTTTGTCTGATGATGGTAACAATGCTGCTACTGAAAGGTTACACACTATTAATTTATTTGGATTAGGTCTTATTTTCTTATATTTAATTAAGGATCTCAAGGGATCAGAATTTTCAGTTTAAAGTCAGATGTCTGATGATGGTAACAATGCTGCTACTGAAAGGTTACACACTATTAATTTATTTGGATTAGGTCTTATTTTCTTATATTTAATTCAGGATCTCAAGCAATCAGAATTTTCAGTTTAAAGTCAGATGTCTGATGATGGTAACAATGCTGCTACTGAAACTTCACACACTATTAATTTATTTGGATTAGGTCTTATTTTCTTATATTTAATTCAGGATCTCAAGGGATCAGAATTTTCAGTTTAAAGTCAGATGTCTGATGATGGTAACAATGCTGCTACTGAAAGGTTACACACTATTAATTTATTTGGATTAGGTCTTATTTTCTTATATTTAATTCAGGATCTCAAGCAATCAGAATTTTCAGTTTAAAGTCAGATGTCTGATGATGGTAACAATGCTGCTACTGAAACTTCACACACTATTAATTTATTTGGATTAGGTCTTATTTTCTTATATTTAATTCAGGATCTCAAGGGATCAGAATTTTCAGTTTAAAGTCAGATGTCTGATGATGGTAACAATGCTGCTACTGAAAGGTTACACACTATTAATTTATTTGGATTAGGTCTTATTTTCTTATATTTAATTCAGGATCTCAAGGGATCAGAATTTTCAGTTTAAAGTCAGATGTCTGATGATGGTAACAATGCTGCTACCAAAAGGTTACACACTATTAATTTATTTGGATTAGGTCTTATTTTCTTATATTTAATTCAGGATCTCAAGGGATCAGAATTTTCAGTTTAAAGTCAGATGTCTGATGATGGTAACAATGCTGCTACCAAAAGGTTACACACTATTAATTTATTTGGATTAGGTCTTATTTTCTTATATTTAATTCAGGATCTCAAGGGATCAGAATTTTCAGTTTAAAGTCAGATGTCTGATGATGGTAACAATGCTGCTACTGAAAGGTTACACACTATTAATTTATTTGGATTAGGTCTTATTTTCTTATATTTAATTCAGGATCTCAAGGGATCAGAATTTTCAGTTTAAAGTCAGATGTCTGATGATGGTAACAATGCTGCTACTGAAAGGTTACACACTATTAATTTATTTGGATTAGGTCTCGGTTTTCTTATATTTAATTCAGGATCTCAAGCAATCAGAATTTTCAGTTTAAAGTCAGATGTCTGATGATGGTAACAATGCTGCTACTGAAAGGTTACACACTATTAATTTATTTGGATTAGGTCTCGGTTTTCTTATATTTAATTCAGGATCTCAAGCAATCAGAATTTTCAGTTTAAAGTCAGATGTCTGATGATGGTAACAATGCTGCTACTGAAAGGTTACACACTATTAATTTATTTGGATTAGGTCTCGGTTTTCTTATATTTAATTCAGGATCTCAAGCAATCAGAATTTTCAGTTTAAAGTCAGATGTCTGATGATGGTAACAATGCTGCTACTGAAAGGTTACACACTATTAATTTATTTGGATTAGGTCTCGGTTTTCTTATATTTAATTCAGGATCTCAAGGGATCAGAATTTTCAGTTTAAAGTCAGATGTCTGATGATGGTAACAATGCTGCTACTGAAACTTCACACACTATTAATTTATTTGGATTAGGTCTTATTTTCTTATATTTAATTCAGGATCTCAAGGGATCAGAATTTTCAGTTTAAAGTCAGATGTCTGATGATGGTAACAATGCTGCTACTGAAACTTCACACACTATTAATTTATTTGGATTAGGTCTTATTTTCTTGTATTTAATTCAGGATCTCAAGGGATCAGAATTTTCAGTTTAAAGTCAGATGTCTGATGATGGTAACAATGCTGCTACTGAAACTTCACACACTATTAATTTATTTGGATTAGGTCTTATTTTCTTGTATTTAATTCAGGATCTCAAGGGATCAGAATTTTCAGTTTAAAGTCAGATGTCTGATGATGGTAACAATACTGCTTCCGAAGTCACACACTATTAATTTATTTGGATTAGGTCTTATTTTCTTGTATTTAATTCAGGATCTCAAGGGATCAGAATTTTCAGTTTAAAGTCAGATGTCTGATGATGGTAACAATGCTGCTACTGAAACTTCACACACTATTAATTTATTTGGATTAGGTCTTATTTTCTTGTATTTAATTCAGGATCTCAAGGGATCAGAATTTTCAGTTTAAAGTCAGATGTCTGATGATGGTAACAATGCTGCTACTGAAAGGTTACACACTATTAATTTATTTGGATTAGGTCTTATTTTCTTATATTTAATTCAGGATCTCAAGCAATCAGAATTTTCAGTTTAAAGTCAGATGTCTGATGATGGTAACAATGCTGCTACTGAAAGGTTACACACTATTAATTTATTTGGATTAGGTCTTATTTTCTTATATTTAATTCAGGATCTCAAGCAATCAGAATTTTCAGTTTAAAGTCAGATGTCTGATGATGGTAACAATGCTGCTACTGAAAGGTTACACACTATTAATTTATTTGGATTAGGTCTTATTTTCTTATATTTAATTCAGGATCTCAAGCAATCAGAATTTTCAGTTTAAAGTCAGATGTCTGATGATGGTAACAATGCTGCTACTGAAAGGTTACACACTATTAATTTATTTGGATTAGGTCTCGGTTTTCTTATATTTAATTAAGGATCTCAAGGGATCAGAATTTTCAGTTTAAAGTCAGATGTCTGATGATGGTAACAATGCTGCTACTGAAAGGTTACACACTATTAATTTATTTGGATTAGGTCTCGGTTTTCTTATATTTAATTAAGGATCTCAAGGGATCAGAATTTTCAGTTTAAAGTCAGATGTCTGATGATGGTAACAATGCTGCTACTGAAAGGTTACACACTATTAATTTATTTGGATTAGGTCTCGGTTTTCTTATATTTAATTAAGGATCTCAAGGGATCAGAATTTTCAGTTTCAAGTCAGATGTCTGATGATGGTAACAATGCTGCTACTGAAAGGTTACACACTATTAATTTATTTGGATTAGGTCTCGGTTTTCTTATATTTAATTAAGGATCTCAAGGGATCAGAATTTTCAGTTTAAAGTCAGATGTCTGATGATGGTAACAATGCTGCTACTGAAAGGTTACACACTATTAATTTATTTGGATTAGGTCTCGGTTTTCTTATATTTAATTAAGGATCTCAAGGGATCAGAATTTTCAGTTTAAAGTCAGATGTCTGATGACGGTAACAATGCTGCTACTGAAAGGTTACACACTATTAATTTATTTGGATTAGGTCTCGGTTTTCTTATATTTAATTAAGGATCTCAAGGGATCAGAATTTTCAGTTTAAAGTCAGATGTCTGATGATGGTAACAATGCTGCTACTGAAAGGTTACACACTATTAATTTATTTGGATTAGGTCTCGGTTTTCTTATATTTAATTAAGGATCTCATGGGATCAGAATTTTCAGTTTAAAGTCTGATGTCTGATGATGGTAACAATGCTGCTACTGAAAGGTTACACACTATTAATTTATTTGGATTAGGTCTTATTTTCTTATATTTAATTCAGGATCTCAAGGGATCAGAATTTTCAGTTTAAAGTCAGATGTCTGATGATGGTAACAATGCTGCTACCAAAAGGTTACACACTATTAATTTATTTGGATTAGGTCTTATTTTCTTATATTTAATTCAGGATCTCAAGGGATCAGAATTTTCAGTTTAAAGTCAGATGTCTGATGATGGTAACAATGCTGCTACTGAAAGGTTACACACTATTAATTTATTTGGATTAGGTCTTATTTTCTTATATTTAATTCAGGATCTCAAGGGATCAGAATTTTCAGTTTAAAGTCAGATGTCTGATGATGGTAACAATGCTGCTACTGAAAGGTTACACACTATTAATTTATTTGGATTAGGTCTCGGTTTTCTTATATTTAATTCAGGATCTCAAGCAATCAGAATTTTCAGTTTAAAGTCAGATGTCTGATGATGGTAACAATGCTGCTACTGAAAGGTTACACACTATTAATTTATTTGGATTAGGTCTCGGTTTTCTTATATTTAATTCAGGATCTCAAGCAATCAGAATTTTCAGTTTAAAGTCAGATGTCTGATGATGGTAACAATGCTGCTACTGAAAGGTTACACACTATTAATTTATTTGGATTAGGTCTCGGTTTTCTTATATTTAATTCAGGATCTCAAGGGATCAGAATTTTCAGTTTAAAGTCAGATGTCTGATGATGGTAACAATGCTGCTACTGAAACTTCACACACTATTAATTTATTTGGATTAGGTCTTATTTTCTTATATTTAATTCAGGATCTCAAGGGATCAGAATTTTCAGTTTAAAGTCAGATGTCTGATGATGGTAACAATGCTGCTACTGAAAGGTTACACACTATTAATTTATTTGGATTAGGTCTTATTTTCTTATATTTAATTCAGGATCTCAAGGGATCAGAATTTTCAGTTTAAAGTCAGATGTCTGATGATGGTAACAATGCTGCTACTGAAACTTCACACACTATTAATTTATTTGGATTAGGTCTTATTTTCTTGTATTTAATTCAGGATCTCAAGGGATCAGAATTTTCAGTTTAAAGTCAGATGTCTGATGATGGTAACAATGCTGCTACTGAAACTTCACACACTATTAATTTATTTGGATTAGGTCTTATTTTCTTGTATTTAATTCAGGATCTCAAGGGATCAGAATTTTCAGTTTAAAGTCAGATGTCTGATGATGGTAACAATACTGCTTCCGAAGTCACACACTATTAATTTATTTGGATTAGGTCTTATTTTCTTGTATTTAATTCAGGATCTCAAGGGATCAGAATTTTCAGTTTAAAGTCAGATGTCTGATGATGGTAACAATGCTGCTACTGAAAGGTTACACACTATTAATTTATTTGGATTAGGTCTTATTTTCTTATATTTAATTCAGGATCTCAAGCAATCAGAATTTTCAGTTTAAAGTCAGATGTCTGATGATGGTAACAATGCTGCTACTGAAAGGTTACACACTATTAATTTATTTGGATTAGGTCTTATTTTCTTATATTTAATTCAGGATCTCAAGCAATCAGAATTTTCAGTTTAAAGTCAGATGTCTGATGATGGTAACAATGCTGCTACTGAAAGGTTACACACTATTAATTTATTTGGATTAGGTCTTATTTTCTTATATTTAATTCAGGATCTCAAGCAATCAGAATTTTCAGTTTAAAGTCAGATGTCTGATGATGGTAACAATGCTGCTACTGAAAGGTTACACACTATTAATTTATTTGGATTAGGTCTCGGTTTTCTTATATTTAATTAAGGATCTCAAGGGATCAGAATTTTCAGTTTAAAGTCAGATGTCTGATGATGGTAACAATGCTGCTACTGAAAGGTTACACACTATTAATTTATTTGGATTAGGTCTCGGTTTTCTTATATTTAATTAAGGATCTCAAGGGATCAGAATTTTCAGTTTAAAGTCAGATGTCTGATGATGGTAACAATGCTGCTACTGAAAGGTTACACACTATTAATTTATTTGGATTAGGTCTCGGTTTTCTTATATTTAATTAAGGATCTCAAGGGATCAGAATTTTCAGTTTAAAGTCAGATGTCTGATGATGGTAACAATGCTGCTACTGAAAGGTTACACACTATTAATTTATTTGGATTAGGTCTCGGTTTTCTTATATTTAATTAAGGATCTCAAGGGATCAGAATTTTCAGTTTAAAGTCAGATGTCTGATGATGGTAACAATGCTGCTACTGAAAGGTTACACACTATTAATTTATTTGGATTAGGTCTCGGTTTTCTTATATTTAATTAAGGATCTCAAGGGATCAGAATTTTCAGTTTAAAGTCAGATGTCTGATGATGGTAACAATGCTGCTACTGAAAGGTTACACACTATTAATTTATTTGGATTAGGTCTCGGTTTTCTTATATTTAATTAAGGATCTCAAGGGATCAGAATTTTCAGTTTAAAGTCAGATGTCTGATGATGGTAACAATGCTGCTACTGAAAGGTTACACACTATTAATTTATTTGGATTAGGTCTTATTTTCTTATATTTAATTCAGGATCTCAAGGGATCAGAATTTTCAGTTTAAAGTCAGATGTCTGATGATGGTAACAATACTGCTTCTGAATTCACACACTATTAATTTATTTGGATTAGGTCTTATTTTCTTATATTTAATTCAGGATCTCAATGGATCAGAATTTTCAGTTTAAAGTCAGATGTCTGATGATGGTAACAATACTGCTTCTGAAGTCACACACTATTAATTTATTTGGATTAGGTCTTATTTTCTTATATTTAATTCAGGATCTCAAGGGATCAGAATTTTCAGTTTAAATTCAGTGTTGAATTATAGTTGGTTAAGATGATTATCAATTCATCACAATATTCAACTACTAATGGACATTTTTTCCAAAATATTTTGTTGCCATTAAGGGGTATTGAAATATATATATGGTTAAGAGGAAGTTTGAGATTTGAAAATTTGTGTAATTATAGTAATTGTTAAATTGGAGTCTGTTGAATTAAAGATGGTAATTTGAAAAAGAAATGTGGTTGGAATTTTAAAACTTGATTGAATTCAAGTATGTGTTGAATTATAATTGACTGAATTAAAGAGGTTATAATACAATATAATGCGCCTTATGATTGTAAAACGTCATTGTAAAATATCCCGCATGAGTTTCTTTTAAATGAAAAATTGAAATTTATTTTTTAAGGAGAAATAACGACTATTTATAACCTTAGAGATGAGGTATGAAAGGATGAATTGTGAAGAGTAATGATAAACGGAAAAATAAGGTTATACTGTATCTGGTAATTGTGGGACTAATTTTTGTTTTCTTCAATGGAATGAACTGTATTAGGTTTTCTGTTGTCATTTTGGACTATATTACACCACCTTAAAATTGACATGGACCCAGAATAGCAGCTTTACACACCCAAGATAGAGGACATTGCAACTGCTGTGATAGAAATGCATGGAGACATCTAAGGCTCTTCATTGGACATGACAACAACAACAGAAAATTGACATGGATCCAGAACAGCAGCTTTACTCACCCAAGATAGAGAACATTGCGACTGCTGTGATAGAAATGCATGGAGACATCTGAGGCTCTTCATTGGACATAATAACAACAACACCTTAAAATTTCATGAAAACTATATTTTCAGTTTTCTTCTCTTAATCCTTGGAGATCATTTTTTCCATTAAATTAGCCATAGCACCAGTTTTTGTCAAATTTAGAAAAGACAACCATTTTGGCTGACTTTATAAATGTACCGTAGAATGTTACAGTCATAACCACTGCTTACATATTGATGAAGCCCTAAAACTGAAACCATTTGGTGGCTAACTTTTTCTGAATATATTTTAAATACATATTTTAAATTTGTGACTACTGTTAATTGGGGTCAATTTTTGCTTCCCCATAACAGAGTCTCAATATAGTAGAACACAACTCTATGAGTGGACACTACATTTAGAGTCATCTACATGGCTTTATATTGTGGTGTGTCATAGACAAAAAATGGCATAAATTAGGTGAATTAATTATAGGGCGGAGCTCATTCTTAACTGGATTCTTTCACTTTCACGGAGGCTCCATCTGGTGAATATGGTGACAGATTGATAAAGCACAATTTGGATTATAGATTATAAACACAAGGTAATAAGACCAAATCCAAATAAATAAATAGTGTGTAACGTTTTGGTAACAGCGCTGTTACTGAAACGTTACACACTATTTATTTATTTGGATTTGGTCTTATTACCTTGTGTTTATGGTGACACATGGTTTTTCTTTAGTCTTGGGACTTATGGAGTGATAAGCCTGAATTCGAATATGTAGGTTATGCAATTAAGCTTCCTCAATAACAACCCATCCAATAAACAATCATCTCTCTGAGTGATCACTTTGAAAATTAAAAAAATTATCTGACATAGCCAAACCTCCATTGAGGGACCAACTCTAGGAGAAACCAGGGGAGTATCCATAGTTTAAGGCAATCTTTCATGGAGGTTCTGCTGTACATGATATTTCTGTAACAACATGCCACAACTGAAATATAGTCTTCTTCTTTCTTGTCTCCACTCAATCCTATTACTGTATCAAGCCTGTAGAGTTGACAACCATCATGATTGGGTGAAGTAAAATGTGTTTGCCTTTGTCATTAAGACTGTGAGCACTACTCAGTGGCAGGCTGACTTAACTCCAAAAGAAATGGCTGCCTCTGACATGAGGAACAGACACCATGTGCAGCCGCTCCTAACATGGAGTACAGACTCATCCTGTATCCCTGGATTAGGAGCCTTTACAAAAACTATCAGCCGGGCCAGGTGAGCCCAGATTTTTCAGTGAGCTTATTACTGCTCCCCCTCCTCCTTTTTCATCCGGGCTTGGGATCGGCAAAGGCGGAGTTCTGAAATATAGTGAGCCAATTTGGATTTGGTCTAAAGTACTTTTATAGACATCTACCCATTCCAAGTTGATCCATCTCTAGACTTCTTCAACTTCCTAGACCAGGGGTCGATAAACTTTTGAGTCGGAAGAGTCAAAAATTACAAAATATCAAAGTTTTAAACTTTTTAAAGAGCCGCACAATTTTTTCTTGCCAACAATAAATAGTACTTGCATAAAAAACACAAGGTAATAAGACCATATCCAAATAAATAAATAATATGTGACGTTTTGGTAACAGCGTTGTTACCATCTTCAGACAAAAGTATTTCAGTATTCATTTCAGTATACATTCATTCAGTACTTTTGTTTGAAGATGGTAACAACACTGTTACTGAAACTAACACTATTTATTTATTTGTATTTGGTTTTATTACCTTGTGTTTATAATCTACTAGCCGAATGACCCGGGCAACGCCCGTGTTTTACCCGATTGAATGTTTCGATTCAAATACTATTTGTTACAATTATAATTTGGCGCCTTAAATAAATGCATATGTTAGTTAATAACTATAGCCTATGTGCTTCATCTGTCTATGTACTGTTGGCTTCCATAGGCGTCTCTTACTGGGAAAAAGAAAGAGAGGATTCCATTTGGTTATCAACTAATATATGCATTTATTTAAGGAGCGACCCGCTCCAACACAATAGTTACAAAGACGAAATAGCGAGTGGGGGGGGGGGCAAAGGTGGCGTGACCTTAGCCAACCAATAGGAGGACGCCATTCCAAAAAAAAAGCAAACCGTGACAGAGGCGATGAAGAATGATGCTCATAACTGTATATAGAATAATGCAAATTGTGCCTTATCAGTACTTGCATAAATAATGTTTGCGTATGGAAGAGTCGCAGTTTCACATCCAAAGAGCCGCAGTTTGCAAACCCCAGTCCTAAACAATACCTATACCACTGTATAGATGTGCAAAAATTAAACATTTTTTCACTGAATGCTCATTTCATGAATGGCTCTAGAAAGTCATCCACCCATAAGTCTTATTAAAGTTTTACCTTAATAATAAATTTGTATTATTACTTTATTACAGTTAAACCTGTCTATAGCGCCCCCTCTAAATAGCGCCTTCCTCTCTATAGCGCCCGATTTTAAATACGTAGTACAATGCGATTTACATTAAAAGTGACCTGTCTATAGCACCCCCTCTCTATAGCACCCTATTTTGGTGAGTCCCAAGAGAGGGCGCTATAGACAGGTTTAACTGTATAAAGAATAGTATTCCTAGTATTGTCATTTAGTGACCATTAGCATAACATCATTATTTCTGTTAACTGCGCAAAGTGTTTAAGCCATACCAAAACTAACTGAATTTGAGATTTCAACAAACCTGATAGTAGTAGTATATATTCCAGGAGTTTAATATTGCCGCATGGAAAATTAGGAAAGACAAACTCCATGATGACAGCAATTTATTTAAGGCAAGAACAAACTATGAATTATAAACAAAAGATAAGCAACAAGGGAAGTTTACAGAGTAGCAAAATATATAAACATAAAAAAATGATACTCAAAACACAAGGTAATAAGACCAAATCCAAATAAATAAATAGTGTGTGATGTTTCGGTAACAGCATTGTTACCATCTTCAGACAAAAGTACTGAATTACTAATACTACCATTCAGTACTTATGTCTGAAGATAGTAACAATGCTGTTACGGAAACGTCACACACTATTTATTTATTTGGATTTGGTCTTATTACCTTGTGTTTATAATCTATAATCCAAATTGCATCTTATCAAAATGATACTCTGTTAATAAAATAATAAATACTTTGCTGCAATATTGTTGAGATAGGAATATATCTGTAATAATCAAAATAAAGATTTTATTTGGTGTGGGGTCCATTAGGTACTTGGATAGGGTCAGGTATACAGGGCCATCAAGCTTGACTTGGGGTTTGTTTCTGGGTCTTGATTCCCTGATGGACATCCCAACTTTATCTTTTCTCTAAAAAACAGATTATCAAATCCTCCCCCCAAAAATTGAAAAGGGTTTTTTTTTTACTCATCCTTTTATTAGTCTAAATTAGACAAGATCTTGGAGGTCGTGTTCATAAAGAAGTTCAAGAACTCTTCTTGGTTCTCTGTACAGGGATCCCTTGTCCTTTACAATACAATTTAGGATATGTTGGGGAGTGACCTCTTCAGTTTTGCACCTAGTGCACATTGAAAAGGATGAACAAGCAGAGATTTGGTCTGAGCATACTTTGCCTATTCATTTCTGTGATATACAACAGATTAATAATAAATGGAATAATATAAAAATAATTTATAAAAAGTAGGTAGATAATCAAATGATGAGGTCACATTCTTCTTTTATACAACAATATTTTTGTGTTAATAGGGCATGCAACAACTGTTCTGGTGTGGAACTAACACCTACTCACATATTCTCATGCCCAGCAATAGCTGCCGCCTTGCAGAAAATTGACATAAGCCCAGAGCAGCAGCTTTACACACCCAAGATAGTGGACATTGCTGCTGCAGTGATAGAGATGTATGGGGACATCTGAGGCTCTTCTTTGGACACGACAACAACAACAACAACATTGTAAAGAAAAAAACTTTTATTTGAACATATATAGTGAGAACTCTTTTGGAACAGCTTCTATAAAACAGCAACTTGGATATAACAATTCTAAAGTCCCAAGTTTTAAGTCTCAATTATTTAAACTGTGGTTAGAACAACCTAAAATATTAGTTCCAAGTTATTGTAGAAAGTTTCAACTGTATATTAAAATATCATAAGGTTGTGATTGAAGCCAGAAATACCTTTCTATTTGGTCAGATAATTACCTACAATTAAACTTTTTTTCTGTTTGATTTCTCAATGTACCAGTTCAGAAATACTGCGACGTTCTTTTCTTTTTGATCTTTATCAGATGTGTGTGTGAAAGTATATTTTTTACTTATGTCTGCATATGTCAAATGAAATGATACAGTATAACCTTTTTAATTAAATGAAAGTACAATTTTTGGATTATAGATTAGAACTATAAAAGGTCTCTTCTTCTTCTTTCTTATCTCCACTCAATCATATTAGGGTGTCAAGCTTGTAAAGCTTGAGACTTTGAAAAAGAGATTTGACAACCATCATGATTTGGTGAAGTAGAATGCGTCTGACTTTGTCATTAAGACTGGGAGCACTACTCAGTGGCAGGCCGACTTAGCTCCAAAAGAAATGGCTACCTCTGACATGAGGAACAAACGCCATGTGCAGCCACTCCTAATATGGAGTACAAACGCTGCTCATCCTGTATCCCTGGATTAGGAGCCCTTACAGGGTACTATCAGCCGGGCCAGCTGAGCCCAGGTTTTTTTAATGAGCTTGTTACTGCTACCCCTCCTCCTTTTTCATCCGGGCTTGGGACTGGCAAAGGCGGAGTTACTATAAAAGGTAATAAGACCAAATCCAAATAAATAAATAGTGTGTGATGTTTCGTGGTAACAGTATTGTTACCATTATTATCACTGTTATTGAAACGTCACATACTATTTATTTATTTGGTTTTGGTCTTGAATACTTTTTTTTTCTAATCTATAATCCAAATTTTATCTTATCACACTAAGAATGTAAAGAATTATTCTTACAATTTATATATACAGTAGAACCTCCATAAGAGGAAACTTGCGCTAGAAAAGATACCTATCTACAAAGAAAAGTTTTCATTTGCAAAATTATCATTTTTACTATTTAGTAGCTCTCCAGTAAGAGGACATCTCTCTCTAATGAACACTTTGGCTCTGCAATTAGGTGTCCTTTACAGAGAGGTTCTACTGTACCAACTTAATATGAATGTCTCACTTTGCAATGCTTGACATATCTTGAAGATAGAAAAGCATAAAATTCCTTTCCCTTGACTAGGAGATTTGAACCAAACTTGACATACCATTTGGTGCATCAATTTTAAGACAGTAGTAGTGAGGATCTATGTAGAAAGATCAAAGTGTAGGGAAAGAAAAAGCTTTTATAGTAGAACTTCTCTTTAAAGGACACATAGTTGCAGGGACAAAGTGTCCTTTAGGTGTCCTTTTACTAAAATAGTTTCAGCGATGGAAACTGTCCTTTGTTGAGAGGTGTCCTCTTTCATGAGTGTCCTCTGTCATATAACCTCCATTAGAGGACACTTTCGCTAGAGGAAACCTCTCTACAAAGGACAGTTTCATTGCTAAAATTAGCATTTTTACCAATTAGCTGATCTCCAGTAAGAAGACACCTCTCTCTAAAAGAGGACTCTAACTATGTGTTATCCTTTATAGGCAGGGTACTCATGGCCCAGCCATGTCTAGGAATTGCTGGAGTAATTGTTTGTTAAAACAATATTCTAAGGCACAATTTGGATTATAGATTAGAAACCAAAGGTAATAAGACCAATTCCAAATAAATAGTGTGTGGATATTTATTTGGATTTGGTCTTATTATCTTTTGTTTATAATCTATACTCCAAATTGTGCCTTATCATTTTTATAGACTTTATTGGATACACACTATTTATTTATTTGGATTTGATCTTATTACCTTTTGTTTTCAAATAATATTGATAGAGCACAATTTGGATTATAGATACAAAAAAATAAGACCTAATCCAAATAATTTAATAGTTTGTGACGTTTTGGCAACAGAATTGTTACCATCATCAGACAAAAGAATAATTGCCGAAACATAACACACTATTAAATTATTTGGATTAGGTCATATTTTCTTGTATTCAAACAATATGGTATTAAATCATTATTATCATTAATAATTTCATCACCGCCATCATCATCATCTTACATGAGGATTTTCACCCCACACACATAAATGGATAGAATTTAAATTTTATATGTAACACTGCCCCGAGTCTGCTAAATTTCAGAGCATAGTTTTTGTGTCTATTTTAACAAGCAAGAGCCTTTTTTTATTTTTTTCAATATAGAGATATTTGGGTTGGCTACCGTCATATCTCACTTTGTGTGAGCTAAGCAAACATAAATCTATAACAATAGATAGATCTTGTTAATTGTGAAGCCTGCAGACCATGATTATCATACAGGCACCCAACCAAAGCACGAAGGTCAGGTCAACCAACACAACTATTGTCTTCCACCAGACAATGAAGGCATCCATTCACCCCTACCACCAGCTACCTTGTTATTGATGGAGGAATTTAGTTGCATACAACCTCTCATCCTCCTAGTTATCTTATAAGGAAGCTATACCATTCTTACTGTACCTCAGAAAAATTAGGGATCCAGTAGACAATGGCTATTGTATTCATCAGGTATCAACTAGTATTGATCACATCTTGTTGAAGAATCTGTAGACTGAGGATAACTTTGAGTAGTAAATATGTAAATAAGACCTAATCCAAATAATTTATTAGTGTGTGACGTTTCGGCAACAACATTGTCATCATCAGACAAAAGAATAAATGAGAAAAAATATTACAGCAAGTTCTTATATAGTACTGTTATCAAGTGTTTAAACAAGATAACAGATAAGGAAAATAGTTTTTTTAAGTCAACTTAAAATATTCTTCTTAGAATTAAAAGTTTAAAAATTTTTTTTTTTATAAATATAATTAAAGGCATATCTGTAAAGGCATATCTTTTGTCTGATGATGATGACAATGTTGATGTCAAAACGCCACACACTAATAAATTATTTGGATTAGGTCTTATTTTCTTTTATTATAATCTATAATCCAAATTGTGCTTTATCATACCTTTGAGTAGTAAATATGATATTTTATTTAACTTTTTCTCAAAGGCTTAGAAGATAGAGATGAGTACAGTAGAATCTCCTTATAAAAAACACCTAATTGCAGAACTAAAGTGTTCTTTAAGGAAAGATGTCCTCTTACCGGAGAGTTACTAAATAGTAATAAAAATTGATTACAAGATTTGTGGATAGACAGACAGCCGAACAGGAGGATAGTCAGGGAAGCAAGTTAAATAAAATGGTAATTTTGTAAATGAAAACTGTCCTTTATAGAGAGGTGTTCTCTAGTGCGAGTGTCCTCTCATAGAGGTTCTACTGTAGTATAACACTTTGTTCAATCTATGGAATGTGTTGCTGATGGCAGGACCACACACAGCATTCTATTGTTTCAGTGATTATATCTTTTTATTGCTGTAATAAAGGCTAGAGGAAAGGAAGTTATGGTTAGGCCTGTGCATCTATATGGCACATTCTTTTTTTAAAACAATAAACTGCCATCTTTTGATTTGACCACCTTTTTAATTAAACCAGTTATGAACTGAACTAATTCACTCTCTAATAAGCGACCACCTCAAGGAGAAACTAACTAAAACATGGATACATCTAGTCTCTTCCTAGAGTTGGGTTATTTCAGATTATCTTTAAATTTATAAATGGTGGTGACTCTGGCAAGTAGTCACTCATATGAAGTTTTACTATCTCTATTTTTTTCTAGGTAGCTTTCATGAGAGGTTCAATTATAATTGCTAAAAAATAGTAATAAAAAGCTTAGTATATTGACAAAATAGTAATAAATAGTATAAAATCCACTTCTGTGGACCAAATGTTACTTATGAAGAATATGTAAATGAACTATAAAATATTGAAATATAAATGAGAAACACACAATATAGAGATAACTCCTGTAGAACAGAACTGGGGACCATATCAATAACCTTTTTATAGTTCTAGAATATAGTTGTGATACTTGTTTTTTTTTTTATAGAGCAAAGTCAAATTTTATTATTTTAAGTAAACATCTTTAAGTGTGATATGTAGTAGTACAGTAGAACCTACCTGTAAAGGACACCTAATTGCATAGCCAAACTGTCCTTTAGGGAGAGGTGTCCTTCTTCTTCTTTCTTATCTCCACTCAATCATATTAGGGTATCAAGTTGTGACCCTTGATGGTGTCTGTTAGACAACCATCATGACTGGGTGAAGTAGAGTGCGTCTGCCTTTGTCATTAAGACTGGGAGCACTACTCAGTGGCAGGCCGACTTAGCTCCAAAAGATATGGCCACCTCTAACATGAGGAACAGACGCCATGTGCAGCCGCTCCTAACATGGAGTACAAACACTGCTCATCCTGTATCCCTGGATTAGGAGCCCTTACAGAGTACTATCAGCCGGGCCAGCTGAACCCAGGTTTTTTAGTGAGCTTGTTACTGCTCCCCCTCCTCCTTTTTCATGCGGGCTTGGGACCGGCAAAGGTGTCCTTCTACCAGAGAGTTTCTGAATAGTAAAAATGGTAATTTTGCAAATGAAAACTGTCTTTTATAGAGAGGTGTCCGCTAAGGCAGGTTCTACTTTTTATTATTGCAGAAGATATTGTGATTCACATCAAGGAGATTAAATTATTCTAAAATCACCTTTTAAAGTAAATTAATTAGTTTTTTTTTTTTTTTGAGAAGAGAAATAGTTACTAAGGCACTGTTTCCCTTCTAAGGTTATTTGTACTTCATGCCACACACACAATCACTCTGATATGTGCATAATTTTATATTTTGGGCATGAACCTGCATAGAAACATTTTACAAGTAATTTAAACACTAGAATATTTCTGATAACGCCTCATCTATGGTCTCCTATGGAAGGAAAATATAATTTTACCCTGTGGCTTAATCTCCCATCATTAAAAATGCTATGCTTGCCTGTAGAATGTGCAATGGCAGACAAGCTGCCATGTGGTGGAATGGCCATAAATAATGTCAGCCATTTTCTCATCACGAACCTCACATCTCCAATTTCATCCTGATAGAGTTACTTCAAGTTAACTTTCACCTAAATCTAGTTTATTCTTCGCCACAAAACTACAGACTTCCATAATTGGATGGGTTCTTGGACTCTGCAGAAGGCACACTACCAACAAACTAATTTACTATCATTTATAAATTTAATTGCCATCTATCTTAAAATAATTTAATTACTTATCATATTTTAAATCTAAAAGAAAAATTAAAAAGAATAAAAAAGAATAATTTAATTATTACAATTTTCTCTCTCTCAACACTTTTTCAATACATGATCTTTTGTATTATATATAAGCATTCTAATTGGAAATTTTACAATGGTTTCTAATATACCCACCATAATAAGATATAGGGGTTACTCTCTAATTGAGATAAATGAAGATATATACACCTGATTTCTATCTTTTATATTACTTCATTTAAAAATTTCATACAATTTGGATTAATTTGAACTCTTGTCAAGGATATAGATTTTTGTGAAGACGTTTTAAAATATGTTGGTGTGCAAAATGATTATAAAAACATATGACATTCGTCAGATGTGCGGCTAAAACACATCGCATAGAAAAAAATCTTTGATTATCATTTAATTGAATCTGACCATTGACTTCAACTTATATCGTTAAGTATGTCAGATCACCTTGACGATCACCACCCCTACATTCTTATGAAAATTAATTAGCCTGTGGAATTTTACAAAGTTGGATTTGTTAATGGTATAAAATAATGATCAGATATCTGTAAAGACAGCGTATATCGCAATTTTTGTCTTTTTACAAAGTAGAAATAACAGTTCTTTGGCAGCTAGGCCTCGTTTCCATGGCAGTAAATTGAGAATTATCCACGTGCTGTCTCAAATGCTTCCTCCTGCCAAACTTGTGAACAATTGGTCGTTTTCCACGAATCCCTTCCACCGGGACTTTTTTTGGATGTTGAGATATTTATGTTTATTTCGCAATGTCTCTTTGTTGCTTCCAATTCTTACTCACTTATTAATGACCTCTCTCTGAATTTTTTTTTCGTAAATCTTTATTCTTTGTGCACATTTCCATCAGTATCTGGCGAATTTTGGGAATATTGTAACTCTCTGGATGCCTTAGGTGAATCCTACATGGGTGCCACAGTTTGTAGGGAGGTATGTGTCGAAAACTTTACCAATAAAAAACTATATTAAAGAATTTTTTCCAAAACTTAATGGTATCTCTATGTAGACTCTCACACAACGGTTATTTTTCCATTTGAATATATTCACAATATTTTACGAGAGAAAACGTACTTGCACAAAAATGCATTGCCATGTTTGTGAATAAACACAGGATTTATGCTAAACAGTGAATAAATGCTCAAACACGTTTTCTTAGTTTCTATGCTCTTGAGCACGTTCTGGTTTCCAGTAACTCCAAGCTTCGCTATCATGAACTCTCTTTCTCTCTCTTGTTTCTTCATTGCTTCTCACTAAGTCCATCTGTCAAATTTTTCTTCCAACCGTTCTCTTTCCATTCATTTTACTCTCAAGAACTTCCTTTATCAATACTTTTTCATATATGTCCCATTCAATTCTCCTGTCGTTTTCTGATAACCTTCAACAAGTTTCCCCCAAAACTTATTCAGTCCTGATCCTCTCAACCATCTTATTATTTAATATTTAATGCACGTACACTTTGAGAACTCTAGGTGCGTTGATTATACATTTTAGAAAATATCACTATTTGAAAAGCATACAGTAACAAATAACGAATTCGAAGAGTTGGAGACTTTTTTTTCGTTATAAGGAATATTTCATTAGGGAAAGTCTTCAATCTATTTTCTTTATCTTTCTTAAGCTGGAATTATCTCAGAGTATCAAGATGCAGGTTGCCTCTAAACACAGGTTCAGGTTTATGTACTGGGCAACTTTGGAGCCTCGTGGTTTCATCAGCATACAACATGTTTCCACTTAAGGCAGGTTTTACTGGTTTTAAAGGACAGAAGAGTAAACTTTTTTAGACTCAGTTTTCCAGCCGGACGGGCAAAGCGGTCGGCGTTCAAGGTCTTATTTCGACAAAGGAGACGTACATAACGGGTAATATTCGTTCCTCATTTGGCCACGCGGCCTCCCTGGTCGTCGGGGTGGAACGCCAGGCCTCACGCAGCCATCCATCCCATTGTCATCTTGGGACAGAATGTCGATCTACCGTGGGTGCGGTCGCTATGTGATGGAATATTGTCTTCTTACAGACCGTGGTAGCAGCAATAATGTATATGGTGATTTAAGCTTTTGGCATATAGGATTATATTTAGAAGCAGCTTTTTTTTTTAAATACAAAGTTTCATCAATGGCCTTCCGATGCTTGTGCGAACCCAAACCATACCAGTGATTGTAAATAACTAAACGGGGTTCTGGAATGATATAAGTGAAAAAGTCGAACTGCTTCTACCTGTGAAGATAATGTAGTGTACTTACAGTGTATCTTCACATCGCAAATCTCTTCCTATCATAATTATTATAGCCTGTACTTGCTGAACTAACTGGCAGGGCTTGTGAAACAATCAGAGCTCATTTAAGCATTTGTTTATTTAAAAAAAATAATGCTTTAATGCAAAAGTTTCAAAACGTATCCCTTGTTCGCCCCCGTTAAATGACATTTTAGACTATTATCCCCTATGTTTTTTATTCCCACCATGTCTGGCGACACCGCGCACGTCACGGAAGCCGTGTTGAAAGGGAGGTTCTCGTGCAGAGGAAGTTAGCGCGGTCAAACACATCTATTGCCAGGCGATTCCCAATTGTCAGGACATTTAATCGCGTAAATCTGATCCCAGAAATGCCCAACTCTTTTCTCAGTGGTTCATATCGCACTCAAAATTCTCTACTTCCATTCAGCTACCTTTATTTCTATTAGATGATGAAGAATGTATTAGGGATCTTAAAATTTTGCCAACATAATTTTCATGACCGATTGAAACCATACTTTACGGATTCCCGTGAGTTGACTTATAGGCATAAGTTATTTATATTATTCTCAACTATTTGACCGGACTACTCCGCGGAACATTTTAACAGGTTTGGAGATTATTGCGAGAGAGTCCGCGTTAAAAAAAATCTTATTAAAATCAATAATAAAATTATATGTGTCCGCGATTTTTTTTCACAAATTTTACCGGTCCGAAGGCCAAAAAATTTGCTCCTAATTCTCTTCAGATTTCACTATATAAACCATACAATTCCCAGTCAAATTTAGAACTGTTCATTTAATAGGTTGGATTGGAGATTTCCAGGCACTTCGGTTGGCCAGTATTGTAATCAGGGTGCACGGGCCGATCTGATCTGCACCATGGACAAGACACCACCACCACCATTGGAGAAGCCAATTATGTTTGAAATGAGAAATATCCTCTAAGGAGATCATCTTAGATAAATCCACAAAAGAGAAGAATAACTGAAGGAATAATTTAGAAGCCTGATAATCAAAACATATAGGATTAGTTAAAAAAACGTGACACACACATCTCTCTCTTTTTTGAAGTGTTAAGATATATCGTAAATTATAAATTTCTGATTTATAGATACGTATAGAAACGATTTCACCAAATATTATACTATTTTTAGTATAGATGCGCGTGCTTTTGTAAAGTAAAATAATATGTAGTAAAAATCCCCGTGCGAATCAAGATTCTAGCTAACCAAGCCGTTTTTAAACTTAAAATGATTTTTATAGATTATTTATGAGAAATTACTTGATATATAGAGAAAGAGGAATATCGGAAATAGTCCGGACAGGTTGGATTGTTAGTACAAGTTTTGTACTATTTAATTGTATACAGCGTATAATAGTTTTTCTGCAATATTGAGTTTCTTGGCGATTTTCTTTTATAAGGTTGTCCCAAAAGTTTGTGTTTTCATAAAACGTTGTTTTTCTTATTACTTGGCGAATAATATTATTACGGCGAATACATAATACAATTACTTTATACATAATACAAAGACATACATAACGGCGAATAATATTGTAACGTAGAAATCAAGCCTTGAAATATCCTAAGATGTAAAAGTATTTATTGATGACGTCACAGCGACGAGTCGACAATTATTAACAGGTCAGCCCAACTATTTCCCGCTAGAGAATCTTAAGCAAGCAAGCAAAGAAATATTTTAAAGATGATTTCACAAATACAGATTAATATATATTTTTATAATCTGTTGAATATATTTTCATTGAATAATATTAAATAAAATAATAAAATATTTCTTCGCCACATAGCCTCCTCCTATAAAGAGCATCGACCCGATGCTCAGCAGGAGACTTACGTCGTCAGTCTTAAGAACTAGTACTATGGCCAGGGATATTTTCAGGTGACTGCGGTGGATGTCTTCTTTCAGTTGAGATATCTTTGTAGAAATTAAACTCTTCTTCATGAGGACTTGGTAGGTCTATGTTTACTTCAAGGTAGCTTTTTCTCATTTCTACTGTGGTCGGTAAGGGGGGATTTTATAACTTTGCGGCCTCGCCTCCAATGTGGTCTATCATCTAGTTTTAATGGCGGGGCGTCCAGCTAGATCTTCTAGCAGGTGAGAAATGTTGTCTGCTTCGACCGCGATATGAAGTAGGGCTTCGGTAGCGAGTGAAAGTTTTCCTCGATGATTCGTCATTGGGGTCCTGAGATTCAGCTCGAGAGTTGTAGGATACCATTGCGTCTTGCTTTCTTTGGAAATAGTCATTTCTCCTTTCCTCATTGTGCCTCTTCCTGTCACGGCAATAGCGGACGACGTGACCTGGGCGTCCGCAGTAGAAACAGATTGGCCTTCCCTCAGTTGTACGCCAATCATTGGTGTCGCGTCTTCCTCCTTGTTTTGGGTATCGAGGTTCAGGGTGCGGTCTTATCGTTTCGGCCTCATATCTGGTATTTAAAAACTGTCGGGGTCTTTCCTTATGAGGGGGACTTCTCCTAGACTTTGAGATTGGCGCCAGGGTTCTTCCAATCTCCTCCTTTACAATTTCTTCGATTGTAGCATTTTTTGGTTCCTCCCGAGGAGAGCCTAATGCCCGCTGTACCTCCTCACGAACAATTTGCCTAATCATAGATGACAGATCTTCTCCGTCATCCTGGTCACAAAGAGAGGCTACATTTGGTAGGCGCTCGTACCTGGTTGGGGTAACTCGCCTACAACGGAGCGCTTCGACACGGCGACATTCTGTAATGAATTGCTCGGTGCTCTGTACATCCCTCGGTAGGAGTGCTTGATAAAGCTCCTCAGCTATCCCCTTCATGAGGTGGGAGATTTTATCTTCCTCGCTCATTTGAGGATCAACCTCTTTGCACAAGCACAGGACATCCTGGATGTAACATTCGGTACTTTCACCTTTTAATTGTGCCCGTGTTTTAAGTTTCTTCTCCGCTTGCAATTTTGAATTTTCTTTTTTTCTGAACACATTCTCTAATTGAGATGTGAATTCCTTCCAAGTCTGTATGCTTTCTTCGTTGTTCTCAAACCATTTGAGAGCAGTTCCAGATAGATAAAAATAAACTTTAGTAAGACAAAGGGTTTCGTCCCAATGGTTGTACCTTGCCACACGTGCATACCCTTTTAACCATTTTTGGAGATTTTCACCATCCTCCCCGGAGAAAATGGAAGGGTTCCTTGGCAGATGTTGAACAACGTAGTTTCTTACCTGAGTACCTTCCTTCTTTACATTCATAGAAGTTTCTTCTGGTTCAACAGAATCAATTATACTTTTATTTCTTAATGGGTATCGGTCCAGTCTCTCCACCAGTTGTAACGTAGAAATCAAGCCTTGAAATATCCTAAGATGTAAAAGTATTTATTGATGACGTCACAGCGACGAGTCGACAATTATTAACAGGTCAGCCCAACTATTTCCCGCTAGAGAATCTTAAGCAAGCAAGCAAAGAAATATTTTAAAGATGATTTCACAAATACAGATTAATATATATTTTTATAATCTGTTGAATATATTTTCATTGAATAATATTAAATAAAATAATAAAATATTTCTTCGCCACAATATTCGTATTTAATTTTTTTGCAAGTGTTTACGAACTTTTGGGACAACCTTGTAGATGACATACCACTTGTTTTTACACTAGGCCTTGTAAAGAAAGCAACCAGAACATCTCGGTATAAAAGAGACCCATTAGCATCTCTTTAAATTTGAGACCTGAAAATCTCTGTTAAGATATTCAGAAACTGGCTCCAGGTAAAAGGGACGAACTTTGCTGTAAAGAAGAAAGAATTGGTGAGGAAAAAGAAGAGGATATAGAATGGGCTAAAGTTCACCATGAAAACGAAGATTCTGTACGGTTCCTGACAAGTGACAGCGGAAGCGCGCGACATTTCCTGGATTTGACCGATATTTCAATTCCGCAGCTGTGCTCTCACAGACATCACAATGACCGACGATGTTCGCGCACATTTTCCTTGCAGAGTATACTCAGGAACACTTTCTTCTCGTTATTCAATGCTCTCATTGATAACCCAAGACTACCACTTCTTACTTCATTTTGGAGAAGTGGCTATCTCAAATTTCTCTTTTACTTCTGATAACAAAATTTCTCTTTATTTCAGAATCCTCTAAGGTTCCTACACAATAGTAAGATTCATTTTTGAAATCTGATGATTGCTCTTTTATCCCCTCCCCCTAAGATTTGGCGAAAAGCACCTATCAATAGTTAGGCTAAAAATAATCTCCTAAGTATTTTATATATATATAAAAAGTCCTACACGTGTTTTGAAGACAAACATCATTAATTCAATGCATTTTTTTTTAACGGGAGCAGCGCCCTTTTCACACATGCAGACATCCTTAAATACTTGTTGGAATGTAAAACACATACTGAATTTACATCGGAATTTCTTTAAAATTCTTCTATTGTTTCTGTACCAAAATGAACGTCCACCTATCGACAATATCTTGCACATAAACAACTTACCACATATGACTCAAATTTCTTGAGTCATCAAAACAAATACCAAAAACATAAATAAAGAATAAAATAAGTTACACACAAGATAGTTGTTGCAAACACACGTGTTCTCACTTGTACGATACCTCGAAAAATAATCCACGTCCGCGCTCGCATAATGCCGCGCGATCGATCGAAGACACGTTCTTGTTCGCCACGATAATCTCTAAAGCTGCTGACTCTGATAAAAATCAAATTTGTGTGTGTGACCCAACTTATAACAAGGAAATTATCAAGCCGGGAGAAGGCGAGTTGAATAAAGAGTAGCGAAACTTTCACGGTATCTTGGGGTGTGACAAAAGAGATTGTGTAACTTGGGTTAAGACACTGGCCGTGGGGTAACCCCCACCACTCTTGTGGTCGGTGGAAGTCTCCTCTACCTCACCAGGATATGTCGGCACCTGCTGGAACAAAGCGGATTGTCAATAGCTCAAATGCCTTCTTATATCAGAAGAACTAAGAACGAAGTCCTTTATGACAGTTAAAAAAAAAAGCCGATTTTCCCGAAAATATTTTGATAATAATGATGGTGATAATGGCAATTTCTTTCACATTTTCCATTTATAGGTTAAGAAAACAGAATCGTAATTTAAAAAAATCATAAGAACGAAATAAAGAAAAAGAGCGTGATGGTCAAGAAATAAATCTTGTTGCTATTGGTATAGTCCAATTCAATCCTTCAAGAACAATTTTCGGGCTCTTCCTCAAATACTTGACTTATTCTCGCAAAAGTCGATTCCTATCAGGGAGTGTGAATAGGCCAAAAAAGCTCTGACATATTGCTGGTGTCAAGTCGAACTGTTTTCATATATATTTGTATGAAGTGCACTTACAAGATAAACTGTAGCAACTTACTATATACCACGAAGACCTGTAATCATATAGCATGTTATTTGCTATAGACTTCTTGAGATAGTTACAAAAAAGTAAAAAATACTATCAAATGAATTGTTGACCTAAAAACATCGAGTTAGATACTAAAAGACCAAAAATAATTCGTTCTGCGTGGAATGATGACAATAGAGGAATAGAAAATTCTCCGCCAGCTGGCAATGACGATACAAGGCCCCCCCGTGGGGCCTCTAGGTCAGGCGCTGATTACAGAGGTTAACTTTTTTTTTTGTAATAGCGTTACATCCTGACACTTTCAGCTTGCTAAACATCCGTAACTCCCACAACTTTATCTCTTTTGACACGAGCTATCAGATTCATTCTTTAGTCTCCTGTTGATAGCACGTGTTATGTGGACATCTGTAAAATATACTCCATTCACTGTTCGGCTCCTTGCCAGAGTTTTGTTTAACAAAATGGCTGCTGACAACTCGTGATACTATCAATCATTCTCCTCCTTCTTCTACTTCCTTGTACCATACCTTTGTAAACATTTTGTAATAGCTAATTCTTATAATGTATCCTAACCGAGTTGCTTTCTTACTTCATTTCTAAATTGTCCTCCATATCCGTATCTTTATATTCTCCATATATTCCATATCCAGGTATCAATTAAAGATACACAAATACCTCAATCCACAAATGGTACCTATCTCTGTATAAATCGCCAAAACCAATGCCTGCTTAAATACATTTTTGGTAGATTTATAGAATTCCCGAAATCGTAGCCGATCCATAATTGAATAACTTGAATCTAAGGCCATACAGGTTTGTTTTTCCTCATTTTACAAAAGCTGGTGTTCAAGAAAAATTCACCGACTATTCAACACAGTTTGTAATAATATCAGAATTTTATGTCTATAATAACCGTATATTTGAAAGCTATATGCTCGTTGAATCTATTCACATTATTGCTGGTTATTTGTTCTTCGCGAATTTCCTTTACAAATCTTTTTGAAGAACTCTTTTTCACTCAATGTGATGTCAGAGTTTTCTTGGTTATTGAGTCCAGTTATCTTGATGTCCCTATGCTGCAATTTTTTTGGCTATTTCTCCATCGAGATGTGAAGAATTCAGCAGAAATTGCACCGATGGGATTTGCTGATGTTCTCTTCTGATGAGTCAGTAGATCCTCTTCCGGATGGATTACCTTCTCGTTTTAGGATCGCCCTGAGTTCGTCGTCATGGTGGATTTTTTTTTTTTTAAATCTTGACTCGCGACGTTTTTCCCGAGATGTTAGACCAGGGGTCCGCAAACTTTTGAGTTGGAAGAGTCAAAAATTGCAATTTACAAAATTTCAAAGTTTTTAAAGAGCCACACATTTTTTTCTTGCCAACAATAAATAGTACTCGCACAAATTATATTTACATATGAAACTATATAAAGAGCCACAGCTTCACATCAAAGAGCCGCAGTTTGCCGACCCCTGTGTTAGACCAAGGTTGAGATGACACATATACTAGACCGACCCTTCAGAAAGAGAATAAAGCTGGAATATGGACTAAAACAGTTTTAGATTTTTTTTTGTGTGTGAAATTCATTGGATCCTTATATAAAATTCTTTACGTACTATACTCTCACAGACTGAAATTAAACGGTGAAAATATGATTACGTTTCGAAAAGAAAAATTGGCATCATCTTTCCCCACAATATTTCTCCCACTCAATAAAAATATCTTCGAAAAATATATTTGAATCAATTCACTCTTTGTTGTTCAAAGTGTATATCGAAAAATTACTGGTTTTTACATCTACAAATATAACAGTTAACAAGCTTCGGTTTGTCAGATACATTATGGTTTGAATCAAAAGGCGATATATTGAATATATTTATATAAAAACTGACGTATACCTGGAACTGTGAAAAAATATTTCGAGTCATTGTATCCTTTTACCGCAGATTCAGGTACGCCTTTTACAATATAATCCTATTATGTATTTTCCCTCTTCTTTTATGGGACAATACTAAAAAATCTTCCCCAGTTCTACCCAGAAATTATAAATAGCTGTCAATAAAATCGACCTTCTTTCCCCATGTTTCTTTAGGATGTGTGGGGGTTAGGGGCATTTACCTCAAATAAAACATTCCTTATTCCCCTCGGCCCCATCATCAATTATCAAATTCTCTTACAATCTACGCTTCTTTACAACAATGGACGCAATCGTAGAGAGGGGCGATTCCATATCGTTATTTCTGAAGGTTTTTCCTCATTTCTTAAAAAAATCGACATACTATATTATGAAAAAAATATCTCCTTATCATGCAACTGAAAGTTGCTGATGGCTTCAATTGCACGATAAGGAGATGCCTTTTTCCATAGTTTATGCACTTTATCCCGGTACAATGTCACATTTGTACTTTTTTTCACAGACTATATTATATATATTTTTATTCTATCACGAGATGACTAATGGCTAATTTTAATTGCTGTGTTTCTTTTTCTCTAAAAACTTTAAAATTTCGAAAACCACAAAATGGGGAGTATAATGAATTAGACCTATACAACTCTAGAGGTTTAAACTCTCTGAAAGTCAAAGAGTTAAAAAGAATAACCATTTTTGACTAAGACCAAATCAGTAAACTTTGCGTGACTTTTGAGAAACAATACTGGATGATGGTATCAATGATTTTTTTTTTATAAACAAAAATTACGCAAAAAAAGACCTATTTATTTTAATTTGGTCCAGATAATTTTGGCTATTAAATTAAAAATATATATATTTTTCTAGCTTTATATATGGAGGGAAGAGTGCCTTATATGTGTGATGCGGGAGAGTTCAAACTGAAATCAAATTTGCCTCAAATATTAAGATATTCCAGATTGAGAGACAGAAATGATCCGTTTCACACACAGAAGAGTCGAAGTGTCACTTTTCACAAGTAATATGAGTACAGTCCAGGCATCCCATATCTTCAAATATCGGAACGTTCAGAATTTAGCTCAAAATTATAACCATATATAACCAAAGAAATATTCATTTGCTATATTCATTTCAGGTAAATCAATCCTCTAAGACTGGTGTACCTACTAAATCAGTCTTTTTCAAAGCAATCGATCGAATAGTCTGATATTAAGAGAGATGTTGCCATGGAATCCAGTTTGTCCATTCATTGGTGATTTTGACGGGGGAAATAATGCGATGTTTTTTTAACCTTCCACATCCATATGCTGTTGACCTAAGAGCGGGTTCATCCAATTTGAGAATCCGTTTCCAACTTAGTAGTAAGTGCTGTCCTGCATATTAGAATGATGGAAAAGACTTATTCCGGTCTCTGATCAGCCTCATGACTTAGCCGCTCCAGGGCGTTGTCCACTCTCCATCACATAGACAATTGACAATTAAAATAATTTTATTGACATTTTGTCAATACAGGCAAAAGTGCACACAGTCTGCACTATTTTAAAAATATAATTAAAATATATACAATGTACATGGTGCCTCTGCCACCACTGCCAAGTTTGATGGAGAATCACCAGCGGGTCTCCAGCGACACCACGTATTTCGCGATCTACGAATCACATAGAGGGTCAGGTAGAGATTTTCCCTTTCTAGAAAATGGGAACCATAGGCATTTCCCACAATTCTCCAGTACTTTGGGAGAAGGCTTATTGACTATAATAGGTTGCATATTTGAAGTTAGACAGGATATGTATCTATTTTGGAGAGCGATGTTACCACGATGTCTATTATTTCATCTTACATGCTTGGTTAACCTCCTCTTCCATCCGGGACATGGCTTCTGAAGATATGGGAAGCAGTTTCTGACTTCTTAGTGCTAGACGACCGAATATGGCCAATACACATGCTGAGGGACCTCGTCATCATCGGAGGATACAGATTCCCCTGGTCACCTGACCTCCTAGCTGCTGATAGGATTTTTACTGCTATAGACGTTTATGATGTCGATAAAATATTTTAAAATCTTGAAGGATGTTCAGACCGAGCGTATCACCGACGGTAGACTGGGATGTTACGCCGTAAGTCGGCAATTAGCAAATATCTCGCTACATCCTGATCCTTGTGGGTGAAGATGACACATTTCCACAGAGATGACGTCGTTCCCACAGAGTATTTGATATTTTAACCATCTTTAGAAAGATGGATATATATCGTTCTTTTTACAAGACTGCTGAAATGAACATTTTAATGCAATTTGAAACCCTTCTCACAAGTTGAAGATCGATTTTCCCCATATAATATATAATTATTATAATAATTTATACTTTTATACATTTAAAGGTACTACTAACTCCTTCCTAACCATGAAATACAGGCTTTTTTCCTAAAGTTCTTCAAAGTTGTTTAAATTCAATTTTATTTCTTTCTTTTTAATAATACATACGCGAAGGTTAAAAAGGAATTAATTTATATACAGGTTTGGGGACTAAGTTTATTTCAGTACCATAATTTCTACTCTAAAGGAATAATTAATCATTTACATACTGTATTACCATTGTTCTCCCTCTTTGTTTCTTCATTTCTTCTTAAAAAAAAAAAAATCTGAGTCAATTTTGATCATTTTCGTATCATTTTATAATTTTACCATAGTATCAAATTCGATCTATCAGACACTAGGTGACTTAGGTATGTTACACAGAAGGATTATAAAATCAATATTTTACGACTTACCATTAATATCTTTATTTGAATTCTAAGCTTCACATTTGACTTGATTTAAGTCGTGTTTGTTCAACAAAATTTCTTGAAAATGTCTTTTAACAATCAAATCTTTGTTTTGTAATCTTAATACATCCTTATTCAAATAGCGTTTTCTTTCCGACAGTTTATCCAAAGATAACCAATTTTAATTAACGTAAAGATAGAGGCTGCCTGGCAGGCAGACAATAAAAAATATTTACTGGCCGAAGTATTTTTAATTTGAAGAACTAATTTTAATTAAATTATTCGACAATTTGTGATTGATTTTCAATTGATTTTCGTTATACTAGAATGTTTCATGGTAGACTGTTCAAAAGCATGAATATTTGTAGCCTCATATACGTATATGTTCGCTGGAGGTTAGAAAAGTTTAAGCCATTTTTGATTTTACTATAGTGGTCTCTCAATAAGGTAGGTAGCTCATCAGAAGGGAGTTTTACCATTTTCAAATATTTCTCACTTCTCCAACATTTTAACAAATTTTATCTTTCGAAATATTCAAATATACTTATATTTTCTTAACTTTATAATAACCTCTTTTGAAAATTTATTATCCATTTTAGATCACTAAAACTTTGACAATAAAATTTGAAGGATCCTTTTCAAAATGTCCAAATATTTCTTTGAGAGAAAGAGAGAATTTGAATCTTGATATAATTTATTTTTTCAACCATCATCAAAGCATTCCTATCAAAATGTTTACTTCTTTTAAACCATTTATCTTGATTTATGTCACATTGTTAGACGAACTTATCAAGGGATTCCTTTTCAAAGTAACACAAATACAAATATTTTTTTCATTTCTAATCACATCATGTTTTTATACATCATTTACGATCTTCATACATAGAAAAAAAAAAAAAAGTAGGGCATTGCTGAGCAAACCGAAATGAACAAAGGTTCCATCACCTTCTAGAGAAAGGGGTGACTGGGAACAAAGAAGCTTAAATTAGCTCATGTCTTTGTTGGTAAATACACGATGCCCTTCTTTGTGTGTCAATTCTATCTCCCCAATCTCTCGCTATGATGTGACCTCATTCCTTTGACTACCAAGTCGGTAGTTGGCGTTGGAAAAAGCTGTAGGATTACGATATATTACTACAATGATCACCTTTTCTATTCAGAATATATTCTTAGGTTATTATAGAAGATATTGAAAATGTTAGTTTTATAAAATTATTATCGTTAAGTGGGTATATGTCATTAAAAAAAAAAAAAAAGGTACAATTAGGATTCAATTCCAAAAGACGCGTCTCGTATCTTTAAATTACATTAAAACAAGGTAGTCCTCAATCTTTTCTATGTAATACTCAGAGAGGCGAATATGTCACTCAACATCAGCTTTGAAAACTTTAATAAAAACCCAACCTGAATACCACATTTTCAGGCTATGGCCCTTATCAGTACAAGAGCGTCTTCGATTTCATTACAACCTACAAGGGGAATTATGAATTCGGAAGAATCTGCTAAAAAGTTGTAGGTTCCTGGATATCAACAACAACAAAAAGGCTTTTATTAGGGCCCATTGCCCTGTATGGATTCGCCATACAACAACAAAACAATACAGCAATTCCTCTCCCTTTCCCCTTGTGCACGCGAGTCTTTGTTTGAAAAGGGATTTATTTAGGCATCTGTTCTAAAACTTTCCTCACTACCTCTTTTTGTGTATGAATCTATTTACAATTGATCTGTAGAAATTATAGAGTTCTATTGCTATATTTTTCTTTTCTGAAATAGTTCTCAGCGTCTTCAGTGGGTTGCTAAGTCTCCAGAAGGTGTTTTTAAGAGTTTTTCTCTTTCTTCCCCTAAATATTGGCATTCTGTGATATAGTGGGAGATTTCATCAGATATCATATTTCCACATATCCTGCAGTGAATATTTTCCTTTTTGATGATGAGAATATGACTTTCTCTATCTAGAGTTGAAATAATTCTAGTCCGTGCTATGAAGGCTATTATCTTCGATGACAGATTCCATGACAAGTATCGTTCTGGCATAAATGAATTACAGAGAAGTTTATAGTTTGAAAAAAATTTCGAATTGTCGAGTCTAGCGAAGTCTTGTTGAACAAGCTGTTCTATTTTTGTTTTCATAATCTTAGGAAGTTCTTTTTTTAATTGTATCATGGTTCGGTGGAAGGTTCAGCCATGACTGACCACAACAGTTGGTTATATCATTAACGGTTTTGTATAATCCTATGGAATTTTTTTGACATTTGATGTTGGCAGTCTGTACTCGTCCATTTCCAGTATTCTCATGTAGTATTTCAATGTTAATTTTGTGGCGGTAGCAGTGAGTGAGATTCTTCCAGTTTCCAATCTTAGTATGTGCCCCGGGATATATCTAGGTAAATCAAGAAAGTTTTTTATGAATGAGGTTTGAAGTTGCCCTATAATTTCCCCATTATCGCAGGCCCACACTGGGGCCGCGTAAAAAATAATTGATTTTATCGAAGATTCAAATAGTTTAGGTTCCTGGATATCATCTTTTTGCAATTTTGCATTGTAATTCTGTTTAAATAATGAAAGATGTACCTTTAGTTTAACTTTAAACCTTTTGACGACTCTGTCGCCCGTGTTAAGAAATGTGCGATGTCCTTTTACAAGGATGAGAGGAACGTTGGGAGTAAAAGTAATGAAGGATTGATTTGAACTTTTCTTATACATGCTTTTCAACTAGCTAACATGATCCTTAACCATCTCTAAAGTTTGAATTGTGTTAAATCAGTCTAAAATACTTGGTGCACTTAAACAGTTCGAATATTAATATTTGAATGGTTTATATAGGTTGAACGTTTTCACTTGCAATGTACCAGGAAGTTTACCAGTTTACCTCGAACCTATATTAGACCACGTTACTTTCTTATAGAGCAAGTTTTTAACACAAACTGTCCAAAAACTAGCAGAATTCTGACTTTACCAGTGAATGCAAGTTGTAAAATGGTATCTTGGTATATATAGTCACTTTCTATAGATGCATAAACACTTCAACTATCTCAAGTAGGTGAAGATTTCAAGATGATTGAATACACATTTGAAAGCGATATGTAGCTTCATTATAATCTGCGTGGCTGCTAACTTTCGGGTTAAAATGTGAACGGACTTTAAAACAATGCACAGTACTACATAAAGCCAAGTTTATATACTTGAATTTGCAATTGAATTGAAAATAACCTACAGAAACTCTATGTACACTTGTACATCCTGGTACACGTAATGAAAAAGGTAAACGGACTTTTCCAATACCTTCTTAAGACATCCAGACGTCTCAGAGCTGTCACATTGTCCTTCTGCAGGCCGCTGACCGCTGATTGGCCAAGACTTTCACAACTCCCGGCCATGTGTGTCCAGTCGTTAATCTCCACCCAGCGACATCCGGTCGCTACGTGTCGCACGTTATGATGGGGAGTAATTAGATTGAGCAATTTCCTTCCTGAATATTTCATGCTTCGTTTTGAAGCTGATAGTCTATCCCGCATTCTCTTGCCAATGTTGCTTTTGGTTCTGTGATCGAACAATAGTGTCCCCAACCTTTTTACCCAGGGATGTACTTCAAAACTGTCGATTTTTATGACAGAACGATGCCGTGGCAAGAATTATATACTAAATTCGTACCAGGAGTGTATGTTTGTTTGCGCATTTTTAGGAATAAGTTTTGTGAGTCATTTGACTTTAATAAATCATTAAAAAACGACATGCCCAAATATAATACAACCTCTGATTAACAATTACCTCCAGGAATTATAGGTATCACTAACAAAACTTTACCAAATTTGGTGTGTTGTCAAGGGGATAGTGAACAAGTGTCTCAATAAAGGATTTAATATGAATGTATATACGTAGCTTTCCTTATTTTGGCGCCATGGAGAGAAGCTTTGGTCCTCAGCCCATTATCCAGTCCAAAACATAAAGAGGCAAGCGATAAATTCTGGCACTGTCCACTCCCAACATTACTTTTAGGACGCCTAATTGGACCCTCTGGAAGGGGTGATGACCTTTGTGGGTCCAGGGGACATCGATACCGCTTTCTGTTGACCGCTTCTTCCATTGGTAACACCAATAACATAGGAGTTTGGTTCTGTTGCATTTGATAATCGTGACCCAATCAACTAGAGCAAGGGTCGGCAACCTTTTGAGTCGGAATATTCAAAAATTACAATTTACAAAATTTCAAAGTTTTTAAAGAGCTACAAAATTTTTTATTGCCAATAATGAATAGTACTCGCATAAATAATAAAGAGCCGTAGCTTCACATCCAAAGAGCCGCAGGTTGCCGATCCCTGAACAAGACCGTTGGTGAGATACTCATTTCTGTGGACCAATAGTGGCAAGGTGCCGCTGAGTAAATCAATACTCTAGGTTAGGTCAGGTTGGGTTAGGTTGATTTAGGATTGGAGCTTTTTTTTTGTTTGTTTAGCGCGAGTAAGTCCTAGCGCGGAATAATACAATCACCGATGGGGTCCGCTAAAATGATTATCTCATTAGACCGTTTTCTGATTGCGCGTTTAGCAACGTCTAAGGACCCATTTGTCGAAAATGCTATTTAAAAATCAACACAAAATCAATATTTCCTCATAAAAAATCATTTAAAATGTTTACAAGCGTTCGTTCACGGAAGTGGTCTATTATCAGATGGGAGGGTTTACCATATCTTTGACAGAGAAGGAGTTACACCAAGGAAGTACTGTGCAATTCAAGCTCCCCACACGAGTCGTATGTACTTCCCAGTACATTTCCTGCTACACGCCATTCCGGGAACCAACCCCTTATTTTTTCCTTGACTCGCCTCTTAATTTCTAATTAGTGTTTTTCTCTCTCTCTCCCTTCTATTTTAAAAAAAGATTCTAAGACGTCGTTCTTACAGAGCTCCCTTTGACGATCTCTCGATGAGGACGAGGGATGAAGGCAGACTTTGTACAAGTCCTCATCAATTATAGGACAAGTGGGGCTAGAGGCTTTGAACCCTACAGACATTCTTCTTTCTCTTAGCTTTACATGTCTCTCTCTCTCTCTCTCTCTGGTACAGTATCGCTGGAGACCCATTGGCGATCTTCCATCAAACTCTGTAGCGGTGGTAGAGGCGCCAGTACATATTCAATGTACATAGCATATATTTTATTGTATTTTTTTTATTTTCATTCTTTTTTAATTATAATAATCATCATCATTTAAAATTTTTCATATCTACTTGAATAGTGCGGACTGTGCACTTTTGCCTACATATTTGACGGGATGTCAACAAAACTATGTTATTTGTTCAAAAGAAAAAAAAAAACCTGTCTCTCTGGTACTTTTCCAACTCCAAATCTGATAGAACGTCAATGTTAGTACCTATAGTAAGATAAAAAAGATCTCTGGGAAAACCCCAGGACTACAAGGGTATAATAGACGTGTATAATATATAATACACGTGTATGATAGAAAAACTGAGACAATGGAACCTAATGGAGATCGTTTTAAACGACTTGAGTAATAAACAACAACACCTATAGTAAGGTTGTCTATTGAGATCTGCTATACAACTTGCGAGTACACACTGGGATCCCGTGAAACTATGCTTGGCATACCAATTATTTACAAGAGTCTGTTAAACCGATATACTAAAATATATTATATTAGTTATAATTATGAATATACTAACAAAACTAACCAGCCAGTGCACACACATACACTAGTAGTACAAAAAAAAAAAAAAACGGAGATGTAGTACTTTATCTATATAAAAAAGATGTTTTCAACACGTATAGAATTTTAATAGGACGCAAGGACTCCTACTTGGGACATTTTGTTCGAAAAGTCCGTTTCGATATTCCTTTGCAAACACTTTATGGCAGATTGGAAAGGACGCGTGAAAGAGGACGGCCCAGGAGAGAAGATAACAGGATGATAGTAAAGTCTACATGGACTTGATGACTCACACACACACAAAGCCTTTATTAGGGACATGCCACATACAGATTCTCCCAATTGGGTAAGGTAATAATCATCTTGTGTTATTTACATAGGTAGTAAGATGGAAATTGAACTGGCTTTACTCTTCGTCTCAAAGTCATTCACTTGTTGACTGGTCCTTACATAATGATGATATAAAAAAATTATAGTAAGCTATTGCCTTAGATTTGTTTGCTGATATTTTGGAAAGCAATACGTAGGGTGAGATGTTGGTACATTTAATGACTTGATGACTCAATAACTCTTCGACAAATGTCCTGATCAAGAACAGCGGCATGTCGGCAATATCCATTTAGAATAAAATACGGGACAAGAAGCCTGACAGATTTGTGATGCCTTCTGTACAAACATTTGCAGTTCCCTATATACAGTGAGTAATGATTCACCCACAGGTGTTTTCTGTAGCACACATATGTACTCAATTATCCATAGATATGATATCAAGCTATGATTTCTTCTCTTTAGTTTATGCTTAGTTATCTTTTCTCTCGTTCATCATTTTAATATTCCTGCATCAACAACTCCCCAATTTATGTAATAGTCACATCAGAGTTGTATTACTTCAGCTATAAATAGCATTCTTTCATCCTTTTTTAGTTCAGCTATTAAAAAAAAAAGGATGAAAGAACACCAGAAATACGATATTCTTTTTACTTAAAAGACAAATAGACAAAATGAATGAATTAGGACATTGTGAACATATAATTGGCAATTAGTAAACTACTCGTTTTATTTATAGTGCGAAAGAGAAAGAAATGACTTAAATGGCCTCAGAGAATAATGGTAAAAATAGTAATAAAATGATCCAATTAAAATATAATTAGCTTCTCGGTCATTCTAATAATCTATTAATGACAGACTTGGTTAGAAAATCATGCTATTACCCTCCTTTTTATCTACCACCCTGATGGCCTTTCTTATCTTGTTCAATTTGTATTAAAAATGACCGTTTAACAGATTTCTTTTAGCATTGATATATAGCCACAGAAATACATATTTACATATTAATTACATACAGTACTTGCTTATTTGGTGGTACATTACTGAAATAGGAACGATACAGATAAGATTAGCATGGCCCCTGCGCAAGGATGACATGCAGAATCGTGAAGCATTCCATTAATTATATACAATATTATCCATAGAAGCACAGGGCGCCCTGACGCCATCTATTGTTTGACGTTTATTTTGACGGGAGAGGCGCCCTGTGCTTCTATGGATCAATTTCCTCCCGGCAAATTTTCCATCGATACAATATTATATATTTTATATATTATATACACATTAAAATATATTATAAAACACATTATACACATTAATTAATTATATACAGAATGTACTATTTTTATTATCATGATTCATAACAGGAAGATTTGCATGTCGAAAATCTATTCGAAGAGAATGTGGAATGAAAGGTCTTAAGATTTTTTTGACAGAGCGCCAAGGAAAAGAAGTCATAATGAGGAATGTTGAAGAATGCGTGAAAGGTGGTTATCCTAACTATGGGGTCAAGGCCTATGGAAACACCTCTTTGACCATTTTCTTCTATTCGTCTAAATCCACGGAACATCGTGAAGAACGTGGGCCATTCTAAGGCAGTCTGATCCATGATGAGGCCTCCCGCATCTTCGCAGGCTTCCATTAAGCCATAATGATTTCTTTTTTTTACCCCCTATGTCATTGTCCATCTTTTCAATGATCTTAATGTTTTCCAACTTCCTTGTTGTCGATATGATCAGGCTCCATAGAGTGGCAGTTGACGTCTTCAGTACGGAATCCGTGTTACACACGGTTGATCATAAGAAATGTATACTATTTTTGACGTGTTAGTTTTGTTTTAATTGAATAATTCTTTAATATCTAGCATATTTTCATTCTATAATATTCCTTAAAACTTTTTAAATCTGTAAATTGCTTTTCTCGAATACACACAATACTTTACAATTTGATTTCATTCAACTAAATTTGCATACCAACCCTTTGTACATACAGTGGACCCTCGGTTTACGAGCACCTTGGAGTACGAGCTTTTCGCAGTACGAGCAAAATTTTTTCAAAAATTTTACCTCGGATTACGAGTGAAATTTCGCATTACGAGCAACTCGTGATGGTTGCCCGTAATCGTGATGGATGAAAATTCACTGGGATCCCTCCCTTCAGATCAGATTCGGGAAATATGTAAAATGTGGGAAACTGTGCAATTGTTCGTAGCAAGAAGAATTGCCCGAGTTTCAATTATTAAAAATAAGAAATTAGTTTCGCACTACGAGCGTTTTGGAGTACGAGCATGGCTCTGGAACGGATTATGCTCGCAAACCGAGGGTCCACTGTATATCAAATGGGTTGATATATATTTATTTTTTATATTTTCATCTAACTAACTTGCATACTAATTCTGTACATATTTAAAATTTCTTTCTTTCTTTTTTTTTTTTTCCAAAATTTTGTTTATATTGAAGCGATGCAGCAGAGAAATAGAAGGGAAGACGCGGGGAAGCCAAGAGAGAAGGTTTGCCGGGGCTCCTGCAGGGGAAGTGTGGATTGACAAATTCCAGGAGGGGGGTGGCAGACAGTCGGAGGCAGACAGCGCGAAGTCCAGCTGGCGTCGCCGTGGGGAAGGGATCAGCCGAGCCCAGCTGGTGCCGCAGTGGAAGGAAGCTGGCCGGCCTGCCGGGGATTGGTGTGTGCCGAGAAGACTGTCTGGCAGAGATAGCAGTCTGAGGGAAGAGGTCTGTCTGGTGACAACGGGACCTGCAGCGAGGAGAACGGCGGTGGTGACAACAGACGCGGCAAGTTGGCTAGAGGAGGTGGGCCCCGACACGGTGTGGATTAACAAGAGCAGGACGAGGAGGGACCTACTTGGGGCGGCATTGAAGGCAAGTGTTCATCTCCCATGTATAGTTATTGATATCCCTTTTAAAGTTGTGGTAATAAATCTATAGTACTAAGCTGTATCCAAAACGAACCCACATTGTTCTCTTAGAACCTTGAACGCAAACATCGACGGCTGAGAAGCGTCGTAACATTTGGTGTCAGATGTGGGGTACAGCTTAGTTAATTTTAATTGAAGATTTTATTTTGCGCTAATTTAAAAAGGAAAATGGAAAAACTAACCGACCTCGAAATTGAAAAATTCACAAAATTGCTCAGACTAATAAGCCAGAAAGTAGATGAGCTCGGAGAAAACTTGGATACTCGATTGAGCCGACTGGAGCATATTCGGAATGTCAAACGTTCTGCCACACCCATGTCTTGCGAAGTTAAGTTCAATGTACTACCGCCAGAGAATCCGGATGGCTTTTCAAAATCAATCACAGCAACCAATAGCCCACGTAAACAATGTCTGAGGGGACAAAAGACGATCCCAGGTGATGAAGATCCCGACAAGACCATCACAACAAAGATCATCACGTCAGGAGACGTTGTAAGTGAACTGCCAGAATCTACGCTAGAAGGTTCTCCCGTGATCCAGAAGTCCGAAGAGTGTCGACAGCAGGAAATGATCCAGACTGGTTGTGTAGCGGAGGAGGGTGAGCTGATCGCCTCCGACAACGGCTGTGGCACGAGTGTTCAGTATAAAACCAAGCGGACGGAAGGAGAATGCCCTCAAGGTGATATACAGAGCGAAAATTCAACCCCTGGGATTCTTTCTGAAATAATCCATGAGAACAGCAACGATCTTGGCGAGCTGCAGTGCGACAGCGTGGCTGACTTCAGCGACAGTGTCAGACTGTCAGGGACTACAGCGGCAATCCAACTGGACGGGACGGAGCTGGATGCTCCGTGGAAGTGCGACAAGGCTAGATGGTCGAAGCACCCTGAAGTTGGAGCCGGCAACCCGACTGAACGGGATAGAGCATTGGACGCTCTGTGGAAGTCCGACGACAATGTCTGTGACGCGGAAGTCGCGCGCAATGTGTCAGTGCCGTCGTCTGCAATGCAAGCTGAAAAGATGTGCCAAGAATGTGCACCATTCATCTTCGTTCCTTCGCCCGACAAGGTACAGATCAAGCAGCCACCGCCTAGGAAAAGTTCTCCCGATCTTGAGACTGCCACGGGATCCGACACCTCCAGAAGGTTTAAGAAATTCACAGCCCTGTGCGTGGTCGGCACTAAGAAGCCCAGGTTTGAAGGGTTTGGAAAGAGAGAGCCTCTAGAGAAAGAGAATGTGAAACCTAAAGAAGAAAAGGGAGGCCACGATATGGACAGCGTGGATCGGGTGGACGAATCCACTGTAAAGATCGGCGATCTACAGCCCCGTCGTGGAAGGAAGCGGCGAAAGCGCAATACAAACGATCACAACCCTTTGTACATTGTGGCTACAGAGTGTTCTCAAGGAGAATTCAAAATATCAGATGGGAGCATCGTAGGCAGTGAAATATGGCCGCCATCTTGTGGAGAACCACCGCCCTGTGCTAGACAGCGAGACCAATCAATGGCGTCGGCACTGGTTGAGAGTGGAAAGAAAGCCCGAGTTGAGATGTGGTTCTGCAAACAAGGGTTGGTGTTAACCCTGCCGTTACGCTTCCGGGAGGCTGACGACCCTCATGTGGCCAGAGACGTCAGGGAGATCAAAGGGCCGCCGATCAGCGCCTCTGGTGAAATCAGCCTTTTCGGACGAAAAGGATTGAGAAGGGGGCAGTGAAGCGATGCAGCAGAGAAATAGAAGGGAAGACGCGGGGAAGCCAAGAGAGAAGGTTTGCCGGGGCTCCTGCAGGGGAAGTGTGGATTGACAAATTCCAGGAGGGGGGTGGCAGACAGTCGGAGGCAGACAGCGCGAAGTCCAGCTGGCGTCGCCGTGGGGAAGGGATCAGCCGAGCCCAGCTGGTGCCGCAGTGGAAGGAAGCTGGCCGGCCTGCCGGGGATTGGTGTGTGCCGAGAAGACTGTCTGGCAGAGATAGCAGTCTGAGGGAAGAGGTCTGTCTGGTGACAACGGGACCTGCAGCGAGGAGAACGGCGGTGGTGACAACAGACGCGGCAAGTTGGCTAGAGGAGGTGGGCCCCGACACGGTGTGGATTAACAAGAGCAGGACGAGGAGGAACCTACTTGGGGCGGCATTGAAGGCAAGTGTTCATCTCCCATGTATAGTTATTGATATCCCTTTTAAAGTTGTGGTAATAAATCTATAGTACTAAGCTGTATCCACAAAGAATCCACATTGTTCTCTTAGAACCTTGAACGCAAACATCGACGGCTGAGAAGCGTCGTAACAATATTTAAAGTGCAAGTGTCCCTAGGGAGACATAGCGCTCTAAGTCGAAATGAAGAATAAAGGACGTGTATGATTCTTTTCAAAATAAAACAATTTTCTACTGCTCTTTCTTCAATGATAAATTAATACATAGTTGATTGTCTAATTGGACGATTCATTCTCAATACTTTATATTCGTTTTCGATAGCATATATTTTTCAAACAATCATATATACTTTTACCTTTTTTTCTTTTCTTTTTAAATACTCGCTGATTGGTTCTACAAAGTTTATTTACATGCCTTTTTCCCCTGAAAGATTTTTCCATCCATTAAGCGTTTTTTTTTAAACAAAAAAATTCGCTGTATTTCTTTTCATCAAATATTATCTCTACACACCTTACTGCAATGATTTAAGTTGATTTAAATCATTGCAGTAAGGTCTGTAGAGATAATATTTGATGAATCATTGCAGTAAGGTCTGTAGAGATAATATTTGATGAAAAGAAACACATTGCCAGTGAATTTATTTGTTACAAATTTTATCGATAAATGACAATTTATAAAATTAAGCTTTTTTTAAAAATTATTTGTATTATAGATTGCATAGAAAATTGCGATGGGCTTCATTTTCTTCTTCTTTTTTTTTTTTTGAGAAAGATATTGTTCTTTCTATTGTAATGAAGGTATCAACCTAGCTTTAAAGTCTCCAACTACTATTATACTTTTAATGTTTTCAAATGACTTCGGCGAATAATTTAATTGACAACTGTTATCAGAGAGTGTAGCGTTATACAAAAGGATATAAAGCCTGGCCAGCCTTTACTGTTGTTATGGTGAAAGGATGCAAACCAGAAAAATGGATATCTTCTCTTAAAGTATACCTATTACGGATTTCACTGCAGGAGATGTTTGAATGCTTGAGCTGTTTGAATCCCTTTTCCATGAATCGAGTGCATTTGTAAATTGGGTAGATTGTCTGCTACACTGAAACATGTCTTCTCCTCTCGGGTCGTGAATTTTTCCTTAATTTCTCAAATGAGAAGATGTGAACATTGTGTTTTATAAATTTTATTTTTAGTTTTGTGTTCTTGTGAATAATATCGCGAAACTAAAGTATAAAATGATATTGATTGTTTAAACGATATTATTGTTTGCGGAAGAGCATTGCTCGATGCAAATATTTGAATGTAATTCTACTGTCCTATAAGCTTATGTCCATAGTTTTCTTGAAAACCATTTCTGATATTTCATCCTTCAGTGCTGCGTATATAAGCAGAATCGTCCAATACAGTATTAGAGCTCTGAGAAGCGGTCTGGTGAATTAAATTGGCGAAACCGCTGGGAGGGTTCACCTGACGAGCCAAGCCCTCCCAATATATTTTTTCAACGCAGTAAGGGCAGTAGAAGTTTGTATTATGTATAAAAGAAACATTCGTGTTTTTAAATTCTTTCATTTTATATTTACCATATGTTTAATCATACACTGTATGGATGCTGCTTCACAACTCTAACGGCAACTTTATGGCGATTCGTTAAATGTGTAAGTCCACTGAGGTCGTCTTCCTTGGCAGACTGTGAAGGATTGTCCTTGTGTTGGCCGAGAGGACGTGAGTCATCTTGATGGCCCTTTCCTCGAAATTCTTGTGTTGCGCCGCTTCTTGACTCATTCTTTCGCTAGCAATCTCTTTCATTCCTTCAGAGTCTCTTATTTCACCCTCTTAAAATAACACATTACTTTCTGATGTCTATCCACCAAGGAACTGTGATTTTCGTACAATAAAGACATCTCATAGCTTAAGGCAAAAAGACATCGAAGTCAAAAAAGAAAATCGGTTATGAAAACTGTCACTATCTGTTATAAATGACATTCAACTAAAGATTTGGAATAAACCTTATGCCATCTCGAAAAAAGATAATATCCACACGAGGGAAAAAAAAGTCAAGTCTTTCGAATAAAAATAGCCAAATGTTAAAATAAACCCCGAAATATGTTAAATTCGATAAAAATTATTTTTAAATGGTCGAAATGAAATAGTGTTTCTCCGAGAATCTTAAAAAAATATTCAGTTATTATGTCTGACAAAGGCAAACAAAAGCTTCAGCCAAGGAAAGCACCTTTTTATGAGGAGAGCTCATACATTATATCATGAATAAACATGAAGGCTATGTTATACGAGGCTTGTAGCTAGAGACAACTCGGAAGAAGAAGAAAAAAAAAGTCCCAACTCAGCATCCGCCCGGAAGTAAATGACTCTGCATCCTTCTGCTCACTCTATCGCTCACACAACTAAATCTTGCTTAGATCATTTACGTGACTTGGCCACCCGCCTACATCCTCTTGGACCTACCACAATTACACTTTTGTTGTTCCGCCCATTCAAATCCAAATTTGCATATTCACCATGAACCAACATTCAACGTATTAATGTTGGCCTACCATTTTTTACCCCCATTTAATTAATTTATTTTTTTGTTCAACTCGGCATGATATGCTAATACGATTGTATTCACGTCTTTCTTCAAGTCGCATGTACCTCTTTTGTCACTCGATCTATTTATTAATGTTGACGTACCAGTGAAGTTATACCATTCTAAATCTATTGTTTTGTCCAACTTACCATGTTGAGGACAGGCCAACCCGATTGCTATTATTCCTTGAACTTTTTTACTGATGTATATATTTGTGCCATCTCTTTGTTTTGGCGTACCACAGAAAACTTACTACATCGCGTTCAACTAAATCCTGATGTGTAAACGACTCCTATAAATTCTCTTTATGCTTATTTTGCTTCTGTCTTTTAGTGATGACAATTTTCTGAAATTATTTATTTCGTTTTATTGGGCTCTGTGCGTTCACGATCTGCCAACGACTGCATTTACGTCTTTCTTCAAACTTTATGATATATAATGGATGTTGCACTACTATAACATTGTTCATCTTTCGGTTTGTTCAACTTAGCATGATCACGATGTACTAATCATTGAATTTATAAGAATTCAAATTATATTTCATATGTTATTGAGAATCCCAAAAACCGCCTACTGAGGAATCAATACTGCCCATAGTATAGGTATCCATTATCCTAACGTCTATTTCTGGAGGGCTAGAAGAGGGAAAAAAAGCAGTTGTGACCTACTGCAACGCCATCAGACAATACATAGAGTAAGAAGAGTGAATGGATAGCTTTCTATTCTTTTCTATCATAATGATCATCAGGGCTTTAATCTTTCCTGCGACTAAACGGGAGCAAGTCCTCTCAACACTTGACACAGATCGCCTAAGTGGGACGTCACTCATGCTATCCTGTCTTCACCCAGATGGGCCCACTTTACACACAAATGTAAAAACTCTTCTCTTAGCTAAGGTTACCATCTCTTCCTAGCCAGTATTCAAACGTGGCAATAAACTGTCGTCTCGACAGTAAAATTATAATACAATATAATGCGGCTTGTGATTGTAAAACGACATTTGAAAATTATCCTGCATGTGTTTCTTTTCAACGAAAAATCTAAATTTTTATTTTATTCCCATCCCTGGACACTTTTATTTTTCCGTTCATCATTACTCTTCACAATTCATCCTATCATACCTCATCCCTAAGGTTAGAAATAATCGTTATTTCTACTTAAAATAAAAATTTAGATTTTTCGTTGAAAAGAAACACATGCAGGATAATTTTCAAATATCGTTTTACAGTAAAATTAGGATTTTCTGAATCCCCTCTGGGGCTTGTAGAGATTTAGACTGCCGCGTTGAAAATTAAGAAAGACAAACCTCAGAATTACACAGCAATTTATTTACACTCATACACAAAACTTAAGGAAAGTGGAAAGTCTTTGTCCCCGGTCGTCTGTTTTGTTCAACCTTGGTTATCTCGTGTGTCTTCAATAAAGGTCACTGTTTAAAATTACAAAATATTTTCTCACAATGAGTTTACTTTTATTTAATTAAAAAACCTCATTGTGAGGGAGAAGTCCGACCACACCTCCCTGCGGTCCCCCCTGGACCCTTGGAATATTCGACCAAATTCTGGTTCGTTTCCAAGGTGACTAACGTGGCAACGGCACCCATTTTCCAATGAAGAGCAAAGATAGTGGATATTGCTGCTGCTGTGATGGAGATGCATGGAGACATCTGAGACTCTTCTTTGGACACGACAACAACAACAACCTCATGTGAGAAAATATTTAGTAATTTTAAACGTTTTTCACATTTTTATCAGGAAAAGTCACTGTTAATATCTTTCAGAGTTATTGTCTGAATCCCGATATACATGCTAAAAGGTACTACTTCCTTAAGTTTTGTCTATGAGTGTATATTATGGTAAACAAGTATCAACATATAACATCAGATAACAAATAAGCATTATGAGAAATAGACGAGTTTATAGGATATCTAAACAAAGAATATGGATAACACAACGTGTTGGAAAAATAGAGAAAACTTAAAGTAATTTTCCCCCTACCATCTAGACAATGATCCAGTAGAGCCTGACTCTCAAGGTCTGCTTAATGGATCCCACACAACAGGGGTCAAAGTATAAAAAAATAATGATATTTTTTCCCCCAAGTGATGCAATTAAATTCACTTCATTTATTTCAATCAAGTGAGTCGTGTTAAAGTTCTAGTTGCGATTTTTGTTTGGACTCGAGAGAAAATTATCTCCCTCAAATACGTTATGTTTGAGACCTTTTTGATTTTTCATATTTCTGATAAATGGATTGTCTTGTATGTTTTTCATTGAGCTTAAGCTGTTATATTCAGTTTTGTTTTCTTGATTCTCTTCTGAATGCCATTAGAATAATTCGACAATATTTTATTTCTTGAAATTTGCATCAATCATATACTTTTTTTCTGAATGTTTCAATATTGTTGTTGGCGTTTAAATATAGATATTAATTGTAAAGTGAAACATTATATTTCATGAACAACAAATCTATCACAATAACACGTTCAAATTAGGATGGTTGTGGTATTTATGGTAGTGCGGTATAAGTGAAAAGTGCTTTAGTATATATTCTTTACAATAAAGAGAAGATTCATATATCGTTTATTTGTATTGATGCAGCGGGTGATTATTTCATACAGATTAACATGTATTAATATGCTACTATACGAATATGGGGGTCGGTGGAAGGATGGTCGAAACCGTTGGTTTTCGACCTCTACAACCCGGGATCGAATCCCGCATTGGGCACTTTTTTCTGTTAAAAAGTAACCAAACGGGGTTCTGGTACATTTGTAAGTGCAAAGTCTAACTGCTTTTCACATGTGTAGACATGTGGTGCACTTGCATTAAAAGTAGTCGCCTACTTCTACCCACCATGATTATCATGGCCTGTACCACGTGTACTAGGAATAAGGGGGAAAAAACTATACGAATGCTTATATGATTCCCTTTTCTTTCTTCAGATCTTAGGTGTTCCACAATGTCAGGTTTTACTATTATTGCTGCTGTATCGATGGGTACACCATGGGATATTCAACATAACTCTCCATTCAAATGGTACATTTCTCTCTTTCTCAGTGTATGAAAACATAATTATCACTGCTTGAACGTTGATTCTATCGCGCTACATTCTTTCTTCAGAATTCTTCACTCACATTGTCACGTTTTAGTATAACAAAACACAGTTGTCACTGCTTGGACGTCAGGTATATCGCACCACCAGACCCGCCCATGGAAATGTGGGCTAAGCCAATGGCCGTTGACCCAGTCTAGCACCACTTCGAGGTCAGCCGCGCTGCTAAAATTTGCATCCACTCTTCCTTGATGTCCCCTTCCTTCATGTCTTGGCTTTCCTTACTCTCAGCCCTTCTCTCTCTTCTTGGGTTCTTCTCGACCTAGATCGTCTACCTCTTCTTTCTTTGATCACTCTGAGATCACACGCGATGACTCTCATTTATAACACTTATATTTATTTATGAAAAAAGGCATCTCCTTATCGTGCAACTGAAAGTTGCTGATGGCTTGCGCCATCTATCGGAATAAATATCAAATATTGGCCAATTCTGGAATAATTAAAAATCAACGAGAATAGTTGATATTAATTCCGATAGATGGCGCAAGCCATCAGCAACTTTCAGTTACACGATAAGGAGATGCCTTTTTTCATAATTATGCACCTTATCCCAGTACAATATCACATTTGTACTATTTTTTTACTTATATTTATCTTAAAGAAAGATGTTGCCTGGCCGGCATTCATAATTCTTCAAATAAAAGACACTTCGCTCAATAAATCTTTTTTTATTGTCTCGACGTTTCGACAAAAATATTTTGTCCACGTCAGGAGCGAACAAAAATTAAAACATTTGGCAAAGTGTTAGAAATTATTCTAAGGCTGCAAGGGCGTTCTCACGCGATATTTTAAATATTTTTGTGGAGACAATAAAAAGATTTACTGGCCGAAGTGTCTTTTATTTGAAGAACTTATATTTATATAAAATGAAAGGATTTAAGCATGACTATGTTTCTTTTATATACAATACAAATTTCTGCTGTCCTTACTGCGACGAAAAAAAATATTGGGAGGGCTTCACTTATCAGTGGTGACCACTCCCAGCGGTTTCGCCAATTTAATCTACCAGACCGTTTCTTAGAGCTCTAATACTGTATTGGACGGTTCTGCTTATATATGCTACACTGGAGGGTAGATATATAGATGCCACGTTATTGCTTTGTGTTAACTCATATTTATCCTATTATTTTCTAGGATAAATTGCTATAAAGAGATAACATGGTGTTTTAAGTGTATTATAACAAAGGACATTATTACCAATTCACCATAAAATAAACCGATTTAATCCTTTTATATTATGACCAGTCTATTCCTGTACTATTTTCTGCTCGTAGTTACTTCTCAGATTTGGCAATTTTCTTAGCGGATTTTCAAATGGGTAGTTTGTACGTTAGACTTTCTTGAAGTGAGTTAAACCATTTTGGGTTCCATACCTTCGTATTTCTCCGTCGTCAGTTATGTATTCCACAGTTCAATATATAAATACTAGTTTTTTTTTTTTAGTGAGTTCAATGTTATTTTTCTCTATCTTTTCTCCCGTAACTTACAGGAATCTCTATTTAAAATGGAGAAGCAAAAGAAAACTTATGTGCATATTTTTTATTGTTTTTTTTTTTCACATGAAAAGCGTATTTACGCAAACTTGGCCTTAAATACCTATTTCTTGATTTCTCAGGAAGCCTCTGGGACCAAATTTTGGTCTGCACCACGCTGACGAGGGTCAATAGCCCTAAACGCGTTCTTGGTTGACTTTTCTTGATTTATCAAGAAATTGAGTTGGCCAAATATCATGGAGCAAATTAAATAAACGTTTAGTTTATTTTTCTCCGCTAGATGGCGCTCTACCATCTAGAAAAAGCTCATGTGAGCCTGGTCAGGATATGCATGCCTCTTTTGTTTTTAATATAATAATATATCGAACTAATTATAGCTTTATATTTACATATTTCCTATATAACTTTGTAAATACGGATTCCCTTTTCCCACTCCTTTTATGATCTCTCAGGAAATTCTGTATAGAAGACTAAAGGTCTTAATAAAGGTATTGATTGTTTGAATGCCAGTTTTTAGGTTGTGTGTGTCTTAGGTAATCTCTGATCACATAGTTTACTGCATTCTTTTAAAGAGTGCATGTATTTATACTGTCCTAAAGCTTATGCCCTTATAGCTCGTGCAAAATACCTTTCCAAGAGTAATCTCCAGTACCGTATATAGAAGCAAAACAGCTCAAAATACAATAGATTAAACTGGCGAAATCGCTGGATGGGTTCACCACTGATGAGCCAGTTATTCCCATTATTTTTATCATTGCAGTAAAGGCAGTAGAAAATAGTTATACGTTAATTGTTATAAGATATATACATGCTATAAATAGGTTACATTTTCAATGACAGATGAGGCGTCAATGTATCCTGTTTATAATCTAAAGGGATTTAAATCTCCTGGATATTAATGAAACTAATGCTACAGGTTTCTGGAGATGGGTTTCTTTTATCAACAACAACAAAAAGGCTTTTATTAGGGCCCATTGCCCTGTATGGATTCGCCATACAACAACAAAACAATACAGCAATCCCTCCCTTTCCCCTTGTGCACGCGAGTCTTTGTTTGAAAAGGGATTTATTTAGGCATCTGTTCTAAAACTTTCCTCACTACCTCTTTTGTGTATGAATCTATTTAAAATTGATCTGTAGAAGTTATAGAGTTCTATTGCTATATTTTTCTTTTCTGAAATAGTTCTCAGCGTCTTCAGTGGGTTGCTAAGTCTCCAGAAGGTGTTTTTAAGAGTTTTTTTAAATCTTTTTTTCTACTAAATATTGGCATTCTGTGATATAGTGAGAGATTTCATCAGATATCATGTGTTTCTTTTATCTTTATTAAATGTAATATCGAGCTTTCAGGTATCTCTGCCC
>CP092872.1:79529837-79571177 GCA_030710605.1 Cordylochernes scorpioides
ACTTGTAAATTTGAATCTCTCGATAAAGTGAACATTTTTTCCCGGTCCCTGTGTGCCGTGTCATCCTGAATTTTGTCTTTCCTAATTTTCTACATTACAAAATCATCGTTTTATCTAGTGAACATTTTTTTCCGGTCCCTTGAAAAATACTCGATAAGTTGAATAAAATCAATATTAATTGGTTCCCTCGGTAATTAGAAGTTGAAGGAATAGTATCTTCGCCTTGGAATTGTATCATTATTCTTGTCTCAAATAAATTGCCGTGTCATCCTGAGATAATCTTACTTTTGATAAATAATATTTAAGATTTTATTATTTATATTATATATATATTACACGTTATTTGTTTTCTTGGCCGACTGTTTTACATATGGTGTTATCTTAAAATTGCTTGTTTTGAATATTTTTTTAGATTGAGATTATTAGCTAGTATGTAAAAAAATTAACTCTGTTGAAATTTAATTTTGTATTTATATATAAATAAAATTAACTCTGTTGATTTTTTTTGTATTTAATCGATAACAGCGAAGTTACGCATGTTAATGTTAGGGAAAAATATTTTGATGTTAAGCAAAACCTGCTCCATCTCGTTTTACATAAATGTTGAAAATTTGGTTGAAATTAATGCATTGTAACGAAAGTTTTTAGTGATGTACACTTATGAAATTTGCATTTTATTAATATAGACAAGAATGACATCCACGGTGCCAATTTATAATTGTAACGAATAGTATTTGAATAAAAGCATTTAATCGGGTAAACCCCGGGCGTTGCCCGGGTCATTCGGCTAGTAAATAGTATAAAATCCACTTCTGTGGACCAAATGTTACTTATGAAGAATATGTAAATGAGCTATAAAATATTGAAATAAATGAAACACACACACACAATATAGAGATAACTCCTGTAGAACAGAACTGGGGACCATATCAAAAACCTTTTTATAGTTCTAGAAAATAGTTGTGATACTTTGCTCTATAAAAAAAAACAACGAGCAAAGTCAAATTTTATTATTTTAAGTAAACATCTTTATTTATTTATTTATTTTTTCTTATCCCTAGTTTATTTATGCTTATGAGGTGATACAGCAACGTCTTTACAATAAGAGAGGAGACAAAATGAATCAAATCTAGAAAAAAGAAGTGAGGACTTCTCGGTCATTAAAGTCTGAGAGGCAAGGCCTTCAGCCAATGGTGGGTAGTTAGTGACTGCTTTTTTTACTGTAAGCGCACATGTCTACACATGTGAAAGCAGTTCAACTTTGCACTTACAAATGTGCCAGAGCCCCGTTTGGTTACTTGCACTCGCTGGTGGGGTTGGACTTTTGCAAGAATCGGGGGGGCCATTGGAGCATTTAAAATTTTTTTTTTTTTTTTTTTTAAACAGAAAAAAAGTGCCCAAAGCGGGAATTGAACCCGGGCCGTAGTGGTCGAAAACCAAGCCGTTTAACCAGCCTTCCACCGACCCCCTCTTTATTTGTGATATTTAGTAGTACAGTAGAACCTCCCTGTAAAAGACACCTAATTGTAGAGCCAAACTGTCCTTTAACCCTTAATTACTCGCGCCTATATTTGTGACGTAAGTACTCGCGTTGAGATCCAGGTCTCACTTTTAAAAAACCGAAATATATGTTAAATTTTAATATTTGGATTGAAAATTAGGCTGCATTATATTCGTAATTGTGTGTAGTTTATGACACATGTGAATTAAGGCAAAAAATATTTTTATATTTATTTATTTTTATTTAAACAATGACTATAGTAAAAACAATGAATGTTTGACATAGTTTTACAAATAGGCTACTATTAAAAGTTGCAGACGGATATTATTCGCAATCTTTGCAAATATTCGAAGAATGACGTTGACAGATGTGTCTCCTGCATTTGTAGCAAATAATTTGTGTCATACTACCTTTGGTACTTGGGCAAACATAGCACCGTTTTCGCTTCTTAGGTTCTGACTCTACACTCATTTCGGTCTGTGGTAAACAAAAGATTGTTATGTTTATCATTTTAAATAATTTTATGAAATATATATAACTTACCTCTGGACTTTCAGCTTTCTTGCAATGCAATATTATCAGGCCACGGAGACTTCTTGGCAAGTTTTTCAATTGGGATCGAATTTTTAAATGATCCTGGAATAATTGTAGGGAAATATTTTTCAAAAAGATTCTTCTTGGAACTCGAGGTGAATTTATATTTAAAGACTTGAAAATTATTTCTGAATTTATGCCTGCAACATTTAGTAGGTCGAAAAATAGGCATAGAGGCCATCTGTTGGTTCGACGGCCAACAGAATAAGTTCCACACATTTGGTTCACCATGTCAACCCCGCCTTTTTATTCAAATTATAAAATGTTACAATTTCAGGTTATAATTTGAATCCACTTTCTTCGTCAATTGTGGGAGTTGAGTGCATTGTTGAGAGCAATAGAACAGCCTTGCTCTTTTTTGGGACATAAGATACAAGGGTGGTATTCTGAGTGAAGCCAAATATACAATTATATTTTGGTCTATTCCTATTGGGCAGATATATTTTAGGGATTTACTTTTTATTTATTTTTTCAAAGTGCCAACTAAAGTGAGTTTATGTTCTGTAAGAAGATCTTGGGATAATTTATAACTAGTGTACCAATTGTCTGTTGTTATGTTTCGGCTTGTCCCATATATTGGAGTTATCAATCTTTTTACGATATCATCGGGTGAATTACTTTTTTTATATGGACCATGGGGTTGTTTTCCACAATATATTTCAAAATTAAAGGTATAAAATGTTCTTGCATCACTAATGGTATAAATTTTGAGCCCATATTTTGCAGGTTTGTTGGGCATATACTGTCTAAAGCCACACCTGCCACGAAATGGAATGAGCTTCTCATCAATTGTATTATATTCACCTGGAATATAGAGCTTTTTACAGTTATATACAAAGGCTTCTACAAATTCTCTAATTGGAGCAAGTATGTCCAGCTTTTTTCGTCACAATATAATTAAAGGCATATCTGTAAAGGCATATCTTTTGTCTGATGATGATGACAATGTTGTTGCCAAAACGCCACACACTAATAAATTATTTGGATTAGGTCTTATTTTCTTTTATTATAATCTATAATCCACATTGTGTTTTATCATACCTTTGAGTAGTAAATATGATATTTTATTTAACTTTTTCTCAAAGACTTAGAAGATAGAGATGAGTACAGTAGAACCTCCTTATAAAAAACACCTAATTGCAGAGCTAAAGTGTCCTTTAGGAAAAGATGTCCTCTTACTGGAGAGTTGCTAAATAGTAATAAAAATTGATTACAAGATTTGTGGATAGATTGACAGACGGATGGGTGGAAGGACAGAAAGGGAAGCAAGTTAAATAAAATCTTTTAAAAAATGGTAATTTTGCAATTGAAAACTGTCCTTTGTAGAGAGGTGTTCTCTAGAGTGAGTGTCCTCTCATGGAGGTTCTACTGTAGTTGGTTTATAACACTTTGTTCAATCTTTGGAATGTGTTGCTGATGGCAGGACCACACACAGCATTCTATTGTTTCAGTGATTATATCTTTTTTTTATTGCTGTAATAAAGGCTAGAGGAAAGGAAGTTATGGTTAGGACTGTGCATCTATATGGCACATTCTTTTTTTAAAACAATAAACTGCCATCTTTTGTTTTGACCACCTTTCTAAATAAACCAGTCATGAACTGAACTAATTCACTCTCTAATAAGCGACTACCTCAAGGAGAAACCAACTAAAATATGGATGCATCTAGTCTCTTCCTAGAGTTGGGTTATTTCAGATTATCTTTAAATTTATAAATGGTGGTGACTCTGAAAAGTAGTCACTCATGTGAAGTTACTACTCTATTTTTTTTCTAGGTGGTCTTTCAAGAGAGGTTCAACTATAATTGCTAAAAAATAGTAATATTGTAGCGTAGAAATCAAGTCTTTGTATATCTGAAGATGTGAAAGTATTTATTGATGACGTCACGGCGACTAGTAGACAAATATTAACAAATTAACCCCAACTATCTACAGCTAGAGAATATCGAGCAAGCAAGCTAGTAATCTAAATGATGATTTAGCAAATGTAAAATTTTAAATAATTTTCAAATATTTTCGTTGAATAATTAAATTAAATATAAATTATTTCTTCGCCACAATATATTGAATAAAATAAAGACAAACAAGAAGTGCTCCTCAGTGAAATAGGCCTTGAGGGACTCTCTTTGGAGCTCCTGTTGAATGAGGTGGTGAGAAACAGAGCTGGAGCGTTTGCGTTGTTCAAATTTTGGAAGACGGCTGAAGAGAAAAGAAAGCTATATACATAATCTAATTGATGTAAATAATCATATGTAAATAATCTTTGTCAGACTTTGATTCCACTAAAAGGCTTGTTACTGCTGTTGTATATAGTCACAGTGTAGAAAATACTATACTATACCTACTACTTATAGGTTTCTCTCTGTATTCTTAGTTCTCTTCTCTTCAATTACTCTGTAAACTGGCGAATCCTTTATAGGACGAGAGGTCCTCAATAAAGGCTTTTGTTGTTGTTGTTGTTATATTGAATAAAATAGTAATTAAAAGCATAGTATATTGACAAAATAGTAATAAATAGTATAAAATCCACTTCTGTGGATCAAATGTTACTTATGAAGAATATGTAAATGAACTATAAAATATTGAAATAAATGAAACACACACAATATAGAGGTAATTCCAGTTCCTGTAGAACAGAACTGGGGACCATATCAATAACCTATTTATGGTTCTAGAAAATTGTTGTGATACTTATTTTTTTTTTTTTATAGAGCAAAGTCGAATTTTATTATTTTAAGTAATATGTGTAAGTAATATCACACATAAATATGTGTGATATTTATTAGTACATTAGAACATCCCTGTAAAGGACACCTAATTGCAGAGCCAAACTGTCCTTTAGGGAGAGGTGTCCTCTTACTGGAGAGTTGTTAAATAGTAAAAATGGTAATTTTGCAAATGAAAACCGACCTTTATAGAGAGGTGTCCACTAAAGGCAGGTTCTACTGTATATTATTGCAGAAGATATTGTGATTCACATCCAAGGAAACTAAATTAATTCTAAAATCACCTTTTAAAGTAAATAAATTAGTTTTTTTTTTTTGAGAAGAGAAATAGTTACTAAGGCACTGTTTCCCTTCTAAGGTTATTTGCACTTCATGCCACACACACAATCTCTCTGCTGTGTGCATCATTTTATATTATGGACATGAAACTGTATAGAAACATTTCACAAATAATTTATACACTAGAATATTTCTTATAACGCCTCATCTATGGTCTCCTATGAAAGGAAAATATAATTTTACCCTGGCTTAATCTCCCGCCATTGAAAATGCTAGCATGCCTGTAGAATGTGCAATGGCAGACAAGCCATGTGGTGGAATGGCCATAAATAAAGTCAGCCATTTTCTCATCACGACCCTCACATCTCCAATTTCATCCTGATAGAGTTACTTCAAGTTAACTTCCACCGAATCTAGTTTATTCTTCGCCAAAACTACAGACTTCCATAATTGGATGGGTTCTTGGACTGCAGAAGGCACACTAACAACAAAATAAATTACTATCATATTTTAAATCTAAAAGAAAAACAATAATTATTAAAATTTTCTCTCTCTCTCTCTTTTAACACTTTTTCAATACACACTCTTTTGTATTATATATAGGCATTCTAATTCGAAGTTTTACAATGATTTCCAATATACTCCCTCCACAATATATAATATATATAGGGATTACTCCAATTGAGATAAATGAAGATATATATACAGTTGAATCTCCCTGTAAAGGACACCTAATTGCAGAGCCAAAGTGTCCTTTAGGGAGAGGTGTCCACTTACGGGAGAGTTGCTAAATTGTAAAAATGGTAATTTTGCAAATGAAAACTGTCCTTTGTGGAGAGGACTCCGCTAAAGGGAGGTTCTACTGTGCCTGATTTCTATCTTATATTACTTTACTTCATTTAAAAATCTCATACAATTGGGTTTAATTTGAACTCGTGACAAGGATATAGATGTTTTGTGAAGAAGACGTTTTAAAATATGTTGGTGTGCAAGATGATTATAAAAACATGCAACATTATTCGTCATGAATAAATACCAAAAAAACTATATAAAAAATGTGCGGCTAAAACACATCGCACAGAAAAATTAAACAAAATTCTTTGATTATCATTTAATTGAATTTGACCATTGACTTCAACTTATATCGTTAAGCCTGTCAGATCACCTTGACGATTAGCACCCCCACATTCTTATGAAAATTAATTAGCCTGTGGAATTTTACAAAGTTGGATTTTCTAATGGTATAAAATAATGATTTCTGATCAGATATATCTGTAACGAATGCATATATCGTAATTATTGTCTTTTTACAAAGTTGAAATAACAGTTCTTTAGCTGCTAGGCCTCGTTTCTATGGCAGTAAATTGAGAATTATCAACGTGCTGTCTCAAATGCTTCCAAACTTGTGAACAATTGGTCGTTTTCCACGAATCCCTTCCACCGGGACTTTTTTTGGATGTTGAGATATTTATGTTTATTTCGCAATGTCCCTTTGTTGCTTCCAATTCTTACTCACTTATTAATGACCTCTCTGATTTTTTTTCGAAAATCTTTATTCTTTGTGCACATTTCCATTAGTATCTGGCGAATTTTGAAGGGAGGGATAAGATTCTGTTGCTGTTTACGGAATATTATGACTCTTTGGATGCCATAGGTGTATCTGACATGGGTGCCACAGTTTGTCGGGATATATGTCGAAAACTTTACCAAAAAAAAAAAAAACTTTATTAATTTTTTTTTTCAAAACTTAATGGTATCTCTATGTATACTCTCAATGGTTCTTTTTCCATTTGAATATATTCACGATATTACAAGAGAAAACGTTGCCATGTTTGTAAATAAACACAGGATTTATACTAAACAGTGAATAAATGCTCAAACACGTTTTCTTAGTTTCTCTGCTCTTGAGCACGTTCTAGTTTCCAGTAACTCCAAGCTTCGCTATCATGAACTCTCTCTCTTCTTTATAGCTTCTCACCAAGTCCATCTGTCCAATTTTTCTTCCAACCGTTCTCTTTCCATTCATTTTACTCTCAAGAACTTCCTTCATCAATACTTTTTCATATATGTCCCATTCAATTCTCCTGTCGTTTTCTGATAACCTTCAACAAGTTACCCCCAATACTTCTTCAGTCCTGATCCTCTCAACCATCTTATTTAATGCACATACACTTTGAGAACTCTAGGTGTTGAATAGATAGATTTTAATAAAATATCTCTATTTGAAAAGCATACAGTAACAAATTAACAAAATTGAAGAGTGGGAGACCTTTTTTTTTTTCGTGATAGGGGTCTTCATTCTATTTTCTTAATCTATATTAAGCTGAAATTCAGAATACAAAGGTGTAGGTTGCCTTTAAATACAGGTTCAGGTTTATGTACTGGGCAATTTGGAGACTCGTGGCTTCATCAGCATACATGTTTCCACTTTAGACAGATTTTACTGGTTTTAAAGGATAGAAGAGTCCATTTTTTTAGACTCAGTTTTCCAGCCGGACGGGCAAAGCGGTCGGCGTTCAAGGTCTTATTTCGACAAAGGAGACGTACATAACGGGTATTATTCGTTCCTCATTTGGCCACGCGGCCTCCCTGGTCGTCGGGGTGGAACGTCAGGCCTCACACAGCCATCCATCCCATTGTCATCTTGGGACAGAATGTCGATCTACCGTGGGTGCGGTCGCTATGTGATGAAACTTTTGTCTTCCTACAGACCGTGGTAGCAGCAATAATTGTATTTGGTGATTCAAGCTTTTGACATATAGGATTATGGTTCAAAGCCAACTTGGAAGCAGTTTTTAAAAAATACAGAGTTTCATCAATGGCCTTCCGATTCTTGTACGAATCCAAACCATACCAGTGATTGTAAATAACTAAACGGGATTCTGGAATGATATAAGTGAAAAAGTCGAACTGCTTCTACCTGTGAAGATAATGTAGTGTACTTACAGTGTATCGTCACATCGGACATTCTCTTCATATCATAATTATTATAGCCTGTACTTACTAAACTAACAGGTAGGGCTTGTGAGAAACAATCGGAGCTCATTTAAGCATTTGGTTATTAAAAAAAAAAAAGATTTAATGCCAAAGTTTCAAAACGTATCCCATGTTCACCCCGTTAAATGACATTTTAGACTATTATCCTCTATGTTTTTTATTCTCACCATGTCTGGCGACACCGCGCACGTCACGGAAGCCGTGTTGAAAGGGAGGTTCTCGTGCAGAGGAAGTTAGCGCGGTCAAACACACCTATTGCCAGGCGATTCCCGATTGTCAGAACATTTAATCGCTTAAATCTGATCCCAGAAATACCCAACTCTTTTCTCAGTGGTTCATATCGCACTCAAAATTCTCTACTTCCATTCAGCTGCCCTTATACCTATTAGATGCTGAGAAGAATCTATTAGAAATATAAAATTTTGCCAAGTTAATTTTCATGAACAATTGAATCCCGTTAGTGATTTATAGGCATAAGTTTTTTAGAACAGTGATTCTCAACTATTTGATCGGCACTAGTCCGCGGAACATTTTAACAGGTTTGGAGATTATTGCGAGAATCCGCGTTAAAAAAGAATCTTATTAAAATCAATAATAAAAGTTTGTACGGTACTACCGATGTGTGTCCGCGATTTTTTTTTCCATAAATTTTACCGGTCCGAAGGCCAATTTGCTCCTAATTCTCTTCACATTTCACTATACAAACCATACAATTCCCAGTCAAATTTAGAACTGTTCATTTAATAGGTTGGATTGAAGATTCCCAGACACCTCGGTTGGCCAGTATTGTGATCAGGGTGCACGGACCGATCTGATCTGCTCCATGGACAAGACACCACCACCACCTCCATTGGAGAAGCCAATTGTGTTTGAAATGGGAAATATCCTCAAAGGAGATCATCTTAGATAAATCCACAAAAGAGAAGAATAACTGAAGGAATAATTTAGAAGCCTGATAATCAAAACATATAGGATTAGTTAAAAAACGTGACACACACATCTCTCTCTTTTTTTTTAAGTGTTAAGCTCTATAGTAAATTATAAATTTCTGATTTATAAATACGTATAGAAACGATTTCACCAAATATTTTACTATTTTTAGTATAGATGCGTCCTTTTTTTTTTTTTTAAGTACAATAATATATAGTAAAAATCTCCGTTAGAATCAAGAGTCTAGCTAACCAAGCCGTTTTTAAACTTAAAATGATTTTTATAAATTATTCAAGAGAAATATTACTTGATTATAGATAAAGAGGAATATCGGAAATAGTCCGGACAGGTTGGATTGTTAGTACAAGTCTTGTACAATTTAATTGTATACAGAGTATAATAGTTTTTCTACAATATTGAGTTTGATTTTCTTTTATAAGGTTGTTCCAAAAGTTCGTGTTTTTCATCAACCGTTGTTTTTCTTATTACTTGGCGAATAATATTATTACGGCGAATACATATTACAATTACTTTATACATAATACAAAGACATTAAACATAACGGCGAATAATATTGGTATTTCATTTTTTTGCAAGTGTTTACGAACTTTTGGGACAACCTTGTAGATGACATACCACTTGTTTTTACACTAGGCCTCGTAAAGAAAGCAACCAGAACATCTCGGAATAAAAGAGACCCCTGAGCATCTCTTTAAATTTGAGACCTGAAAATGTATTTTGAGTTTAAGAAACTGGCTCCAGAGATAAAAAAAAAAAAAGGACGAACTCTGCTGTAAAGACATTGATAAGGGAAAAAGCATAGGATATAGAATGGGCTAAAGTTTACCATGGAATCAAAACGAAGATTCTGTATTGTTCCTCACAGGTGACAGCGGAAGCCCGCGACATTTCCTGGATTTGACCGATATTTCAATTCCGCAGCTGTGCTCTCACAGATATCACAATGACCGACGATGTTCGCGCAAATTTTCCTTGCAAAGTATACTCAGGAACATACTTTCTTCTTGTTATTGCATGCCCTTGTGAATACTTGAGAGTCAAATCCAAGACTACCATCTCTCTCTCACTTCTTTTTGGAGAAGTGGCTATCTCAAATTTCTCTTTTGGTACTTATTACAAAATTTCTCTTTATTTCAGAATCCTCTAAGGTTCCTACACAATAGTAAGATTCATTTTTGAAATCTGATGATTGCACTTTTATTCCGTCCTCCTCTTAGATTGGACAAAAAAAAAAAAAAACCCAATCAATGGTTAGGCAAAAATTATCTGAAAATATTTAATTTGAAAAAAAAAAAAAGTCCTACACGTGTTTCGAAAACAAACATCATTAATTCGATATTTTTTTTTAAACGTGAGAAGCGCCCTTTTCACACATGCATCTTTAAATATTTGTTGGAATGTAAAATACACACTGAGAGAACCTACATCGGAATTTCTTTAAAATTCTTCTATTGTTTCTGTACCAAAATGAACGCCCACCAAAAATTATCTGCAATATCTTGCCACATATGACTCAAATTTCTTGAGTCATCAAAACAAAAATACCAAAAACATAAATGAAGAATAAAACAAGTTACACACGGGTTCTCTCTTTTTGTGCGATACCTCGAAAAATAATCCACGTCCGCGCTCACATAATGCCCAGCGATCGATCGAAGACACGTTCTTGTTCGCCACGATAATCTCTAAAGCTGCTGACTTGAAAAAAAAATCCAATTTGTGTGTGTGACCCAACTTATAACAAGGAAATTATCAAGGCGGGAGAAGGCGAGTTGAATGAAAGAGTAGGGAAACTACCACGATATCTCGGGGTGTGACAAAAGAGATTGTGCAACTGGGTTTAGACACTGGCCGTGGGGTAACCCTCCCTCACCACACTCTTGTGGTCGGTCGGTGGAAGTCTTCTCTACCTCACCAGGATATGTTGGCCCCTGCTGGAATAAAGAGGATTGTCAGTAGCTCAAATGTCTTCTTATATCAGAAGAACTAAGAACGAAGTCCTTTATTTTAAAAGTTATTGAGAAAAAGGCCGATTTTTCTGAAAATATTTTGATAATAATGATGGTGATAATGACAATTTCTTTCACATTTTCCTTTTATATATGTTAAGAAAACAGAATCGTAATTAAAGAAATCGCAAGAAATAAATAAAGAAAAAGCGTGATTAGTCAAAAAGTAAATATTGTTACATTATATAGTCCAGTTCAATCGAACAATTTTTATTCTCTTCCTCAAATACTTGACCTATTCTCGCAAAGTCCATCCCTACCAGAGAGTATGAATAGACCCCAAAAATACCTCTGACATGTTGCAGGTGTCAAGTCGAACTGTTTCCATATATATTTGTATGAAGTGCACTTACAAGACATACTGCAGCAACTTACTACATACCACGAAGACCTGTAATCATTTGGCATGTTATTTGCTATCGACTTCTTGAGGTACTTACAAATAAAAGGGGGGTAAAAAAGAATATCAAATGCTTTGTTGACCTAAAAACATCGAGTTAAATACTAAAAGACCAAAAATAATTCGTTCTGCATGGAATGATGACAATAGAGGAATAGAAAATCCTCCGCCAGCTGGCAATGACGATACAAGGCCCCCCGTGGGGCCTCTAGGTCAGGCGCTGATTACAGAGGTTAACTTTTTTTTTGTAATAGCGTTACATCCTGACACTTTCAGCTTGCTAAACATTCCGTAACTCCCACAACTTTATCTCTTTTGACACGAGTTATCAGATTCATTTTTTAGTCTCCTGTTGATAGCACGTGTTATGTGGACATCTGTTAAATCCACTCCATTCACTGCTCGGCGCGCTCTTTGCCAGAGTTTTGTTTAACAAAATGGCTGCTGACAACTCGTGATCCTATCAATCATTGACATTCTCCTCCTTCTTCTACTTCCCTGTACCATACTCAAACATCCTGTAACAGCTAATTCTTATAATGTATCCTTTCATTTCTAAGTTGTCTTCCATATCCATATCTTTATATTCTCCTTATATTCCATATTCAGGGGGGGGGGGGGGGGGGTATCAATTAAAAAGATAATCAAATGCTTAAATCCACAAGTAGTACCTATCTCTGTATAAATCGTCATAACCAATGCCAGCTTCAATACATTTTTGGTTGATTTATAGGATACCCTGTAGCTGATCCATTATTTATGTGTGCCATAACTTGAATCTAAGGCCATACAGGTTTGTTTTTCTTCATTTTACAAAAGCTGGTGTTCTAGAAAAATTCACCGACTATTCAACACAGTTTGTTATAATATCAGAATTTTATGTATATCAATATCCGTGTATATTTGAAAGCTATATGCTCGTTGAATCTATTCACATTATTGCTGGTTATTTGTTCTTCGCGAATTTCCTTTACAAATCTTTTTGAAGAACTCTTTTTCACTCAATGTGATGTCAGAGTTTTCTTGGTTAGTGAGTCCAGTTATCTTGATGTCCCTATGCTGCAATCTTTTCGCTATTTCTCCATCGAGATGTGAGGAATTCAGCAGGAATTGCACCGATGGGATTTGCTGATGTTCTCTTCTGATGAGTCAGTAGATCCTCTTCCGGATGGATTACCTTCTCGATATAGGATCGCCCTGAGTTCGTCGTCATGATGGATTTTTTTTAAAATCTTGACTCGCGACGTTTTTCCCGAGATGTTAGACCAGGGGTCCGCAAACTTTTGAGTCGGAAGAGTCAAAAATTGCAATTTACAAAATTTCAAAGTTTTTAAAGAGTCATACATTTTTTTCTTGCCAACAATAAATGGTACTCGCATAAATAATATTTACGTATGGAACTATATAAAGAGCCACAGCTTCACATCCAAAGAGCCGCAGTTTGCCGACCCCTGTGTTAGACCAAGGTTGAGATCACACACAACACACACACACTAGACCGACCCTTCAGAAAGAGAATAAAGCTGGAATATGGACTAAAAAGGTTTTAGATTTCTTTTTGTGTGTGTGAAATTCATTGGATTCTTATAGTAAATTCTTTACGTACTATACTCTCACAGACTGAAATTAAACGGTGAAAATACGATTACGTTTCGAAAAGAAAAATTGGCTTCATCATTCCCCACAATATTTCTCTCACTCAATAAAAATATTTTCGAGAATTAATTTGAATCAATTCACTCGTTGTTGTTCAAAGTGTATATCGAAACATTACTTGTTTTTACATCTACAAATAGAACAGTTAACAAGCTTCGGTTTGTCAGATACATTATGTTTTGAGTCAAAAAGGCGATATTTTGAATATATTTATATAAAAACTGACGTATACCTGGAACTGTGAAAAAATATTTCGAGTCATTGTATCCTTTTACCGCAGATTCAGGTACGCCTTTTACAATATAATCCTATTATGTATTTTCCCTCTTCTTTTATGGGACAATAAAAAATCTTCTCCAGTTCTACCCAGAAATTATAAATAGCTGTCAATAAAATCGACTTTTTTTCCCCATGTTTCTTTAGGATGTGTGGGGGTTAGGGGCATTTACCTCAAATAAAACATTCTTTATTCCCCTCGGCCCCATCATCAATTATCAAATTCTCTTACAATCTACGCTTCTTTACAACAATGGACGCAATCGTAGAGAGGGGCGATTCCATATCGTTATTTCTGAAGGTTTTTCCTCATTTCTTAAAAAAATCGACATACTATATTATGAAAAAAGGCATCTCCTTATCATGCAACTGAAAGTTGCTGATGGCTTCAATTGCACGATAAGGAGATGCCTTTTTCCATAGTTTATGCACTTTATCCCGGTACAATGTCACATTTGTACTATTTTTCACAGACTATATTATATATATTTTTTTATTCTATCACGAGATGACTAATGGCTAATTTTAATTGCTGTGTTTCTTTTTCTCTAAAAACTTTAAAATTTCGAAAACCACAAAATGGGGAGTATAATGAATTAGACCTATACAACTCTAGAGGTTTAAACTCTCTGAAAGTCAAAGAATTAAAAAGAATAATCATTTTTGACTAAGACCAAATCAGTAAACTTTGCGTGACTTTTGAGAAACAATACTGGATGATGGTATCAATGATTTTTTTTATAAACAAAAATTACGCAAAAAAAGACCTATTTATTTTAATTTGGTCCAGATAATTTTGGCTATTAAATTAAAAATATAATTTTCCATCTTTATATGTGGAGGGAAGAGTGCCTTATATGTGTGATGCGGGAGAGTTCAAACTGAAATCAATTTTGCCTCAAGTATTAAGATATTCAAGATTGAGAGACAGAAATGATCCGTTTCACACATAGAAGAGCCGAAGTGTCACTTTTCACAAGTAATATGAGTACAGTCCAGGCATCCCATATCTTCAAATAACGGAACGTTCAGAATTAAGCTCAAAATTCCCCTTTATTTACGTGATAAGCAAAGAAATATTCATTTGCTATATTCATTTCAGGTGAATCAATCCTCTAAGACTGGTGTACCTACTAAATCAGTCTTTTTCAAAGCAATCGATCGAATAGTCAGATGTTAAGAGAGATGTTGCCATGGAATCCAGTTTGTCCATTCATTGGTGATTTTGACGGGGGAAATAATGCGATGTTTTTCAACCTTCCACATTCATATGCTGTTGACCTAAGAGCGGGTTCATCCAACTTGAGAAGCCGTTTCCAACTTCAAGGGCAAGTAGTTGCTGTCTTGCATATTATGATGATGGAAAAGACCAGGTCTCTGATCAGCTTCATGACTTGGCCGCTCTCTGGCTTTGTCCACTCTTCATCACATAGACAATTGACAATTAAAATAATTTTATTGACATCTTGTCAATACAGGCAAAAGTTCACAGTCTGTACTATTTTAAAAAGATAATTAAAATATATACATAACACTATGTACATTGAATATGATGCCTCTGCCACCGCTGCAGAGTTTGATGGAGAATCGCCAGCGGGTCTCCAGCGACACCACGTATTTCGCGATCTACGAATCACATATAGGGTCAGGTAGAAAATTTCCCTTTCTAGAAGATGGGAACCTTATACTTAGGGATTTCCTACAATTCTCCAGTACTTTGGAGGAAGGCTCATTGACTATAATAGATTGTCTATTTGAAGTTAGAAACGATAGGAATTTTGGAGAGCGATATCTCATCACGATGTCTGTAGAACGACATTTTTTAAAATTATCCCGCATGTGTTTCTTTTGAACGGAAAACCGAAATTTATTTTAAGGAGAAATAAAGATTATTTCTAACCTTAGGGATGAAGTATGAAAAGATGAATTGTGAAGAGTAATGATAAACGGAAAAATAGTGTTCAGGGATGGGAAAAATGTCTATTATTTCATTTTACATGCTTGTTTAATCTCCCCTTCCATCCGGGACATGGCTTCTGAAGATATGGAAAGCAGTTTCTGACCTCTTAGCGCTGGACGACCGAATATGCCAATACACCTGCTGAGGGATCTCGTCATAGGAGGATGCAGATTCCTCCGGCCACCTGACCTAGCTGCTGATAGGATTTTTACTGCTATTGATTTGTATGATTTCGATAAAATATTTTGAAATCTTGAAGGATGTTCCGACCCAGCGTATCACCAACGGTAGACTGGGATGTTACACCGTAAGTCGGCAATTAGCAAATATCTCGCTACATCCTGATCCTGGTGGGTGAAACTGACACATTTCCACAGAGATGACGTCGTTCCCACAGAGTATTTGATATTTTAACCATCTTTAGAAAGATGGATATATATCGTTCTTTTGACAAGACTGCAGAAATTAACATTTTAATACTATTTGAAACCATTCTCAATAGTTAAAGATCGAATTTTCGCTATACGCAATTAAAAATTTTCATAATAAATGAAAATTTGATACATTTAAAGGTAATACTAAGTCCTTCCTAACCATGAAATACAGGATTTTTTTCCTCGAGTTCTTCAAAGTTGTTTAAATTCAATTTTCTTTCTTTCTTTTTAATAATACACACGAGAAGGTTAAAAATGAATTAATTTATATATAGGTTTGGGTACTAAGTTTATTTCAGTACCATAATTTCTACTCTAAAGGAATAATTAAGGAATCAATTTACATGTTGTATTACCATTGTTCTCCCTCTTTGTTTCTTCATTTCTTCTCTAAAAAAAAATCTGAGTCAATTTTGATCATTTTCCTATCATTTTGTACTTTTAGGATACAATCAAATTCGATCTATCAAGACACTTTGTGACTTAGGTATATTCCACAGAAGGATTATATAAATTCAATATTTTACAACTTACCATTAATATATTTATTGGAATTATAAGCTTCATTTGACTTGATTTAAGTCGTGTTTGTTCAACAATAATTCTTGGAAATGTCTTTTAACAATTAAATCTTTTGAAGAATTCAACAGGCCTGTCGAAGGACGTCAAAGTCCGAAAGCTTGCCGAATTTACAGCTTTAATAAAAGAAACACTTCACCGTTAACTTTTGTTCCTTCTTCAAGATGATGCCAGGCGATTCCTTCTCTTGTAAATTAAAATTAAATCTTTGTTCTTTGTGTTATAAACTTAATGCATCCTTATTCAAATATAACTTTCTTTCCGACAGATTATCCAAAGATAACCAATTTTAATTATTCAACAATTTGTGATTGATTTTCAAGAGATTCATTACACTAGAATGTTTCATGAGAGACTATTCAGAAACATGGATATTTGTAGCCTCATATACGTGTATGTTCGTTGGAGGTTGGGTTAGATAAGTTTAAGCCCTTTTTGATTTTACTAAAGTGGTCTCTCAATAAGGTAGGTAGCTCATCAAAAGGGAATTTTATCATTTTCAAAGATTTCTCACTTTCTCCAACATTTTTACAAATTTTATCTTTCGAAATGTTCAAATATAGCTATATTTTCTTAACTTTATAATAACCTCTTTTGAAAATTTATTATCCATTTTAGATCACTAAAACTTTGACAATAAAATTTGAAGGATCCTTTTCAAAATGTCCAAATATTTCTTTGAGAGAAAGAGAGAATTTGAATCTTGATATAATTTACTTTTTCAGCCATCATCAAAGCATTCCTATCAAAATGTTTACTTCTTTTAAACCATTTATCTTGATTTATGTCTCATTGTTAGACGAACTTATCAAAGGATGCCTTTCAAAGTAACACAAATACAAATATTTATTTCATTTCTAATCACATCATGTTTTTATACGTCATTTACGATCTTCATACATAGAAAAAAAAAAGTAGGACATTGCTAAGCAAACCGAAATGAACAAAGGTTCCATCACCTTCTAGAGAAAGGGGTGACTGGGAACAAAGAAGCTTAAATTAGCTCATGTCTTTCTTTGTTGGTAAATACACGATGCCCTTCTTTGTATGTCAATTCTATCTCCCCAATCTCTTGCTATGATGTGGCCTCATTCCTTTGACTACCAAGTCGGTAGTTGGCGTTGGAAAAAGCTGTAGGATTACGATATATTACTACAATGATCACCTTTTCTATTCAGAATATATTCTTAGGTTATTATAGAAGATATTGAAAATGTTGATTTTATAAAATTATTATCGTTAAGTGGGTATATAACATTTAAAAAAAAAAGGTACAATTAGGATTCAATTCCAAAGGACGCGTCTCGTATCTTTAAATTACATTAAAACAAGGTAGTCCTGTTGTTGTTGTTGTCGTGTCTAAAGAAGAGTCTCAGATGTCTCCATGCATCTCAATCACAGCAGCAGCAATATCCACTATCTTGGGTGTGTAAAGCTGCTGCTCTGGGTCTAAGTCATTTTTCTGCAAGGCTGCGGCCATTGCTGGGCATGAGAATATGTGAGTAGGTGTTAGTTCCACACCAGGGCAGTTGTTGCATGCTCTATAAGTTCTTGTGCCATCTGGATGTATTGTCATTCCTTTATAGTGTTATGTTCTAAGTCTTGTTATAGTTTTTGTCAGTTTTCTCTCAAAGTTTATTTCACATATTTGATCTTCTCTATGTAATACTCAGAGAGGCGAATATGTCACTCAACATCAGCTTTGGAAACTTTAACAAAAACCCAACCTGAATACCACATTTTCAGGCTATGGCTCTCATCAGTACAAGAGCGTCTTCGATTTCATTACAACCTACAAGGGGAATTATGAAATCGGAAGAATCTGCTAAAAAGTTGTAGGTACCTGGATATCATCTTTTTGCAATTTTGCATTGTAATTCTGTTTAAATAATGAAAGATGTACCTTTAGTTTAAACCTTTTGACAACTCTTTCGCCCGTATCAAGATATGTACGATGTCCTTTTACAAGGATGAGAGGAACGTTGGGAGTAAAAGTAATGAAGGATTGATTTGAACTTTTCTTATACATGCTTTTCAATAGCTAACATGATCCTTAACCATCTCTAAAGTTTGAGTTATGTTAGATCAGTCTAAAAGACGTAGAAGAATAATGCTAACAAAAAGATCGAGCGTTTTTTTTTTTTTTTAATTATACCTCGGTGTTTGCCCTCATTTTTGGTTAAATTATGAAAAGGTTGAATGTTTATAACAAATGAATAATACAAGGTTGTCCCAAAAGTTCCTAAACACTTGCAGAAATTTGAAATACCAATATTATTTGCCGTTATGTATAATGTATTTGTATTATGTATAAAGTAATTGTATTATGTATTATATTATGTTTTCGCCGTAATAATATTATTCACCAAGTAATAAGAAAAACACGAACTTTTGGGACAACCTTATATGCAAATAGTAGCTATGCTGGTTGAATTAGGCGGATTCAAAACTGATATTATCTGTCGATTTTCTTGGTTGTCTATTGGAGTGCACTTAAAACAAACTTCGAATATAAATATTTGAATGGTGTATATAGGTTGAACGTTTTCGCTTGCAATGTACCAGGAAGTTTACCAGTTTAGCGCGAACCTTAATTAGACAACCTTACTTTCTTACAGAGAAAATTTTACCACAAACTGTCCGATATTAAGCATAATTCCGACTTTACCAGTGAATACAAGTTGTAAAACTTGCACTCACTTTCAATAGATGCATAAAACGCTTCAACTATCTCAAGTAGGTGAAAACTTCAAGACGATTCAATGCACATTTGAAAGCGATATCTTCATTATAATCTGCGTGGCATCCAACTTTCGGGCTAAAAACCCTTAAACGGTCTTTGAAAAATGCACAGTACTACATAAGTCAATATTATATACTTGAATTTGCAATTGAAAATTGAAAATAACCCGAAAAGAAACTCTATGTACACTTGTACATCCTGGTACACGTAATGAAAAAGGTAAACGGACTTCTCCAATACCTTCTTAAGACATCCAGACGTCTCAGAGCTGTCACATTGTCCTTCTGCAGGCCGCTGACCGCTGATTGGCCAAGACTTTCACAACTCCCGGCCATGTGTGTCCAGTCGTTAATCTCCACCCAGCGACATCCGGTCGCTACGTGTCGCCTGGTATGATTATGATGGGGAGTAATTAGATTGAGCAATTTCCTTCCTGAATATTTCATGCTTCGTTCTGAGGCTTGTATCTTAATCTCACATTCTCTTGCCAATGTTGCTTTTGGTTCTGTAATCGAACAATAGTGTACCCAACCATTTTTACCCAGGAATGTACTTCGAAGCTATCGATTTTTAAGACAGAACGATGCCGTGGCAAGAATTATACACTAAATTCGTACCAGGAGTGTATTTTTGATTGCGCATTAAAAAAAAAAAGTTTTGTGTGTTATTTGATTTTATTTTAAAAAATCATTTGAAAAAAAAAAAAAAAAAAAAAAAAAACGCCATGACCATATCTAATCCAACCTTTGATGAACAATTACCTCCAGGAATTATAGGTGTCACTAACAAAACTTTAGTGAATTTGATGTTGTCAAGGGGAAAGTAAGCTAAATCTCTGAATAAAGGATTTAATATGAACGGATATACATACAGAGAATTGAATATTTCCTATTTTGACGCCATATGGAGAGATTACGGTGCTTTGGTCCTCAGCCCATTATCAAGTCCAACACATAAATACAAGAGGCAAACGATCAATGCTGCCACTGTCCAACCTCAACGTTACTTTAGGACGCCAAATTGAACCCTCTGGAAGGGGTGATGGCCTTTGCGGGTCCAGGGGACATCAATACCGCTTTCTGTTGACCGCTTCTTCCATTGATAACACCAATAACATAGGAGTTTGGTTCTGCTGTATTTGATAATCGTGACCCAATCAACTAGAGCAAGGGTCGGCAACCTTTTGAGTCGGAAGATTCAAAAATTACAATTTGCAAAATTTCAGTTTTTAAAGAGCCACAAAATTTTTCATTTCCAACAATGAATAGTACTCGCATAAATAATATTTGCGTATGGAAATGAACTAAAGAGCCACAGCTTCACATCTGGTGAGATACTCATTTCTGTGTACCAATAGTGGCAAGGTGCCGCTGAGTATATCAATATATACTATGTTAGATCAGGTTGGGTTAGGTTGATTTAGGATTGGAGCTTTTTTTTTTTGTTTGTTTAGCGCGAGTAAGTCCTAGCGCGGAATAATACAATCACCGATGGGGTCCGCTAAAATGATTATCTCATTAGACCGTTTTCTGATTGCGCGTTTAGCAACGTCTAAGGACCCATTTGTCGAAAATGCTATTTAAAAATCAACACAAATAGAATATTTCCTCATAAAATAATCATTAAAAAATGTCCACAAGCGTTCGTTCACGGAAGTGGTCTATCATCAGATGGGAGGAGGGTTTACCATATCTTTGACAGAGGAGGAGTTACACCAAGGAAGTACTGTGCAATTCAAGCTCCCTACACGAGTCGTATGTACTTCCCAGTACATTTCCTGCTACACGCCATTCCGGGAACCAACCCCTTATTTTTTCCTCGACTCGCCTCTTAATTTCTAATTAGTGTTTTTTCTCTCTCTCCCTTCTATTTTAAAAAAGATTCTAAGACGTCGTTTTTACAGAGCTCCCTTTGACGATCTCTCGATGAGGAGTGAGGGATGAAGGCGACTTTGTACAAGCCCTCATCAATTATAGGACAAGTGGGGCTAGAGGCATTGAACCCTACAGACGGTCTTCTTTCTCTTAGCTTTACATGTCTCTCTCTCTCTCTCTCTGGTACAGTATCGCTGGAGACGACCCGTTGGCGATCTTCCATCAAACTCTGTAGCGGTGGTAGAGGCGCCAGTACATATTCAATGTACATAGCATATATTTTATTTCTTTTTTTTTTATTATAATAATCATCATCATTTTAAATTTTTCGTATCTACTTGAATAGTGCGTACTGTGCACTTATGTCTATATTTTGAGGGGATGTCAACAAAACTATGTTATTTGTCAAAAAAAAAAAAAAAAAAACTGTCTCTCTGGTACTTTTCCAAACTCCAAACCTGATAGAACGTCAATGTTAGTACCTATAATAAGATAAAAAGATCTCTGGGAAAACACCAGGACTACAAGTGTATAATAGACGTGTTTAATATATAATACACGTGTATAATAGAAAAACTGAGATAATGGAACCTAATGGAGATCGTTTAAACGACTTGAGGAATAAACAACAACACCTATAGTAAGGTTGTCTATTGAGATCTGCTATACAACTTGCGGGTACACATTGGGATCCCGTGAAACTATGATTGGCATACCAATCATTTACAAGAGTCTGTTAAACGGATATACTAAAATATATTATATTAGTTATAATTATGAATATACTAACAAAACTAACCAGCCAGTGCACACACAAACACTAGTAGTACAAAAAAAAAAACCCGGAGATGTAGTACTTTATCTGTATAAAAAAGATGTTTTCAACACGTATAGAATTTTAATACGACGCAAGGACTCCTACTTGGGATATTTTTTTTCGAAAAGTCCGTTTCGATATTCCTTTGCAAACACTTTATGGCAGATTGGAAAGGACGCGTGAAAGAGGACGGCCCAGGAGAGGAAATAACAGGATGATAGTAAAGTCTGTATGGACTGGATGACTCAATAACTCTTCGACAAATGTCCTGATCAAGAACAGCGGCATGTCGGCAACATCCATTTAGGACAAAATACGGGAAACGAAGCCTGACAGATTTGTGATGCTTACTGTACAAACATTTGCAGTTCCCTATATACAGTGAGTAATGATTCATCCACAGGTGTTTCTGTAGCACACATATGTACTCAATTACCCACAGCTATGATATCAAGCTATGATTTCTTCTCTTTAGTTTATGCTTAGCTATCTTTTCTCTCGTTCATCATTTTAATATTCCTGCATCAACAACTCCCCAATTGATGTAATAGTCACATCAGAGTTGTATTACTTCAGCTATAAATAACATTCTTTCATCCTTTTTTTTAGTTCAGCTATAAAAAAAGGATGAAAGAACACCAAAAATACGATATTCTTTTTACTTAAAAGACAAATAGACAAAATGAATGAGTTAGGACATTGTGAACATATAATTGCCAATTAGTAGTGAACTACTCGTTTTATTTATAGTGCGAAAGAGAAAGAAATGACTTAAATAGCCTCAGAGAATAATGGTAAAAATAGTAATAAAATGATCCAATTAAAATATAATTAGCTTCTCGGTCATTCTAATAATCTATTAATGACAGACTCGGTTAGAATCTCATGCTATTACCCTCCTTTTTATCTACCATCTTGATGGCCTTTCTTATCTTGTTCAATTTGTATTAAAAATGACCGTTTAACAGATTCTTTTAGCATTTGATATATATAGCCACAGAAATACATATTAATTACATACAGCATGTATCATTTTAATTATCATGATTCATAACAGGAAGACTGCATGTCGAAAATCTAAGATATTCGAAGAGAATGTAGAATGAAATTCGAAAATTGAAGAATTCGAGAATTTCGAATGAAAGAGGCTCTCAACATTTTTTTTTGACAGAGAACTAAAGAAAAGACGAGGAATGTCGAAAAATGCGTGAAAGGTGGTTATCCTAACTATGGGGTCAAGGCCTATGGAAACACCTCTTTGACCATTTTCTTCTATTCGTCTAAATCCACGGAACATCGTGAAGAACGTGGGCCATTCTAAGGCAGTCTGATCCATGATGAGGCCTCCCGCATCTTCGCAGGCTTCCATTAAGCCATAATGATTTCTTTTTTTACCCCCTATGTCATTGTCCATCTTTTCAATGATCTTAATGTTTTCCAACTTCCTTGTTGGCGATATGATCAGGCTCCATAGAGTGGCAGTTGACGTCTTCAGTACGGAATCCGTGTTACACACAGTTGATCATAAGAAATTTATACTATTTTTGACGTGTTAGTTTTGTTTTAATTGAATAATTCTCTAATATCTAGCATATTTTCATTCTATAATATATTCCTTAAAACTTTTTAAATCTGTAAATTGCTTTTCTCGAATACACACAATACTTTACAATTTGATTTCATTCAACTAAATTTGCATACCAACCCTTTGTACATATATCAATTGTGTTGATATATATATATATATATATATATATTTTTTTTTATCTTTTCATCTAACTAACTTGCATACTAATTCTGTACATATTTAAATATCTTTCTTTCTTTTTTTTTCAAAATTTTGTTTATATTTAAAGTGCAAGTGTCCCTAGGGAGACATAGCGCTCTAAGTCTAAATGAAGAATAAAGGGCGTGTATGATTCTTTTCAAAATAAAACAATTTTCTACTGCTCTATCTTCAATGATAAATTAATATATAGTTGATTGTCTAATTGGACGATTCATTCTCAATGCTTTATATTCGTTTTCGATAGCATATATTTTTCAAACAATCATATATACTTTTACCTTTTTTTCTTTTCTTTTTAAATACTCGCTGATTGGTTCTACAAAGTTTATTTACATGTTTATTTCCCCTGAAAGATTTTTCCATCCATTAAGCGTTTTTTTTTAAACAAAAAAATTCGCTGTATTTCTTTTCATCAAATATTATCTCTACACACCTTACTGCAATGATTTAAGTTGATTTAAATCATTGCAGTAAGGTCTGTAGAGATAATATTTGATGAATCATTGCAGTAAGGTCTGTAGAGATAATATTTGATGAAAAGAAACACATTGCCAGTGAATTTATTTGTTACAAATTTTATCGATAAATGACAATTTATAAAATTAAGCTTTTTAAAAAAATTATTTGTATTATAGATTGCATAGAAAATTGCGATGGGCTTCATTTTCTTCTTCTTCTTTTTTTTTTTTTGAGAAAGATATTGTTCTTTCTATTGTAATGAAGGTATCAACCTAGCTTTAAAGTCTCCAACTACTATTAGACTTTTAATGTTTTCAAATGACTTCGGCGAATAATTTAATTGACAAATGTTATCAGAGAGTGTAGCGTTATACAAAAGGGTATAAAGCCTGGCCAGCCTTTACTGTTGTTATGGTGAAAGGATGCAAACCAGAAAAATGGATATCTTCTCTTAAAGTATACCTATCACGGATTTCACTGCAGGAGCTGTCTAAATGCTTGAGCTGTTAGAATTCTTTATTCCATGAACTGAGTAAAAAATGTAAATTGTGTGGATTACCTGCTACACTGAAACATGTCTTCGCCTCTCGGGCCGTGAATTTTTCATTAATTTCTGAAATGAGAATATGGGAACATTGTGATTTATAAATTTTATTTATACCTTTTTTCTCTCTTGTAAATAATATCGCGAAACTAAAGTAGAAAACTATATTGTCGTTGAAGGGGAGAAGTATAAACGAGCTGCTGCTTCACAGCTCTAACGGCAACTTTATGGCGATTCGTTAAATCTTTAAGTCCACTGAGGTCTTCTTCCTTGGCAGACTGTGAAGGATTGTCCTTGTGTTGGCCGAGAGGACGTGAGTCATCTTGATGGCCCTTTCCTCGAAATTCTTGTGTTGCGCCGCTTCTTGACTCATTCTTTCGCTAGCAATCTCTTTCATTCCTTCATAGTCTCTTATTACACTCTCTTAAAACAACACATTACTTTCTGATGTCTATCCACCAAGGAACTGTGATTTTCGTATAATAAATACATCGAAGTCAAAAAAGAAAATCGGTTATGAAAACTGTTATAAATGACATTCAACTAAAGATTAGGAATAAGCCTTATGCCATCCCGAAAAACGACAATATCCACACGAGGAAAAAAAAGTCAAGCCTTTCGAATAAAAATAGCCAAATGTTAAAATAAACCCCCGAAATATGTTAAATTCGATAAAAATAATTTTTAAATGGTCAAAATGAAATAGTGTTTCTCCGAGAATCTTAAAAAAATATTCAGTTATTATGTCTGACAAAGGCAAACAAAAGCTTCAGCCAAGGAAAGCACCTTTTTATGAAGAGAGCTCATACATTATTTCATAGAATAAACATGAAGGCTATGTTATATGAGAGTTGTAGCTAGAGACAACTCGGAAGAAGAAGAAGAAAAAAAAAGTCCCAACTCAGCATCCGCCCGGAAGTAAATGACTCTGCATCCTTCTGCTCACTCCATCGCTCTCAGAACAACTAAATCTTGCTTAGATCATTTACGTGACTTGGCCACCCGCCTACATCCTCTTGGACCTACCACAATTACACTTTTGTTGTTCCGCCCATTCAAATTCAAATTTGCATATTCACCATGAACCAACATTCAACGTATTAGTGTTGGCCTACCACTTTTTACCCCCATTCCATTTTTTTGTTAACTCGGCATGATATGCTAATACGATTGTCTTCACGTCTTTCTTCAAGTCGCATATACCTGTGACTCGATCTATTTATTAATGTTGACGTACCAGTGAAGTTATACCATTCTAAATCTATCGTTTTGTCCAACTTACCATGTTGAGAACAGACCAATCCGATTGCTATTATTTCTTGAACTTTTTTTTTAAACCGATATATCTATTGTGCAATGTACTCTCTTATTTTGGCGTACCACAGAAAAATAACCATATTGTGTTCAATTCAATCCTGATGTGCAAAAGACTTCCTTAAATTCTCTTATATTCTTATTTTGATTCTGTTTTTTTAGGGGTGAACTTTTACAAAAGTTCTATATTTCGTTTTATTGGGCTCTCTAAGTTCACGATCTGCCAACAACTGCATTTACGTTTTTCTTCAAACTTTATGATATACAAGTATAATATACACTCATGGACAAAACTTAAGGAAGTTGTATCTTTTAGCATGTATATCGGGATTCAGACAATAACTCTGAAAGGTATTTGATACACTTGTATAATAGATGTTGCACTACTATAACATTGTTCCTCTTTCGGTTTGTTCAACTCAACATTTCACGATGTGTTAATTATTGAATATATAGGAATTCAAATTATAATTCATATGTTATTGAGAATCACAAACAATGTCTACTGAGGAATCAATACTGCCCATAGTAGAGACATCCATTATCCTAACGTCTATTTCTGGAGGGTTAGAAGAGGGAAAAAAGCAGTTGTGACCTACTGCAACGCCATCAGACAATACATAGAGTAAGAAGAGTGAATGGATAGCTTTCTATTCTTTTTATCATAATGATCATCAGGGCTTTAATCTTGCCTGCGACTAAACGGGAGCAGTCTTCTCAACACTTGACACAGATCGCCTAAGTGGGACGTCACTCATGCTATCGTGTCTTCACCCAGATGGGCCCACTTTACACACAAATGTAAAAACTGTACTTTTAGCTAAGGTTACCATCTCTTCCTAGCCAGTATTCAAACGTGGCAATAAACTATCGACAGTAAAATTATAATACAATATAATGCGGCTTGTGATTGTAAAACGACATTTGAAAATTATCCTGCATGTGTTTCTTTTCAACGAAAAATCTATTTTTTTTTTATTCCCATTCCTAGACACTTTTATTTTCCGTTCATCATTACTCTTCACAATTCATCCTATCATACCTCATCCCTAAGGTTAAAAATAATCGTTATTTCTACTTAAAATAAAAATGTAGATTTTTCGTTGAAAAGAAACACATGCAGGATAATTTTCAAATGTCGTTTTACAGTAAAATTAGGATTTTCTGAATCCCCTCTGGGGCTTGTAGTGATTTAGACTGTCCCGTCGAAAATTAAGACAAACCTCAGAATTACACAGCAATCTATTTACACGCATACACAAAATTTAAAGAAGTGGAAAATATTTGTCCCCGGTCGTCCCGTTTTGTTCAACCTTGGTTATCTCGTGTGTCTTCAATAAAGGTCACTGTTTAAAATTACAAAATATTTTCTCACAATGAGTTTCTTTTTATTTAATTAAAAAACCTCATTGTGAGGGAGAAGTCCGACCACATCTCCTTGCGGTCCCCCCCCCTGGACCCTTGGAATATTCGACCAAATTATGGTTCGTTTCCAAGGTGACTAACGTGGCAACGGCACCCATTTTCCAATGAAGAGCAAAGATAGTGGATATTGCTGCTGCTGTGATGGAGATGCATGGAGACATCTGAGACTATTCTTTGGACACGACAACAACAACAACCTCACGTGAGAAAATATTTAGTAATTTTAAAACGTTTTTCACATTTTTATCAGGAAAAGTCACTGTAATATCTTTCAGAGTTATTGTCTGAATCCCGATATACATGCTAAAAGGTACAACTTAAGTTTTGTCTATGAGTGTATATAATGTTAAACAATTATTAACTTATAACATCAGATAACAAAGAGGCATTATGAGAAATAGACGAATTTATAGGATATCTAAACAAAGAATATGGGTAACACAATGTGTTGGAAAAAGAGAAAACTTTAAAGTAAATTTCCCCCCTACCATCTAGACAATGATCCAGTAGAGCCTGACTCTCAAGGTCTGCTTAATGGATCCCACACAACAGGGGTCAAAGTATAAAAAAAAAATAATGATATTTTTTCCCCCGAGTGATGCAATTAAATTCACTTCATTTATTTCAATCAAGTGAACCATACTAAAGTTCTAGTTGCGATTTTTGTTTGGAATCGAGAGAAAATTTTATTATCTCTCTCAAATACGTTATGTTTGAGACCTTTTTGACTTTACATATTTCTGATAAAGAGATTTTCTTGTATGTTTTTTCATTGAGCTTAAGCCGTTATATTTCGTTTTTTTTTCCTCTTCTGAATGCCATTAGAATAATTCGACAATATTTTATTTCTTGAAATTTGCATCGACTATTTAATTTTTCTGAATGTTTCAATATTGTGATTCGCGTTTAAATATAGATATTAATTGTAAAGTTAGGCAATATATTTCATGGACAACAAATCTATCACAATAACACGTTCAAAATTAGGATGGTTGAAGTATTTATGGTAGTGCGGTATAAGTGAAAAGTGCTTTAGTATATATTCTTTACAATGATGAGATATTCATCTATCATTTATATGTAGTGTTATAGCATGGTATTATTTCATACAGATTAACACGTATTAATATGTTACTATACGAATATGGGGGTCGGTGGAAGGATGGTCTAAACCGTTGGTTTTTTCGACCTCTACGACCCGGAATTAGACACTTTTTTTCTGATTAAAAAAAAAATGCTCCAATGGCCCCTGATTCTTTCAAAATTCCAACCCCACCAGCGAGTACAAGTAACCAAACGGAGTTCTGGCACATTTGTAAGTGCAAAGTCGAACTGCTTTTCACATGTGTAGATATGTGGTGCACTTGCATTAAAAGTAGTCGCCTACTTCTACCCACCATGATTATCATGGCCAGTAGCATGTGTACTAGGAATAAGGGAGAAAAAAAAAAACTATACGAATGCTTATATGATAAACATCTCTATTTTCTTTCTTCAGATCTTAGGTGTTCAACAATGCCAGATTTTACTATTATTGCTGCTGTATCGATGGGTACACCATGGGATATTCAACATAACTCTCCATTCAACAATGGTACATTTCTCTCTCAATGTAGCAAAGCATAATTACCATGCTGGAACGTTGATTCTATCGCGCTACATTCTTTCTTCAGAATTCTTCATTCACATTGTCACGTTTTAGTATAACAAAACACAGTTGTCACTGCTTGGACGTCAGGTATATCGCACCACCAGACCCGCCCATGGAAATGTGGGCTAAGCCGATGGCCGTTGACCCAGTCTAGTACCACTTCGAGGTCAGTCGCGCTGCTAAAATTTGCATCCACTCTTCCTTGATGTCCCCTTCCTTCATGTCTTGGCTTTCCTTACTCTCAGCCCTTCTCTCTCTTCTTGGGTTCTTCTCGACCTAGATCGTCTACTGCTTCTTTCTTTGATCACTCTGAGATCACACGCGATGACTCTCATTTATAACACTTATATTTATTTATGAAAAAAGCCATCTCCTTATCGTGCAACTGAAAGTTGCTGATGGCTTGCGCCATCTATCGGAATAAATATCAACTATTCTCGTTGATTTTTAATTATTCCAGAAGTGGCCAAATACCCATTCTTGATTAATCAAGAAAAGCTAACCACGGACGCGTTTCGGGCTGTTGGCCCTCATCAGCGTGGTGCAAGCTGTACCTCAACGACCAAAAAACTGGTCATTCAAGGCATCCTGAAAAATCATGAAACGGCCAGAATTGCGTGAGACCGCGACACAATGTGAAAAAATAGTACAAATGTGATATTGTACTGGGATAAAGTGCATAATTATGAAAAAAAGGCATCTCCTTACGTGCAACTGAAAGTTGCTGATGGCTCGCGCCATCTATCGGAATAAATATCAAATATTGGCCAATTCTGGAATAATTAAAAATCAACGAGAATAGTTGATATTTATTCCGATAGATGGCGCAAGCCATCAGCAACTTTCAGTTACACGATAAGGAGATGCCCCTTTTCATAATTATGTACCTTATCCCAGTACAATATCACATTTGTACTATTTTTTCACTTATATTTATCTTAAAGAAAGATGTTGCCTGGCCGGCATTCATAATTCTTCAAATAAAAGACACTTCGCTCAATAAATCTTTTTTTATTGTCTCGACGTTTCGACAAAAATCTTTTGTCCTCGTCAGGAGCGAACAAAAAAAAAAAGCATTTGACAAAGCGTTAGAAATATTCTAAGGCTGCAAGGGCATTCTCACGCAGTATTTCAAATATTTTTGTGGAGGCAATAAAAAGTTTTACTTGCCGAAGTGTCTTTTATTTGAAGAACTTATATTTATATAAAATGAAAGGATCTAAGCACGACTATGTTTCTTTTATATACGATACAAACTTCTACTGTCCTTACTGCGATGAAAAAATATATTGGGAGGGCTTGACTCATCAGTGGTGAACACTCCCAGCGGTTTCGCCAATTTAATCTACAACCGTTTCTTATTGCTCTAATACAGTATTGGACGGTTCTGCTTATATATGCTACACTGGAGGGTGGATATATAGATGGTACGTTATTGCTTTATATTAACTTATATTCATCCTATAATTCTCTGGGATAAATTGCTATAAAGAGATAACATGGTGTTTTAAGTGTATTATAACAAAGGACATTACCCACTTACTATAAAATTAATCGATTTAATCCTTTTATATTATGACTAGTCTATTCCTGTACAAGTTTCTGCTCGTAGTTGCTTCCCAGATTTAGAAATTTTCTTAGCGGATTTTCAAATAGGTAGTTTGAAAACGTTAGACTCTCTTGAAGTGAGTTAAACCATTTCGGGTTCCACCCTTCGTATTTCGCCATCGTCACAGTCATGTATTTCAGTTCTATATATCACTAGCCGAATGACCCGGGCAACGCCCGTGTTTTACCCGATTGAATGTTTTGATTCAAATACTATTTGTTACAATTATAAATTGGCGCCTTAAATAAATGCATATGTTAGTTAATAACTATAGCCTATGTGCTTTATCTGTCTATGTACTGTTGGCTTCCGTAGGCGTCTCTTACTGGGAAAAAGAAAGAGAGGATTCCATTTAGTTATTAACTAATATATGCATTTATTTAAGGAGCGACCCGCTCCAACACAATAGTTACAAAAACGAAAAAGCGAGTGGGGGGGGGGGGGCAAAGGTGGCGTGATCGTAGCCAACCAATAGGAGAGCGCCATTCCAAAAAAAAAAAAAGCAAACGGTGACAGAGATGAAAACTGAAGAGTTGATTAAGAACGCATGACGCTCGTAACTGTATATATAATTCTAGTGTTTTTTTTTAGTGAGAGCAGTGTTTTTTCTATCCTCTCCCGTAACTTACGGGAATCTGTATTAAAAACGGATAGCATAGGAGAATACCTCTCTATAACACCTATGCTTATTATAACAAACTAATTATAGCTCTATATTTACATATTTCCTATATATCTTTGTGAATGCGGATTTATTTTTCCCACTTCTTTTCTGTATCTCTCAAGAGAATCTATATATAAGACCAAAGGCCTTAATAAAGGTATTGATTGATTGAATACCGGGTTTCAGGTTGTGTGGGTCTTGCTGCATTGTTTTAAAGAGTGCATGTATTCTACTGCCTTTAAGCTTATGCCCTTATAGTTCGTGCAAAATACCTTTCCAAGAGTAATCTCTAGTACCGTATATAGAAGCAAAACACTTCAAAATACAATATCAGAGCGGGATGGTAGATTAAACTCTGGCGAAACCGTTGGGGGGGTTCACCACTGATGAGCAGCCAGTCCTTCCCATTATTTTTTTTATCATTGCAGTAAAGGCAGTAGAAAATTGTTTCATTTGAAAAAGATATATACGTGTTATAAAGAGTTTACATTTTCAATGACAGATGAGGCGTCAATGTATTCTGTTTATAATCTAAATGGATTTAAATCTCCTGGATATCAATCAAACAAATGTTAAAGGTTTCTGAAGATGTGTTTCTTTTATCAACAACAACAAAAAGGCTTTTATTAGGGCCCATTGCCCTGTATGGATTCGCCATACAACAACAAAACAATACAGCAATCCCTCCCTTTCCCCTTGTGCACGCGAGTCTTTGTTTGAAAAGGGATTTATTTAGGCATCTGTTCTAAAACTTTCCTCACTACCTCTTTTGTGTATGAATCTATTTAAAATTGATCTGTAGAAGTTATAGAGTTCTATTGCTATATTTTTCTTTTCTGAAATAGTTCTCAGCGTCTTCAGTGGGTTGCTAAGTCTCCAGAAGGTGTTTTTAAAGAGTTTTTTCTCTTTTTTTCCCCTAAATATTGGCATTCTGTGATATAGTGGGAGATTTCATCAGATATCATGTGTTTCTTTTATCTTTATTAAATGTAATCTCGAACTTTCAGGTATCTCTGTCCTTTCTACAAGAGCAAAGGATGCCCCGAAACTCGAGATTATCTTTAATAAAGAAACACATCCCCAGGAAACCTGCAGAATTAGTTTTTGATGTTTATATATGTCTAAAGAGTATTTACATACTGTCTCTAATCTGATGTTAGTATGAAAACAAAGGAGAGTTTATAGAAACAACATTCCACGTCTTCTGTGAGGCGTGAGCGGTTGGTTCTCTGAGCATTGTTCCTCCACCTGTCACCAGCTGCTGGCCACCAACTTGTCTAACCACCGCCTAATGATTCATTGTCTGTTATAGACGTAATTTTTTCTACTTTGTTTCCTTATGTGATAACTTCAAAATACATTTATTGCTATTTTTAATCAATAATTCTATACAAAGATCGAATATAGAACCACTAGGAAAGTTCACTACTGATGAGAAACGCTTCAAAAGCCTTGCTGCGCACTTTTATTTTAAAATAAAAGGCTCGAAGCATATTATATATTTATAATTGTATGTAATTCTGCTGTCCTCAAAGCTTATGTCCATCGTTCATCTAAAATACCCATTCCAAGAGTATAGCATCAGTATCACTATTAAAGGAAGATCGAAAAATGCAATATAACAGTGGTATGGTAGATTAAACTGGCGAAACCGCTGGGAAGGTTCACCACTGAACAGCCAGGCCCTCCCATTAATTTTTCCATTGCAGTAAGAGCAGTAGAAATTGTTTTTTTTTTTTTTTTTTTTTTAAGAATCATACGCGCGCGCGCGTCTATAATAGTTTCGAATTTTCATAAATAGCTTCTCTATACTAATATTTACAAAATTAAATATGTTTTTTACTTAATAAACACTTTGTTCTACCATCGTGACACTATAATGGTAATGTGTAAATAAGTATTCTTTGATGTTCTCTTGTCAAGTTTCCAGAGATGTCACGCAACGTTGAAGTTCTCCTTCAAATAAATGGAGGAATCTCTAAAATGTAACTTTTTTACTTATTCCCCTGTCGTGGATGTCTTCATCAAATAATAATACTTTTATTAATACTTTTATTCTTATACAGTAAAACCTCCAAGAGAGGATACTCGCGCTAGAGGACACCTCTCTACAAAGTAGAGTTTTCATTTGCAAAATGACAATTTTTACTATTTAGCAACTCTCTCGTAAGAGGACACCTCTCCCTAAAGGACACTTTGGCTCTGCAATTAGGTGTTCTTTACAAGGAGGTTCTACTGTACGAGATATATAGATTATCCTGAGAGATACTGGATGTCTTCTTTAACAAGTAACTACGAACGATCTTTGAGTTTTCCAAAGATGACTTGATGATTATTGTTAATGGTTGATTTAGAACTTGAACGGTATCATAAAATTTTTAGGTTAGTTGTTGTAACTAGGTTTTTCCCTGTGGTAAATCTTCAGGTTATACATCAAAGGATATCAGTTTGTCCGGAAAACCTAACATCCGGATTTTTTTCACATCCTTACAATAACGTATCTTGTTGAAAAATTTCATAAGGTGGTGATGTCTCGGGAGCTTGATGATTTTTTTTTTCTGTTAGTTACGCTGAAAGTCCAATTTAGTATCCTGGATTGAATGTTGAGACTGACGTTATAGGTTTTACACTTGTGCATGTCAGGGAGGTCTTAGTGTTGCCTGTAAACTTGTGGTTGTTACGAATGGACTTGTCATTAGCCTCTTCCACCAAGGTAGGAGGTGTACTTGACATTCAAAAACATGTCCATATTTAGACCAATAGTTGATTCAGCGCCAATATCTTGTACTATAGTGGAATTGCTTTTTTTTTTTTACTTGGCGTCGTTTTACTTCCTCTTTCTTTTGCTATGTTAATCTTCTATCCACATAAAACACCACTTTCAGACTCGTTTTTCTTGCCAAAATTCGAGAAGTCTCGAAATGAAATTCTAAATGAAGCATAGTAATTTGGGGGCCATAGGTGATTTGAAAATATCATTTTGAGATTTGAGAAATTGACATATTCATTACTTATTTTCTTTCTGTGACGAATTTATTCAAGAAATTCAAGGCTTTCCACTCAATAATTCTTACAATTTTCTCATTATATGTTCAAGTTCCAATTTGTAAATGTTACTTATTCTTATTTGATTTTTATTATGGCCAGTTCGAGGTGACTTCTTTTATGCCTCAATAACCCAAGGTTGGATACATTCATATACAATCTACGTACGAATAAGATTGCGGGTACTATAAAGATGCAGAGACGATTGATTCTGCCGTCTGTTTTTCTTTGATGAATAAAGAAAATCATTGTAGAATTTATCTTCTACTTATATTTAAATGTGATCTATACAACAGTATATAGCTAGGGATCATGTCAAATTCTCTTATTGTAAGAATAACTTTTTAAAAAAATCCTGTTTCATCCTAAATTTTCAATGTCGAGGAATACATCGTTCCTCTCACATCCTACCATTCTGTACATTCCATTGAAATTTCCATAGACGACCTCTAAATATGAAATGGCAGTTGTCTCTGAATGGGGGTCTATGTATCAGCAGTGCTTCCACAATAACGGACGCTATCATTATACATTCATGTTCGGACATCTATTCTATCACCGCCGACCTTGTGCTAATTGTATAGTTGGATCAAGGAGGATGTTGATCACGGCCTTGGTTCTGTCAGGCCCGATAGCCTATCTGCTAGGCTTCCACAATGGCCTCAGCACGCTATGACAATCCTTCCTGCCCATGACAACCGTTTTCTCCCAATTATCTTTCATTCGAGAATATTCTAGGTATGTCCCTGGTTGAACAGGACATCCTGGAACATGATCATATCCTTGTTTCGCCATCTTTCTTTTCGGACATCTTATCCTTTTCATTTAAGATCATTCTAGCTACGTCCCTGGTTGAACATGACATCCTGGAACATGATCATATCCTTGTTTCGGCATTTTACTTTTCGAACATCTTATTCTTTTCATTTAAGATCATTCTAGCTACGTTCCCGGTTGAACATGACATCCTGGAACATGATCATATCCTTGTTTCGGCATTTTACTTTTCGGACATCTTATCCTTTTCATTTAAGATCACTCTAGCTCGTCCCCCTGATTGAACATGACATCCTCGGACATGATCTATATCCTTGTTTCGGTATCTTCCTATTTGAAAATCTTATCCTTTTCATTTAAGATCATTCTAGCTACGCTCCTGGTTAAAAATGACATCCTCGGACATGATCTATATCCTTGTTTCGGTATCTTCCTTTTCATTTAAGATCATTCTAGCTACGTCCCTAGTTGAACATGACATCCTGGAACATGATCATATCCTTGTTTTAGCATCTTTCTTTTCGGACATCTTCCTTTTCATTTAAGATCATTCTAGCTACGTCCCCGGTTGAAAATGACATCCTCGGACATGATCTATATCCTTGTTTCGGCATTTTACTTTTCCAACATCTTATCCTTTTCATTTAAGATCATTCTAGCTACGTTCCCGGTTGAACATGACATCCTGGAACATGATCATACCCTTGTTTCGGCATCTTCCTATTTGAACATCTTATCCTTTTCATTTAAGATCATTCTAGCTACGCTCCTGGTTAAACATGGTTTCCATGGTTATAATCTATAGTCCTTTTTTTTCTCTTAGCTTCTTTTCCTTCAAACATGATTTCCTTTGAGATTATTTTGAAGTGAAACAACTCTAGTTAAACACCGAAAAGCAAAAAACAACTTCGATCTACCAATATCCATACCTGTTAAGATAATTCTAAAAATTTTGTATGCACGCAATGCCACTTTTGGAGAGATAATCTTCTTTATTGTTAACTTCTTCCTTGCAAACATCACAGCATTTAGCTGGAAATACACATGTGCGAACGATACGCTTCTGTCTTTAAAAGCTCAAGTGTTACGTTCTTTTAACGGGTAAGAGATAATGCCTATCGTGCTTTTTCCATAGTATTTCGATACACTATATAATGTATGATATCACCCTATGTAGAATAATTTTTAACGTTTTGCCAAATGTTTTAATTTTTGTTCACTCCTGACGAGGACAAGAGATTTTTTGTCGAAACGTCGAGATAATAAAAATATTTATTGGCCGAAGTATCTTTAATTTGAAGAACCCTATCCATAGCCTCAATATTCAATAACAATTAATGTGATTAATACTTGACGTATCTTAGAGTAGCTATCATGAGTAGTGCGACGACACCACCTTTGATCAGAAAGATGAACCGTTGTTCTCAGTAAGACGTGGGTGGCTGGTCCGTCCACAGAACGGAGTAATGTTTCACACCGCATTTAGCGTCGCGTTGGATTACTTCTCCGCATAGCGAGTGTCAGCGTGGACTTCTCAACTTCTCAGTAAACCCTGTAGAGTTTCTTGTAACATGTGTATAGTTTCTTTAACTTCTTTTACAAAGGACTCAATATGGATGATGGTTTTTGACCACTGTGAAGGAACTTGGGATTTAGTTAATATTTTATTGAATAAGTTAGATTAAGGGATTAAACTATTCTCAGGTAGGGCTTTGATACCTTCATTTGGTATACTATCGTAACCTGCTGCAAAGGACTCAATATGGGCTTATCACAGAGAAATTACTCACTTGTATATACAACTACCCGCACACAATAGTTAGGTCTATCCATGTTGTTTCTTGTCCCAGCAATGACGGCAGCGATTTACAGAAAATAAACCCTGATTCTGAAAAACAGATCTACGCTAAACTAGTGACAGAAATGTCAAAATCAGACACCAGAGAGAGTTCGAATGCATCCAAAGAATCCTTTGTGGACAACAACTTGTATGTTGGTGCAATAATTTGATGGCTTTCTAATGTATAAAGTGTAAGTCAACCAACACGATGTTCCTTCAAGAAATATGCTTTTTACTTTTATAAATTCATAAAATTGAGATTCCTAAACACACACAGTTCCAATATATCTTACAGCTTTCACACAATGCAGAAACACACTTTGATCTCGCTCGCCCACCCGTGTTTCATTCTTATTGTAATTCTGCCCGTTGAAGAGCGACAGTTTGAACACTCGCGGTTTTGCTTAATAGACAAACATATTGCGAAATGTTTTATAACTTTTTTTTAAAAATAATTTTATTTCGCAATTTAATTTTTAATATAGCTTTTTAAGGATTAAAAAAAGTTCTGGTATTTAGTAATCAAGTCAGATAAATGAAAATGGCTAAATGGTAATTTTTTTTACCATCTATAGAATACTTAAACTCCACCGTGATATACCTCCACAGAAGACGATCTATTTATTTCCCCTTTGATAGAAAGTACCCAGCGTTAGCTAGTAGATTATGTAAATATTGTCTGAAGAGGTGTGACCTCCCTCTCCATTTAAAGTTGTTTTTCCTCGTTATCACAATGTCTGCAAATAATGAGCACCCATTAGGCCAAGGGTCGGAAAACTTTTGAGTCGGAAGAGTCAAAAATTGCAATTTACAAAATTTCAAAGTTTTTAAAGAGCCACAAAATTGTTTCTTGCCAACAATAAATAGCACTTGTGTAAATAATATTTACGTATGGAATTATATAAAGAGCTGCAGCTTCACATCCAAAGTTTTACGATTCCTGCACTAGGCTATAAAACTCCTGGAGCATACAAACATTACCAACTGTCTAGGTCAGCTTACAGACCCTGTCTAAACTATCTGCTTATTTAACTATTCAACTTTATAAACATTTCTCATCAGCAGTTTTTTCTCTGATTGGTTAACTGAGATCAGGTTGCGCTTGGCTACGGGTTTCTCCCCCTCACGTTTGTGTAAGTATCTAATTTGGAATTCAACATCCAAATACGTTCTTTTAGTCTATACTTATACTTTTTTAGTCTTATATTACCTTGTGGTTCTCCTATCTATAATACAAATTGTGCCTTATAACATTTGAATTCAATAATAGATTGTTTTTTACGTGTCCTACAGAAACTACTTTCTTCTTCTTCTGTATTTTCTAAAAAAATTCCATTATCTTCATGACAATATATACTCGCATCTATACGATCTCTTGATGGAGGATTTTGGTGTTTTAAAATTCTATGGAATCTGATTTGCGGGAAATATTAATAAGGCGTATTGAAACCACCTCGCAAAAATGTTTTTTTTTAGTTATAAAAGACAAAGCGTACGGCCATTGCGCTTCAACAGGTGTCTTTTCCAGCTCAAGAAATAAATGAGAAAATTTCCCAAATGTCTTTATTTTGGCGTTTCTCTCGATTTTATTTTCGACTTTACTTGATGTAATGCCATGGCTTATACATACTCAAAGTTATAAGGATCGTTATCTTCAGTTTTTTTCTCTTGCTGCTGAATGAGTTTAGAAAATATACTGCGTTCATGATTACAATCCCATCATCCTCGAAAGTTTGATTTTTTTCACTTTTTTTTTTTTTTAAACATTGCCTTTTGTCTTCAATTTTCTCTTGTTTCTGATGCGTTTGGCGAGTATACTGCGTTCATGATTATGATTTTATCATTGGCGAAAGTTTTGTTTTATGAGTTTTTCTAAAAACCGCCCGTTATCTTTGTTTTTCTCTAGCCGTTGATGCTTTTGGCGAGAATACTGAGTTCATTTTTACCATTCTATCATCGACGAAAAAGTTTACTATTGTTATTCGTTTTCTATGAATGCTTTTACAAATTTTCTTCCGATTATCGTTCATCTCATCCATCGTGGAACTTTCAGGGGCATTTACTGTACATAAACCGGCATCTTTCTTTCTCCAATTATATAGATTTAGTGTCTCCCCCCCACATATTCACGCCGACGTAGCGGATATAGGGTTGGGTAGGTAGGTACTTCACAAATATGTAGTGAAGTAAGTAGGGCAGCAGGTATAGACAGTGAGGGAATGACAGCTATTTAATATCATCCCAGCAGCCCGGACGTCCGGCGACCTGACAGCAGGGGTGCTTCCTCTCTTGCCCCGCCCATATCTGGCTGCTCTCTTGTATAATAGCTAGCTCTACCTACGTTCTCTGGAGGCAACTACAGTACATGATGAAACCTGTTTTATGAAACCACTCGGGGAGATCAAGGCAAGTTAGCAGGATACAGGGCCGACCTAAGGGCAGGCTGACGCCTTGGGCGATCGACCAAATGCGCCGTAAAACGGCCTCAAAGTAGCAAATAATCATGAATTTACAGTTAAACCTGCCTATAGCGCCCCCTCTAAATAGCCCCCGATTTTAATTACGTAGTACGATGCGATTTACATTAAAAGTGACCTGTCTATAGCACTTCCTCTCTATAACACCCTATTTTGGTTAGTCCCAAGAGGGGGGCGCTATAGACAGGTTTAACTGTACATATAAATAACAAATTTACACAACTTCATATTATATTCAATGTTAGGAGAGTCGATAATATTGAAAGGTTAAGTGCAAGATTTGAAAAAGAGGAAGCAAAGAATCTCATCCAGGGCGTGGCCAACCCACGGAACGACCCTGACTGGATAGCGCAGTTTTCCACTGAAAGCGTGTTCCAAGTGCATGTACCAGGCATTCAAGGGCCGCCTGTTTTTATCCTCATTCAACAGTCTTTCTCTTAAGATGGCTTTACTATAGATTACATCTTTCAAGAATCATTGCAAGAAAGCACAATCCACAATTATTATTTTAAGAGGAATATACTTTTTGGGAAATATTCACATCATATATCTTTCTATACATTTAGAAATCAATTTGATCTCATTTGCTTAAAAGGTTCCAGAATGCTCTGTTTGGCTTTTTGATCTTTTTTTGAAATGTTAGGGTTATAATTAAGAATTAGGTTGAATATGATAGAATGAATCTTTTCAAACAACAGTCAGTCCTCATTAAAAGAATCATACACGTCTATAATAGTTTTGAATTCTCATAACAGATGGCAGGCTAATGTATCATATTATGAGAGTCTTCCTTAATATCCAAAGATGTACTATATTTTGTTTTAAAAAAATGTAAATGTGAAGATTTGGTTTGAAGTCTAAGATTGAGTTTGTGTGCAGCATTCTTCATCGCAGTCCAAGTACTGTTCACCCTAGGGTTCATCCTACTTCTTCTGGCATGTGTCCTGCTCCTGGTGTATCTGCTCTGTCTGGGACCTTCCCGTGAGGTGCCCATGCTCTCTGGACTTGGAGCCTTGCATTTTCTGGCAGGTCTGTATGGCTTCCACCACAGGTGGTGTCTTCTCCTCTAATGTATACAGACGGTAGAACCTCCATGATGGGGCTCTCCCACCAGAGTACAGTAGAACTGCCTCCCTGTAAAGGACAACACCTAATTGCAGAGCCAAAGTATCCTTTAGAGAGAGATGTCCTCTTACTGGAGAGTTGCTAAAAATAGTAGTTAATTCTATATTTATATAAATGATAAAAATAAGTACAAATAAGGAAAATAAAAACTAACTAAAATAAACACATATTAAAAATTTCAAATTATATATAATATAGATATATGTGAAAATTATATTTATATTTCTTTTCAAATTGTGTTTACAAATTTCCTTATACATTAGAATCTCCCTGTAAAGGACACCTAATTACAAAGCCAAAGTGTCCTTTAGGGAGAGGTGTCTTCTTACCGGAGAGTTGTTAAATAGTAAAAATGATAATTTTGCAAATAAAAACTGTCCTTTATAGAGAGGTGTCCTCTTGTGCGAGTGTCCTCTCATGGAGGTTCTACTGTACATCTATCTATTATTATCCCAAGTACACATAGTATAGTACAGGCCATGATAATCATGGTGGGTAGAAGTTGGCGACTACTTTTACTTTAAGTGCACCACATGTCTACCGAAATATCACACACTATTTATTTATTTGGATTTGGTCTTATTACCTTGTGTCTCTAATATCTATGAAGAAGGAAGACTCTAAGACAATGTGTTGTCTCAGGATTTTTCACTACCATCGCAGTGATTGTGTTTGGAGCCAAGGGTGATAGTAGAGATTGGATGCCAGATCCAGACTTGAACAACTTCTCTTGGTCCTTTGTTCTGGGAGCTATTGGAGCTGTCTTGGAGCTGATTGCTGGCACCATGTACCTGGCAGAAGCCCGGAGGATCTACAAGCAACTACA
>CP092872.1:79576669-79623630 GCA_030710605.1 Cordylochernes scorpioides
TGATTCTGCCGTCTGCTTTTCTTTGATGAATAAAGAAAATCATTGCAGGATTTATCTTATCTACCTATTTAAATGTGATCTATACACCAGTATTTAGCTAGGGATCATGTCAAATTCTCTTAATATAAGAGTAACTTAAAAAAAATCCTGTTTCATCCTAAATTTTCAATGTCGAGGAATACATCGTTCCTCTCACATCCTACCATTCTGTACATTCCATTGAAATTTCCATAGACGACCTCTAAATATGAAATGGCAGTTGTCTCTGAATGAAGCCTATGTATCAGCAGTGCTTCCACAATAACGGGCGCTATCATTATACATTCATGTTCGGACATCTATTCTATCACCGCCGACCTTGTGCTAATTGTATAGTTGGATCAAGGAGGATGTTGATCACGGCCTTGGTTCTGTCAGGCCCGATAGCCTATCTGCTAGGCTTCCACAATGGCCTCAGCACGCTATGACAATCCTTCCTGCCCATGACAACCGTTTTCTCCCAATTATCTTTCATTCGAGATTATTCTAGGTATGTCCCTGGTTGAACAGGACATCCTGGAACATGATCATATCCTTGTTTCGCGATCTTTCTTTTCGGACATCTTATCCTTTTCATTTAAGATCATTCTAGCTACGTCCCTGGTTGAACATGACATCCTGGAACATGATCATATCCTTGTTTCGGCATTTTACTTTTCGAACATCTTATTCTTTTCATTTAAGATCATTCTAGCTACGCTCCCGGTTGAACATGACATCCTGGAACATGATCATATCCTTGTTTCGGCATTTTACGTTTCGGACATCTTATCCTTTTCATTTAAGATCATTCTAGCTACGTCCCTAGTTGAACATGACATCCTGGAACATGATCATATCCTTGTTTTAGCATCTTTCTTTTCGGACATCTTCCTTTTCATTTAAGATCATTCTAGCTACGTCCCCGGTTGAAAATGACATCCTCGGACATGATCTATATCCTTGTTTCGGCATTTTACTTTTCCAACTTCTTATCCTTTTCATTTAAGATCATTCTAGCTACGTTCCCGGTTGAACATGACATCCTGGAACATGATCATACCCTTGTTTCGGCATCTTCCTATTTGAACATCTTATCCTTTTCATTTAAGATCATTCTAGCTACGCTCCTGGTTAAACATGGTTTCCATGGTTATAATCTATAGTCCTTTTTTTTCTCTTAGCTTCTTTTCCTTCAAACATGATTTCCTTTGAGATTATTTTGAAGTGAAACAACTCTAGTTAAACACCGAAAAGCAAAAAACAACTTCGATCTACCAATATCCATACCTGTTAAGATAATTCTAAAAATTTTGTATGCACGCAATGCCACTTTTGGAGAGATAATCTTCTTTATTGTTAACTTCTTCCTTGCAAACATCACAGCATTTAGCTGGAAATACACATGTGCGAACGATACGCTTCTGTCTTTAAAAGCTCAAGTGTTACGTTCTTTTAACGGGTAAGAGATAATGCCTATCGTGCTTTTTCCATAGTATTTCGATACACTATATAATGTATGATATCACCCTATGTAGAATAATTTTTAACGATTTGCCAAATGTTTTAATTTTTGTTCACTCCTGACGAGGACAAGAGATTTTTTTGTCGAAACGTCGAGATAATAAAAATATTTATTGGCCGAAGTATCTTTAATTTGAAGAACCCTATCCATAGCCTCAATGTTCAATAGCAATAAATGTGATTAATACTTGACGTATCTTAGAGTAGCTATCACGAGTAGTGCGACGACACCACCTTTGATCAGAAAGATGAACCGTCGTTCTCAGTGAGACGTGGGTGGCTGGTCCGTCCACAGAACGGAGTAATGTTTCACATCGCATTTAGCGTCGTGTTGGATTACTTCTCCGCATAGTGAGTGCCAGCGTGGACTTCTCAACTTCTCAGTAAATCCTGTAGTTTCTTGTAACATATGTATAGTTTCTTTAAATTCTTTTACAAAGGACTCAATATGGATGATGGTTTTTGACCACTGTGAAGGAACTTGGGATTTAGTTAATATTTTATTGAATAAGTTAGATTAAAGGATTAAACTATTCTCAGGTAGGGCTTTGATACCTTCATTTGGTATACTATCGTAACCTGCTGCAAAGGACTCAATATGGGCTTATCGTAAACACAGAGAAATTACTCACTTGTATATACAACTACCCGCACACAATAATTAGGTCTATCCATGTTGTTTCTTGTCCCAGCAATGACGGCAGCACATTACAGAAAATAAACCCTGATTCTGAAAAACAGATCTACGCTGAACTAGTGACAGAAATGTCAAAAATAGACACTAGAGAAAGTTCGAATGCATCCAAAGAATCCTTGTGGACAACAACTTGTATGTTGGTGCAATAATTTGATGGCTTTCTAATGTATAAAGTATAAGTCAACCAACACGATGTTCCTTCAATAAATATGCTTTTTACTTTTATAAATTCATAAAATTGAGATTCCTAAACACACACAGCTTGTCTAACATATCTTACAACTTATCACACAATGCAGAAACACTTTGATCTCGCTCGCCCACCCGTGTTTCATTCTTATTGTAATTCTGCCCGTTGAAGAGCGACAGTTTGAACACTCGCGGTTTTGCTTAATAGACAAACATATTGCGAAATGTTTTATAACTTTTTTTTTTTATAATTTTATTTCGCAATTTAATTTTTAATATAGCTTTTTAAGGATTAAAAAAAAGTTCTGGTATTTAGTAATCAAGTCAGATAAATGAAAATGGCTAAATGGTATTTTTTTTTACCATCTATAGAATACTTAAACTCCACCGTGATATACCTCCACAGAAGACTATCTATTTATTTCCCCTTTGATAGAAAGTACCTAGCGTTGGCTAGTGAATTATGTAAATATTGTCTGAAGAGGTGTGACTTCCCTCTCCATTTAAAGTTGTCTTTCCTCGTTATCACAATGCCTACAAATAATGAGCACCCATTAGGCCAAGGGTCGGCAAACTTTTGAGTCGGAAGAGTCAAAAATTGCAATTTACAAAATTTCATAGTTTTTAAAGAGCCACAAAATTATTTTCTTGTCAACAATAAATAGCACTTGCGTAAATACTATTTGCGTATGGAATTATATAAAGAGCCGCAGCTTCACATCCAAAGTTTTACGATTTCTGCACTAGGCTATAAAACTCGGATTCCTGGAGCTTACAAACATCACCAACTGTCTAGGTCAGCCTACAGACCCTGTCTAAACTATCTGCTTATTTAACTATTCAACTTTATAAACATTTCTCATCAGCAGTTTTCTCTCCGATTGGTTAACTGAGATCAGGTTGCGCTTGGCTACGGGTTTCTCCCCCTCACATTTGTGTGTGTATCTAACTTGGAATTCAACATCCAAATACGTTCTTTGCACGTTTCTATAACAGCGTTGTTATCGCAACATCACCTATAAATTACTTATTTAGTCTTATATTATCTTGTGGTTCTCCTATCTATAATACAAATTGTGCCTTATATAATTGGAATTCAATAGTAAATTGTTTTTCCGTGTTCTCTACATAGACTACTTTATTCTTGTGTATTTCTAAAAAAAAAATCCATCATCTTCATGACAATATATACTCGCATCTATACGATCTCTTGATGGAGGATTTTGGTGTTTTAAAATTATATGGAATCTGATTTGCGGGAAACATTAATAAATCCTTTTTTGAAACCACTGCGCAAAAAGTTTCTTGTTTATTGACTTGGAAAAGGCAAAGCGTACGGCCATTGCCCTTCAACAGGTGCCCTTTCCATATCAAGAAAGAAATAAGAAACTTTTGGCGCTCTGTGTTTTCCCAAATGTCTTTATTTTGGCGTTTCTCTCGATTTTATTTTCGACTTGATGCAATGCCATGGCTTATACATACTCGAAGTTATGAGGATCGTTATCTTCAGTTTTTTTCTCTTGCTACTGGATGCGTTTAAAAAATATACTGCGTTCATGATTACAATCCCATCATCCACGAAAGTTTGTTTTTTTTTTCACGTTTTTTTTTAAAACATCGCCTGTTGTCTTCAATTTTCTCTTGTTTCTGATGCGTTTGGCGAGTATACTGGCGATTATGATTTTATTATTGGCGAAAGTTTTGTTTTATGAGTTTTTCTAAAAACAGCCCGTTATCTCTTGTTTTTCTCTAGCTGTTGATGCTTTTGGCGAGAATACTGAGTTCATTTTTACCATTCTATCATCGACGAAAAAGTTTACTATTGTTATTCGTTTTCTATGAATGCTCTTACAAATTTTCTTCCGATTATCGTTCATCTCATCTATCGTGGAACTTTCAGGGGCATTTACTGTACATAAACCGACATCTTTCTTTCTCCAATTATGTAGATTTAGTGTCTACCCCCCACATATTCACGCCGACGTAGCGGATATAGGGTTGGGTAGGTAGGTACTCCACAAATATGTAGTGAAGTAAGTAGGGCAGCAGGTATAGACAGTGAGGGAATGACAGCTATTTAATATCATCCCAGCAGCCCGGACGTCCGGCGACCTGACAGCAGGGGTGCTTCCTCTCTTGCCCCGCCCTTATCTGGCTGCTCTCTTGTAGCTAGCTCTACCTACGTTCTCTGGATGCAACTACAATACATGATGAAACCTGTTTTAAGAAACCACTCGGGGAGATCAAGGCAAGTTATCAGGATACAGGGCCGCCGACCTAAGGACTCCCGTCCTTAGGCGCCTTGGGCGATCGACCAAATGCGCCGTAAAACGGCCTCAAAGTAGCAAATAATCATGAATATACAGTTAAACCTGCCTATAGCGCCCTCTCTAAATAGCGCCCGATTTTAAATACGTAGTACGATGCGATTTACATTAAAAGTGACCTGTCTATAGCACCCTATTTTGGTGAGTCCCAAGAGGGGGCGCTATAGACAGGTTTAACTGTATATATAAATAACACATTTACACAACTTTATATTATATTCAATGTTAGGAGAGTCGATAATATTGAAAGGTTAAGTGCAAGATTTGAAAAAGAGGAAGCAAGGAATCTCATCCAGGGCGTGGCTAACCCACGGGACGACCCTGACTGGATAGCGCAGTTTTCCACTGAAAGCGTGTTCCAAGTGCATGTACCAAGCAATAAAGGGCCGCGTGTTTTTATCCTCATTCAACAGTCTTTCTCTTAAGATGGCTTTACTGTAGATTACATCTTTCAAGAATCATTGCAAGAAAGTACAATCCACAATAATTAGTATTTTAAGAGGGATATACTTTTTGGGAAATATTCACGTCATATGTCTTTCTATACATTTAGAGAACAATTTGATCTCGTTCATTTAACAGATTCCAGAATATTGTTTGGCTTTTTGAACTTTTTTGATATGTTAGGGTTATAATTAAGAATTAGGTTGAATATGATAGAATGAATCTCTTCAAACAACAGTCAGTCCTCATTAAAGAATCTCTCTCATACATGTCTATAATAGTTTTGAATTCTGATAACTGATGGCATGCTAATGTATCATATTATGAGTCTTCCTTAATATCCAAAGATGTACTATATATTTTTTTAAAAAATGTAAATGTGAAGAAGTGGTTCGAAGATTGGCTTTGTGTGCAGCATTCTTCATCGCAGTCCAGGTACTGTTCACACTAGGGTTCATCCTACTCCTGCTGGCATGTGTCCTGCTCCTGGTGTATCTGCTCTGTCTTGGACCTTCCCGTGAGGTGCCCATGCTCTCTGGACTTGGGGCCCTGCACCTTCTGGCAGGTCTGTATGGCTTCCATCACAGGTGGTGTCTTCTCCTCTAATGTATACAGACAGTAGAACCTCCATGATGGGACACTCCCACCAGAGGACAGTAGAACTGCCTCCCTGTAAAGGACACCTAATTGCGGAGCCAAAGTGTCCTTTAGAGAGAGGTGTCTTCTTACCTGAGAGTTGTTAAATAGTAGTTAATTCTATATTTATATAAATGATAAAATAAGTAAAAATAAGGAAAATAAAATCTAACTAAAATAAACACATTAAAAATTTCAAATTACGTATATATAATATAGATATATGTGAAAATTATATTTATATTTCTTTTCAAATTGTGTTTACAATTTTCCTTATACATTAGAATCTCCCTGTAAAGGACACCTAATTACAACGCCAAAGTGTCCTTTAGAGAGAGGTGTCTTCTTACTGGAGAGTTGTTAAATAGTAAAAATGATAATTTTGCAAACAAAAACTGTCCTTTATAGAAAGGTGTCCTCTAGTGCGAGTGTCCTCTCATGGAGGTTCTACTGTACATCTATCTATTATCATCCCAAGTACACAGAGTATAGTACAAGTCATGATAATCATGGTGGGTAGAAGTTGGCGACTACTTTTACTGTAAGTGCACCACATGTCTACAAAAACATCACACACTATTTATTTATTTGGATTTGGTCTTATTACCTTGTGTTTCTAATCTATGAAGAAGGAAGACTCTAAGACAATGTGTTGTCTCAGGACATTTCACGACCTTTAACGAAACATCACACACTATTTATTTATTTGGATTTGGTCTTATTATCTTGTGTTTCTAATCTATGAAGAAGGAAGACTCTAAGACAATGTGTTGTCTCAGGACATTTCACGACCTTTAACGAAACATCACACTTTATTTATTTATTTGGATTTGGTCTTATTATCTTGTGTTTCTAATCTATGAAGAAGGAAGACTCTAAGACAATGTGTTGTCTCAGGACATTTCACGACCTTTAACGAAACATCACACACTATTTATTTATTTGGATTTGGTCTTATTACCTTGTGTTTCTAATCTATGAAGAAGGAAGACTCTAAGACAATGTGTTGTCTCAGGATTTTTCACAACCTTTAACGAAACATCACACACTATTTATTTATTTGGATTTGGTCTTATTACCTTGTGTTTATAATCTATGAAGAAGGAAGACTCTAAGACAATGTGTTGTCTCAGGACATTTCACGACCTTTAACGAAACATCACACACTATTTATTTATTTGGATTTGGTCTTATTACCTTGTGTTTCTAATCTATGAAGAAGGAAGACTAAGACAATGTGTTGTCTCAGGATTTTTCACTACCATCGCAGTGATTGTGTTTGGAGCCAAGGGTGATAGTAGAGATTGGATGCCAGATCCAGACTTGAACAACTTCTCTTGGTCCTTTGTTCTGGGAGCTATTGGAGCTGTCTTGGAGCTGATTGCCGGCACCATGTATCTGGCAGAAGCCCGGAGGATCTACAAGCAACTACACCACCACCACACAGCACCGCCTTCCGTCCATAATGGCCAGGACTACAAGATGCAACAGTTCCAGAAATGATCTTCAGCACAAAGTTTTCTCTCAGCCAAGATTTATTTATTTTATCTACAACACCCCCCACACATCCTCTCTCTGTGTTTAATGGATGAATCTCATTTACTTTAATTTGATGAAATTTATTTTTGTTAAAGTAAGAATCTCTCCCATATATAACATCAATTACTATAACCTGACCAAACACATAATTAAAGTATTAACCACAATTTCTTAACCACTGCTAATATCCATATATGATTTTAAAGTCCCAACTTTTATATGTTCAAATTGTTTTAACAACAATACAAGAAAATAAGACTTAATCCAAATAATTTATTAGTGTGTGACGTTTTGGCAACAGCATTGTCACCATCATCAGACAAAAGAATAAAATTCTTTTATTCTTTTGTCTGATGATGGTGACTATGCTGTTGCCGAAACGTCACACACTAATAAATTATTTGGATTAGGTCTTATTTTCCTGTATTATTATCTATAATTCAAATTGTGATTTATCTGTTTTAACAACATAAAATCATGTTCCCAATCAATTTCATAATGAGGTTCAACTGTAGTATTTTTATTTTTTTTACTTTTAAATTTTTTTATATTTATAGTAGAGCAACTCACCTCTGATGAGAAAGCACCTTTGTAAAAATCTTAAATGACTTGACTCAATATAAAATATAATTTCATATAATAGAATAGAGTATCGATTTTTGAAAGTGGTTGTTCATGTGAAGCTCTACTGTATTTTATATGTTTATTTAATTTTTATAATGTACATTAGCAAACCTCTCAATATCTTCCTGGTGGTACAGTTAAACCTGTCTATAGCGCCCCCTCTTGGGACTCACCAAAATAGGATGCTATAGAGAGGGGGTGCTAGGTCACTTTTAATGTAAATCGCATTGTACTACGTATTTAAAACCGGGAACTATAGAGAGGAAGGCGCTATTTAGAGGGGGCGCTATAGACAGGTTTAACTGTACATCCTGATGAATTGAAACCAGTTGAAGTGATTAATTTGTGTTTGGGAGATTTGACAAACAGTTGAATTATTATACAGTAAGAGAGTGTTAAGGCACAATTTGTATTATAAACATAAGGTAATAAGACCAAATCCAAATAAATAGTGTGTAATGTTTCTGTAACAGCATTGTTATCATCTTCAAACAAAAGTTACTGAATGTTCATTTTTAAAAAAATATTCAGTACTTTTGTAGAATGAAATTTGACAATTATACCACAAATGCTTCTTTTGAATGAAAAATCGAATTTTATTTTAAGGAGAAATATGAATTATTTCTAACCTTAGGGATGAAGTATGATAGGATGAATTGTAAAGAGTAATGATAAACAGAAAAATAAAAGTGTCCAGGGATGGGAATTTGCAGTATAATTGTCAAATTTCGTTCTACAATCATAAGCTGCATTATATTGTAAATTCAGTAATTTTGTCTGAAGATGGTAATAACGCTGTTACCAAAACATCACACACTATTTATTTATTTGGATTTGGTATTATTACCTTGTATTTATAGTAAAAGAGTGTTGAATCAAAATGGTTATACTGTATATAGCAATCCTTTTATCCACAATTTCAAATTTATAAAAAGCTTCAGCACAAAGATTTCCTATTCTGTGAGTTTATCTCACTTCAGGTGCAGCTAAGTATCAATTTTAGATTTCTAATATTTACCTCTTTTTTGACTCATCCATTGATGAGCTCTACTCTTCCCCGGCAGACACCATCAACAAGCTTTACAAGCTTGATACCTTAGTGTGATTGAGTGGAGATAAGAAAGAAGAAGAAGAAGACCTCTTTTTTAAACTTTTTGTATAAAACTTTCTAACCCTATTTATATTCACAATATAAGACCACCTATGTTAATCTCTTTCTCTTAAGTTTATTACAGTTTCAGCTTTATAAAAGAGAAAGGAGATTTGCAAAAATTTACAAATTCAACTAGGCCTTATTAAAGCTCATTGCTCCAAAGCTAGTTACAATAGAACCTTGTTATAACAACCTCTTTTATAACAGTAACTTGGTTATAGCATCACAATTGTTCCAAATTTTAAATCTATTGTTTTAACTGTGGTTATAATGACAAAATGATGCGTGTTACAACACCATAAAATCTCAGTCCCAAGTTATATGCTATTATAACAAGGTTCAATTTTATTCATAACAAAGATATAAGTAATGCGTCCGTGGTTAGCTTTTCTTGATTAATCAAGAATGGGTATTTTGCAAATTCTGGAATAATTAAAAATCAACGAGAATAGTTTATATTTATTCCGATAGATGGCGCAAGCCATCAGTAACTCTCAGTTGCACGATAAGGAGATGTCTTTTTCTCAATAATATAAGTACTTTGTGTAAATCCTCTCCCCCCCTTTATTTTTTATGTATTTTTCTAGTTTTCTCTTTATTGAGGTCAAGGTGAGACCAATCCAATCTTATTATCCATTGAAAGATGACTATTTATTTAGGTTACCCTCACTCTAAGTGTCTTATAAACTTGGAATCTCTTTGAAGACTTTAATCAAAGAGTTGCACATTAACTTCATTGAATTGTTCTTTATACTACAGTTGATTTAACTCTTTTAAAGAGTTTTAAATATATTTACATATATACCCACAACTTTTCTCTTTTATAGCCAAAAAAATATTTTTTTTTATGATACTTAAATATATTAAATGTTATATATTTGTTTTGTTATATTTTTGCATTTTGCACCACATTGTGATTTTTGAGGCCTTTTTTTGTGTTTTCTTTCATGTTTATATATAAGAATCTATATATATATTTTTATATACATCACACACTTTTTAAAACTATTTTGTATATCTATTTGGGGAGTTGTTTGAAGGCATCTGAATCAAACTTCTAGTAGTTTGTTGGCAATCAATCCATAGTTTTATTTTTTGCTTATCCCTAGTACATGTGGTACAGGCTATGATAATCATGGTGGGTAGTTAGCGACTGCTTTTTACTGTAAGCGCACCACATGTCTACATATGTGAAAAGCAGTTCAACTTTGCACTTACAAATGTGCCAGAGCCCCCCGTTTGGTTACTTGCATTCGCTGGTGGGATCGGACTTTTTGCAAGATTCGGGGGCCATTGGAGCATTTTTATTTTTTTTTTTTGTTGTTTTTTTTTAACAGAAAAAAATGCCCATTGCGGGAATCGAACCCGGGTCTTAGTGGTAAAAAACCAAACGGTTTAACCAGCCTTCCACTGACCCCCCTCAATCCATAGTGACTTGTTTAAATTAAATATTTCTCACTAAATATTGTCATTATTGTTTTGGTTGGAATTTTTTCTTAATTAAGTTAGAAATTGATAAGGCACAATTTTTGGATTATTGATTATAAACACAAGGTAATAAGACTAAATCCAAATAAATAAATAGTGTGTGACGTTTCGGTAACAGTGTTGTTACCATCTTCAGACAAAAAGTACTGAATTCTTTTTATCTACTATCTTGTTTACACACTTGATAACAGTAACTAAAATGCTGTGGTATAATTTCTTATTCAGTATTGATAAGGCACAATTTGGATTATAGATTATAAACACAAGGTACTAAGACCAAATCCATATAAATAAATAGTGTATGACATTTCAGTAATAGCGTTGTACCATCTTCAGACAAAAGTACTGAAGTAAGTACTTTAAGGAAGTACTTTTCATCTGAAGATGGTAACAACGCTTTATTTATTTGGATTTGGTCTATAATCCAAATTTTGCCTAGGCCACTGCTTATCATAAAACAGCTCGAGGAGCATGAACTCATTGAATTCATGTAATCTTTACCCAAGGGATAAGAAACAACAAATTGTGCCTTATAATGGATTTGATCTTATTGCCTTGTGTTTATAATCTATAATCCAAATTGAGCCTTATCATGGATTTGGTCTTATTACCTTATGTTTACGTTAGAAACTCTTTATCATCCTTTCTTCTTGTATAATGGATTTGATCTTATTGCCTTGTGTTTATAATCTATAATCCAAATTGAGCCTTATCATGGATTTGGTCTTATTACCTTATGTTTACGTTAGAAACTCTTTATCATCCTTTCTTCTTGTATCCGAATCATCCGTCCAGATTCTTTGATGCCTTCAAACCCCCAGCTGCACATGCATGAATCTCATTGAGTATGAATGTTTCCTATGTGAGTGTGTATATAAATGTCAGGTTTTGTTGTGACTGACAACTTTGTTGTATTCCTGGCCAGATCTCCAGTTGATATTGTGTGAACTTTGGGCATTCTCTGATTGATAACTTTCTAGACCTTTCTTCCCAAAGAGAAACAATCACTGTTAAAAACTCTTTTTTTTAATATTCAACACAGTGCCTTGGGCTTATTCCAGCCACACTTTTTATATTTTTTAAAGATGATATTGAAATATTTTGAAAATATAGCAATCCATGAATAAATCTTTAAATAAAAAGGCATATATTGGATCAAAATATCATTTATTTTACCAATATATAAGCAAAAATATTTTTTAAACTTAATTCTATTGACGTTATGTGGCGCTGAGTTTGTTGTTGACACACTTTAAAATGTTATAATACCTTGATAAAGGTTGGCATTCAGCTAACTGAAATATTGGTAAAATAAATGATATTTTGATCCAATATATACCTTTTTATTTAAATATTGAAATATGTTTTGTTATATAATAGGTTGTAAATTCTAGAGTCTTATGTAAAAAAATGGAAACTAGATTGTAGACAAAAAAATATACATAAATACACATATTGTATATATACTGTTGTAATATTTTGAAAAAAAAAACTACAGTTAAACCTGTCTATAGCGCCCCCCCTCTTGGGACTCACTAAAATAGGGTGCTATAGACAGGTCACTTTTAATGTAAAATGTTTACATTTTAATGTTTAAAATCGGGCGCTATAGAGAGGAAGGCGCTATTTAGAGGGGGGCGCTATAGACAGGTTTAACTGTATATAGAGACCAGTAAAAATCAGATATTTACATAGAAAGAAATATGTAAATAAGTTAATATGTGATATATTGAACAGTAAAATATTTTTTATCTAAAGCTATAGAGAACAAAACAAAAATGCTAAGCACAGATTTATCACATAGATATAGAAAAGAACTGATACTGAATTTCATTAATGACACATTTTCATTCTTAAGATTATTTAAATCATTTAAAAATAATAGAGTATAAGATGATCTAATCAATTCTTCCTTTGTGTAACTCTCCCTTTAAGATGTATCCATCCATTATGGTCAATTAGATAATCCTTTTGATCGTCCTCAGGGTAAATTTCCTGTACATTCTGAAGAGATTATGTATGATCATCCTCTCTTTGTATCCTAGAACTTGTAAAATGATTGTTATAAGGAATGCCCGTCCAGTAAAGGTACTTAGACTTGGCCAAACAACTGTACATATTTGTCCTTTGTTGTTGATAGTAGTTAGTAGCGTGAATGGATATATGCACTCCTGCGTGTATTTGTGTTGTACATTAAATCAACATTCCATCTAATTTTTTTTATATATATGCAAATATGACAAATAAATTTATATATGTAACAAATTTATTGACTCTTTTTTTATACCTCCCTCTCCCTATCAATATTATCCACATACACTAGACAAATATGTGTTTTACAAATGGATTTTAACTCCACCTTTGCCGGTTCTAAGCCCAGATGAAAAAGAAGGAGGGGGAGCAGTAACAAGCTCTCTAAAAAAACCTGGGCTCAGCTGGCCCAGCTGATAGTACCCTGTAAGGGCTCCTAATCCAGGTATACAGGATGAGCAGCGTTTGTACTCCATGTTAGGAGCGGCTGCACATGGCGTCTGTTCCTCATGTCAGAGGCGGCCATTTCTTTTGGAGCTAAGTCGGCCTGCCACTGAGTAGTGCTCTCAGTCTTAATGACAAAGGCATTCTACTTCACCCAGTGTGGAGATAAGAAAGAAGACAAATTGATTTAGATTGAAATCAAAGTCTTAAGCATTTTTTTTATCATTGGCACTATCATTATTGTTGTTATCATCATTAATATCTATACGAGTTTTCTCCCTCAACAAGTGAAATGTCAATTTAGATTTTTTTAACATTGAAAATTTCTTTGCAAAAAAATATTACCTTATTTTATGACTAAATAATAGAAACTTATTGCATATATACTCATGGACAAAACTTAAGGAAATTGGAAAATATTTTCTCAAGAAAATGAACATGAAAATTGATTGTCAGCTTTAAACAATAAAATATGATTTGAGAAATAATCATGATGAACTCAAGAAAATAAAAGGTGCCAAGGATATCATTGTACTGGAATTTTCCATTAAATTGATCAAGCCATTGGTAGAAACAGAGGATGGGAAATATATTATCGAGGAGAGCAGCAAAATGTTTCAAACAAATGGATTTCGTTTAGCAAGAAGCTTGATCAATGTTATAAATAGGGAAACACATATAGGGATAACTAATCTGTATTCTTGACTGTTAAAAATAATGAAAAACCAAACCTTGGCTTTTGGAAGAAGTTCACTGAGAAAGTGAAGTAGATGAGAACCATGAACTTTGATTCCAAATAAAAGAAAATCTTTCATCAAATAAACAGAGAGAGAAGGATTTTAAAAAAAGTTTTAGAAAAATATGGAAATCTGTTTTCGTCAAGATTAGGGAGAACCAATTTTTCAAAACATCGGATTGATACAGAAGATTCAAAGCCTATTAAACACAAGCCTTACAGGGTAAGCACTAAAGAACTAGATATTATAAAAGAGAATATTGATGAGATGCTTACAGAAGGCATAATTAGACCATCTTCTAGTCCCTGGTCTTTCCCAGTAATATTGGTCAAGAAACAAGATGGTAAATACAGATTTTGTATGGACTACAGAAAACTGAATAATGCGACAGTAAAATATATCTATATAATCCTTAAAACTTAACGGCACCAGTATTTACTGTTTACTTCATTCTAAATCCAAATTGTATTTAAGACAAGAGATCTTTCAATTCCAAGCGCCAAGTAGAATTCTAGTATGATATATAAAAAACAAAGGTCGCCTCTCGTCAAACCTAGACGCCATCTATTGACCGTCGCCGCAAATTATAGCGGCCTCAGGTCAGTGACAAAGGCACAACACCAGACGTCCACCTAGAGACCATGGTTTCGGGCTAATGGTCCTCCTCAGTCCAGGGCGAACTGAAATCCACAAGGGATCAAATGAAATATTCACAATATGCCAAAGAGGTGTTTTATCTGGCAGAGTGGCTAGGCCAAATTTATGGCAAAATATATGGCGTCAAGTTTTGAGTCTAGACGGGAGGGGTGACCTTTGTTTTTATAAATCAATTTCCTCCCGGCAAAATGCCCATCTATAGTCTGATTTGCTTATAGTAAAATAAGACCAGTCACATTTAAAACCCCAAAGCTAAAACTCCGCCTTTGCCGGTCCCAACCCTGCATGAAAAAGGAGGAAGGGTAGCAGTAACAAGCTCACTAAAAAACCTGAGCTCAGCTAGCCTGGCTGATAGAACCCTGTAAGGGCTCCTAATCCAGGGATAAAGAATGAGCAGCGTTTGTACTCCATGTTAGGAGTGGCTGCTCATGGCGTCTGTTCCTCATATCAGAGGTGTCCATTTCTTTTGGAGCTAAGTCGGCCTGCCACTGAGTAGCGCTCCCAGTCTTAATGACAAAGGCAGACGCATTCTACTTCACCCAGTCATGATGGTTGTCAAATCTCTAGACACCATCAAAAGTCTCAAGCTTGATATCCCAATATATTATACTAGACGAATGGCCCGGGCAACGCCGGGTTTTACCCGAGTGCGAATATATTTTAAAAACGTTTTAATCTTCATCTAGATCTTCATCTTGTCTACACCTTGTATACATCTTGCTTCCTAGGGTTGCCTAGAATGGCCGCTATAGACAGGGTGGTCTGTATAGACAGGTGGATGTATCACACAGCTGATAATAGGGTTGCCTAGAGTGGCCGCTATAGACAGGGTGGTCTGTATAGACAGATGGATGTATCACACAGCTGTAGAGTGGTCGCTATAGACAGGGTGGTCTGTATAGACAGGTGTATGTATCACACTGCTGATAACAGGATTGCCTAAAGTGACCGCTATAGACAGGGTGGTCTGTATAGACAGGTGGATGTATCACACAGCTGATAACAGGGTTGTCTAGGGTGGTCGCTATAGACAGGGTGGTCTGTATAGACAGGTGAATGTAACACACTGATGATAACAGGGTTACCTAAAGTGACCGCTATAGACAGGGTGGTCTGTATAGACAGGTGGATGTATCACACAGCTGATAACAGGGTTGTCTAGAGTGGCCGCTATAGACAGGTGTATGTATCACACAGCTGATAACAGGGTTTTCTAGAATGGCCGCTATATACAGGTGGTCTGTATAGACAGGTGGATGTATCACACAGCTGATAACAGGGTTGTCTAGAGTGGTCGCTATAGACAGGGTGGTCTGTATAGACAGGTGGATGTATCACACAGCTGATAACAGGGTTGTCTAGAGTGGTCGCTATAGACAGGGTGGTCTGTATAGACAGGTGTATGTATCACACTGCTGATAACAGGGTTGCCTAAAGTGACCGCTATAGACAGGGTGGTCTGTATAGACAGGTGGATGTAACACACTGCTGATAACAGGGTTGTCTAGAATGGCCGCTATAGACAGGTGTATGTATCACACAGCTGATAACAGGGTTGTCTAGAGGGGGGCGGGCAGGGAGGTCACGTGTTTGCTGGCAGCCAATGGGCGCGCATTCTATCCGTGAGCTTCAGACAATCAAACAGACAGAATAAGGCAAATATATAAGTAGATAAGAAAGACGAAGAAGAAAATTTCAAAGCAGATTTTGAAAATTCATTTTAAATTTTAAATTCATTCTACATTCTAGTTGAACAGATGGAGCAATGGGAGGGTGTCTGAACAGAGAGAAGGTTTAGGGATCGATTTTAAGATTATTCTAATATTATAAAGTGAGTCAATTTGAATAAAAACTTTTTTGGTGAAAATTTCTCCCCAATATATATAGTATTGGTTTTATAAGGCTTTATATTTTCCCTTTATAAAAATAGTAAATAAGAATATGACATGTTCATATAGGTGCTGAATTGTGTTTACTCTGAAATGTGAATTGGGTCTAGATGGTGTAAATGCATTAGATATAAATAGTGGATATAATACATGACGTCTACTCACATGCTACAGATCTTATACTGTCCTGATTAATTCCTTGAGCTTTCGGGGCTTCTAATTCACTGGTTAGATCTTGCCGTCAATGGTGCTGCGGTAATCAATTCTTTGATCTTTTACAACGTGCTGGCTCTAAAACCACTGACCAGATTTTGCAGCAGTGGTGCCAACCTTATCAATCCATGGAGCCTTCGCAACTTTCGGCCTTTAAAACTACTAGCCAGATCTTACATCCTTGGTGCTACCTTGATAATTTTCTTGAGCCTTCGCAATTTGCGGCCTTTAAAACCGCTGGCCAGATTTTACATCCTTGGTGTTGCCTTGAGCATTTTCTTGAGCCTTCGCAACTTGCGGCCTTTAAAACCGCTGGCCAGATCATACATCCTTGGTGTTGCCTTGATCATTTTCTTGAGCCTTCGCAACTTGCGGCCTTTAAAACCGCTGGGCAGATCTTACATCCTTGGTGCTGCCTTGATCATTTTCTTGAGACTTCGCAACTTGCGGCCTTTAAAACCGCCTGCCAGATCTTATATCCTTGGTGCTGCCTTGATAATTTTCTTGAGCCTTCGCAACTTCGGCCTTTAAAACCACTAGCCAGATCTTACATCCTTGGTCCTGCCTTGATCTTGAGCCTTCGCAACTTGCGGCCTTTAAAACCGCTGGCCAGATCTTACATCCTTGGTGCTGCCTTGATCTTTTTCTTGAGACTTCGCAACTTGCGGCCTTTAAAACCGCTGGCCAGATCTTACATCCTTGGTGCTGCCTTGATCTTGACCTTTCGCAACTTGCGGCCTTTAAAACAGCTGGCCAGATCTTATATCCTTTGGCTGCCTTGATAATTTTCTTGAGCCTTCGTAACTTCAGCCTTTAAAACCACTAGCCAGATCTTACATCCTCGGTCCTGCCTTGATCTTGAGCTTTCGCAACTTGCGGCCTTTAAAACCACTGGCCAGATCTTACATCCTTGGTGTTGCCTTGATAATTTTCTTGAGCCTTCGCAACTTGCGGCCTTTAAACCACTGGCCAGATCTTACATCCTTGGTGTTGCCTTGATCATTTTATTGAGGCTTCGCAACTTGCGGCCTTTAAAACCGCTGGCCAGATCTTACATCCTTGGTGCTGCCTTGATCATTTTCTTGGGCCTTTGAAACTCGCGACCTTCAAGACCACTGGCCAAATATTACATCCTTGGTGCTGCCTTGATCATTTTCTTGAGCCTTCGCAACTTCGGCCTTTAAAACCGCTGGCCAGATCTTACATCCTTGGTGCTGCCTTGATCTTTTTCTTGAGACTTCGCAACTTGCGGCCTTTAAAACCGCTGGCCAGATCTTACATCCTTGGTGCTGCCTTGATCTTGAGCTTTCGCAACTTGCGGCCTTTAAAACCGCTGGCCAGATCTTATATCCTTGGCGCTGCCTTGATAATTTTCTTGAGCCTTCGTAACTTCAGCCTTTAAAACCACTAGCCAGATCTTACATCCTTGGTCCTGCCTTGATCTTGAGCTTTCGCAACTTGCGGCCTTTAAAACCACTGGCCAGATTTTATATCCTTGGTGCTGCCTTGATAATTTTATTGAGCCTTCGCAACTTCGGCCTTTAAAACCACTAGCCAGATCTTACATCCTTGATCCTGCCTTGATCTTGAGCCTTCGGAACTTGCGGCCTTTAAAACCGCTGGCCAGATCTTACATCCTTGGTGTTGCCTTGATCATTTTCTTGAGCCTTCGCAACTTGCGGCCTTTAAAACCACTAGCCAGATCTTACATCCTTGGTGCTGCCTTGATCATTTTCTTGAGCCTTCGCAACTTGCGGCCTTTAAAACCGCTGGCCAGATCTTACATCCTTGGTGTTGCCTTGATAATTTTCTTGAGCCTTCGCAACTTGCGGCCTTTAAAACCACTAGCCAGATCTTACATCCTTGGTCCTGCCTTGATCATTTTCTTGAGCCTTCGCAACTTGCGGCCTTTAAACCACTGGCCAGATCTTACATCCTTGGTGCTGCCTTGATCATTTTCTTGAGCCTTTGAAACTCGCGACCTTCAAGACCACTGGCCAAATATTACATCCTTGGTGCTGCCTTGATCATTTTCTTGAGCCTTTGCAACTTGCGGCCTTTAAAACCACTGACCAGATCTTACATCCTTGGTGCTGCCTTGATCATTTTCTTGAGCCTTTGAAACTCGCGACCTTCAAGACCACTGGCCAAATATTACATCCTTGGTGCTGCCTTGATCATTTTCTTGAGCCTTTGCAACTTGCGGCCTTTAAAACCACTGACCAGATCTTACATCCTTGGTGCTGCCTTGATCATTTTCTTGAGCCTTCGCAACTTGCGGCCTTCAAACCCACTGGCCAGAACTTACAGCCCTGGTCCTGCCTTGGTCATTTCCTTGAGAATTCGTCATGTGCTGCCTCCTAAACCAGCGCCCAGATCTTAAGCCATGGATTCGTTCTGATCATTTCCTTTAGCCTTTATAATGTACCGCCTTTAAAATAGCAACTGGATTTTGCATCTTTAGCGTTGTCTTGATCATTCCATTGTTCTATTCTCAAAGTTCAGATCACTTAATGCTCGAATGAGATAAATTATGAAAACTTAATCTTGGCTTATATGATTCAATATTTATCCTACTTCTATAAACCTAAATTTGTAGTTCCAAACCTTTCAACTGTCTAGTAGCTATCTAAAAATATTTATTTTTATTCATATTTAGCCATCTATTGTCACTAGGATCCCTCTAACAATCAAACCTTTTAATATTACATTTATATTTTTTATAATTCTTTATAACAAACCTTTTCTTCTAAACATTTTATCCAATTAACTAAAACAGCTATTTATAGAAAAATAATTCTAAATTAAAATATTGAATACCATAATTGTATAGGTTAGATTATGATAAAAAAAAAAACAAGATTCATTAACCCTCAAAAATGTTTATTGTAATTTAACAACCACTGTCGCCTTTTTCAAGGTGGAAATCTCTAATCGAAGTTTTAAAGTGAAGAATATTGAATTGTTTCAATTCTCTCATTTGATAGATTCCTCAAGAGACAGCACATGAGCAATTTCAACTTTCTTGTTTAGAAGCAACAGCTCCGCGCTTTGGAAATGTCACTTAATTTTCTAGTTTTCTCTTTTTATAAGAGTTTTAAAATGTATTTACAATTTCAAAAAAGGATATTACAAAGTAGCCCACCCGTGGACCCAACTATACTCAGAACATACTGGGCCATTTGCGGGTCAATTGGCATATATTTGGATCCTGGGTATAAGGGGGGCCTTGTCCTTACATGTATATCATTATGCGTATTTTTATTTATTCATTAATCATAATTCTGATATGTTATTTTCTTTATCAAAATGTAAACTATTTATATCTCGCATATGTTTCTTTTTAAATAAAGCAATTTTCCACTGCCATTACTGCAATGATAAAAATAAATAGAGGGCTTGGCTCATCAGTGGTGAACTTTACAAGTACTTTCGACATCTTAATCTACAATACCTATTATTGTATTGAGCTGTTTTGCTTTTATATCTGGTAGTGAAGATGAACACTCTTGTCAATGGTATTTAAGCGAACTATGGACATAAGCTTTGAGGACAGTAGAAATACATATATCTTCTTCTTATTATTTCTTATCTCCACTCAATCATATTAGGATATCAAGTTGTGACCCTTGATGGTGTCTGTTTGACAACCATCATGACTGGGTGAAGTAGAATGCGTCTACCTTTGTCATTAAGACTGGGAGCACTACTTAGTGCCAGGCTTAGCTCCAAAAGAAATGGCAACCTCTGACATGAGGAACAGACGCCATGTGCATCTGCTCCTAACATGGAGTACAAACGCTGCTCTCCCTGTATCCCTGGATTAGGAGCCCTTACAGGGTACTATCAGCCTGGCCAACTCCCCCTCCTCCTTTTTCATCCAGGCTTGGGACCAGCAAAGACGGAGTTGAAATACATATATAATTTAAATAAATTATTCGCCATTCAAAAAAAAAAAAAAATAATAATAGAGCAGCCTAAAATACAATGTTTTAGCGGTATGGTATAGATCAGGGGTGGCGAACCTTTTTATATTAGAAGGCCAATTTTAATTTTACCATTTTTGAGAAGGCCGCATTCATATATATATTGATAAATATATAAAAATAAAAAAGGCATCTCCTGACCACGAGCACATGTGCTTTTAACTTTACTTTAACTAAACGTTTATTTAGCTTGCTCCGTGATATTTGGCCAACCCAATTTCTTGATAAATCAAGAAAAGCCATACACGAACGCGTTTCGCGCTGTTGGCGCTCGTCAGCGTGGAGAAGGCTGTAACCACTGCGACCAAAAATATTTTTTGGTCCCAATGGCTTCCCGAAAAATCAAGAAATGGGTATTTAAGGCCAAATTTGCGTAAAGACGCTTAACACATGAAAAAACAATAGAAAAAAATAAAAGATAAGTGGATCAGGTGTTGATATTAAAAATAAAGAAGGCATCTCCTGACCACGAGCACATGTGCTTTTTAGATGGTATATAAATATATGTACGATTTAATTAAAGGGACTTATATACAAAATTAAAATACATAATTTTATTTGCAATTAAATAGTTTATTTTTTCAAAATGACATACAATTAATAAATTCCAAAAAATTTTACATTTAATTTTACAATCCAGAAAATTTAATGGGATTTCTCTGGTTGTTTATTGGATGACAAAAATAAATATTTGGTTCAATTGACGTGGTACGTAATTTAAGTTGATCTTCCAAATGAACATCACTTATTTGACTTCTTAGGCGGGTTTTAATTTGAGCCATGTATGAAAATGTTGCCTCGCAGCAAAATGTACTTCCAAAACATGAAAGAATTCTTCGTGCGTGTTGTCTTAGACGAGGATAAATAACTGCAGTCTTCCATATTTATTTATAAATATTATATATCTCTATTTATATATATAAATCAATGTTTGTATGTTTGTTTGTTTGTTTGTATGTCTGGTATACAAATTCGCAGTAGTTCACTAATTCAAACCAAAATTTCCACACATAGGTAAAAAAAAAATACGGGGAAGACGATAGGCTATTTTTAAAAATATATAAATCAATTATTAAAACTACAGTCTACTCTCGTTATAACGCCACCATCCGGATTTTGCAAAAAAAGCGGCGTAAGGCGAGGGTGGCGTTGTATCGAACACGTTTAAAATGTGAAATTTAAAGATACAATAAATTATTTATAACAATTGCTAATAACAATTTATACTCTAAGTCAATATATAGAATGCAAAACCGGCATTAATTAATTAATATGATAAATAGAAATAATTAATTTATAATTTATTCATTAAAAAGTAATTACATTTTCTTGAAGAAGTCTGTGATCACAACTTGTCTTTTCTCTCCCTCACTTATGCCATAGACACGGTGTAACAATTCCGCAGATAGATTGACGTCGTCAGATGTTGCTCTCTTGGAGTGCTCAAGAAACAACAATAGTGATACTGATACTAAACTCTTGTGGAATGGGTATTTAGATTAACTATGGACTGAAGCTTTGAGGTCAGTAGAATTTTACATACAATTATAAATATACTAGCCGAATGACCCGGGCAACGCCCGTGTTTTAACCGATTGAATGATTTTATTCAAATACTATTTGTTACAATTATCATATTAGTTACGTATTGTGGACGTGTATAGTTGACAAACATACATACATACATACGCTGACTTATATATATATATAGGGATAATAATATAAATGAGTTTTAAAAATTGTAAAAAAGAAAAAAAATGCATCGGCCGGGAATCGAACCCAGGCCGCCCGCGTGGCAGGCGAGCATTCTACCACTGAACCACCGATGCTTATAAGAAATGGCCCTATTTGGGTATTTATTCCATTCACAAAAGCAAACGATGAAAGAATTGTTGATGACTCTGATACTTGTATTTATAATTATGTTAGCATAATGAATTAGTCAGTATTCCCATGGTCTCCAGCGAAGAGGTGTGAATTGACTTTTTGAAAATATACATAATTATAAAGATAGAAGCTTCTATAGAAATAAATAAAATAAGACGAAATAGCTCAGTTAGGAGAGCGTTAGACTGAACATCTAAAGGTCCCTGGTTCGATCCCGGGTTTCGGCATCTTTTTTTAATTTTTAAATTTCATCCGTGACAGAGGCCAGAAAAGACAGTCGTGACTATATTATTTATAAATATATAATATTGTCACGGTAGTGATAACGAGTATAACAAAAGTTTAAGTAAAAATAATTTATTTATAAAATGCCAAACTATTTCTAAAAATTATTTACAAGTAATAATATACAAGAATGGTAAGGGGTGTTGACTATGCAAATATTAATGATGATATACCACAGAATATTTAAAATAATTATTCAGTGACATTGCCCCCTTCCTAGATGAACAGCGTCCCGCTGTAATTATCACTTGAACAGATCAGCTTGGTCCTCAGGGTCATGGTAGGGTTTCATTCTCAGTACATGGACCAGGTCTCTTGTTTTGCGTCTCCTGGTTGGTTGGTCCACAGGTTCAACTTCGAAGGTCACGTCAGAGAGTTTCCGAGTAACCCTGTATGGCCCGAAGTACCTTTTCATCAGTTTTTCTGAGAGTCCCACCTTTCTTATCGGGATGAAAATCCATACCAGGTCACCGACGTTGTAATCCATTGCCTCGTGCTTTGAGTCATATCTGGCCTTGTCCTTTTCTTGGGCTTTCAAGGTTTCTAATCTTGCTAGCTGCCTAGTTTCTTCGACTCGCGAGGCAATCTTCTGACTGTAATCCTCTTGGAGAACTTCATGCGGATTTGGGAAAAGAGTGTCTACAGTTGTTTCGGCTTCGCGTCCATGAATCAGTTTAAAAGGGGTAAAACCTGTCGTATCTTGTTTTGCCGTGTTGTAGGCGAACGTGACGTAGGGCAGGATTACGTCCCAGTCCTTCTGTTCAACACTTACAATACATAGCGATCATGTTGGCTAAGGTTTTGTTTAACCTCTCCGTCAGTCCATTCGTCTGGGGATGATACGCTGTCGTGAACCGATGTATCGACGAGCATTGATTGGTGAGTTCCGCAATCAACTTGGATTGAAATACTCGTCCTCGGTCCGTGATGATTTCTCTGGGGGCTCCGTGCTTGAGAACAACATCTTCCATTAAGAACTTGGCTGCTTCTTTTGCTTCCCCTGTGGGTAAGGCTTTAGTAACGGCAAATCGAGTAAGATAGTCGGTACAGACTATGATCCATTTATTACCATTATCAGACTTGGGAAATCTTCCAAGGAGGTCCATTCCAACTCTCTGAAAAGGGGAGGTTGCAGGAGGTATGGCCTTAAGTAGTCCGGGTGGCTTTTGAGTTGATTGTTTCTTTCTTTGGCACTCTTTACAATGAGCGACATACTTCTGTATGTCCCGGAGAAGTCCTGGCCAGAAATATTTATTTTTAACTCTCTCATATGTCTTCGAAAATCCAAGATGACCTGCTGTGGGAGCGTCGTGTAAACTTTTCAGTAGTTCTAAGCGTAAGTGCTTGGGAATAACTAAAAGGTGTTGGTTTCCCAGGGGGTCGAAATTCTTTTTGTATAAGGTTCCTTTTAACATTTCATATCCTTTCGATTCGGCACCAAATCTTTCTGTTTCCTCTATCAATTTACAAATTTTAGGGTCTTTTCTTTGTCCAGCCTCGAAGCACGTCAGAGCAGTTATTGAGGGTATATCATCATCCTCATCATTGTATGCTTCTTCCGATTCAAGTTGGAGAGGATTTCGAGAAAGACAGTCGGCATCTTGGTGTTTGCGTCCACTTTTATAAACAACCGTTACATTGTATTCTTGGAGTTTTAAAGCCCATCTTGCTAGTCTTCCTGTCGGGTCCTTCAGATTAGATAACCAGCAAAGAGCGTGGTGGTCAGTGACGATGACAAACTCACGACCAAAAAGGTACGGTCGAAATTTGTTGATGGCCCATATTGTGGCCAAGCATTCTCTTTCCGTTGTTGAGTAATTCTTCTCCGCCTTAGATAAAGTTCTTGAAGCATAACCAACTGGCCGCTCTTTCCCATCGTTGATCTGTACGAGGACAGCTCCAATTCCATAACCGCTGGCGTCAGTATGAAGCTCGGTTGGCAGTTGTTCTTCGAAATAGGCAAGAACAGGTTCAGACATCAATGCTTTTTTCAAGGAATCAAAAGCATCCTGTTGGTCAGAGTTCCACCTGAATTTATTATCTTTTTTGAGGACTTCGTGTAAAGGAGCAGCTTTCTCAGCAAAATTTTCGATAAATCTACGATAATAGGAACATAGGCCAATGAAGCTTCTCACATCTGTTATAGATTTTGGGGTTGGAAACTTGGCGATAGCTTCAATTTTTTCTGGATCGGGATAAATACCTTTACTATCGACGAGGTGTCCAAACACTCTGATTCGTTTGGTTCCGAAAAGGCACTTTTTTGGGTTGAGGCGTAGCTCGGCCTTGTCGAGACATTGTAGTATGATTTCAAGCCGGTGTAAATGTTCGTTGAACGATTTGGAATACACCACGATGTCGTCTAAATAACAGAGGGCCATCGTCCATTTCAGGCCTTTCAATATCTTGTCCATCATGCGCTCGAATGTTGCAGGGGCATTGCACAGGCCAAAGGGCATGACTAGGAATTCGTAGAGTCCGTCAGGGGTGATAAAGGCAGTTTTTTCTCTATCTGCTTCGTCGACTTCTATTTGCCAATATCCTGAACGAAGGTCCATTGATGAAAAAATTTGGCTCCTTTCAGGGAGTCAAGTGTATCATCGATTCGGGGTAGTGGGTAAACGTCTTTTTTAGTAACTTTGTTTAGTCGTCTGTAATCCACACAGAAACGCCAGTTACCATCCTTCTTCTTCACTAAAATAACCGGCGATGACCATGGACTTTCTGAATGACGTATAATACCGGCGTCTAGCATTTTGTCCACTTCCGTTTGGATTGCTTGGCGTTCTGTAGGGGAGACTCGATATGGTCTATGCTTAATAGGCTGATGGTTTCCAGTTTCAATTTTATGTTTGGCTAATGAAGTTTGCTTTACAGATTCATTATTTTTATCAAATATTTTATCATATCGTTTTAAAATTGATGAGATTTGAGACTGCTGCTCTTCTGATAAATCATCACTAATTAAATTTTGTAAAAATTTAAAGTCACTTTTATCAGCATGACTGGCATGATTCGCATTTTTCACCTCCTTATTAGATTCAGAACATTCTGAAATAGCCGTCAAGTTATTTTCTTCAACCCTTTGAATTTTTCCTAAGCACATTCCCTTAGGGACTATTTGAGCTGTGGTGCTAGAATTTACGATCCAAAGTTTTCCTTTATTATGGGAAAGCCTGAATAATGCACAGGGAAGTGTTAACCCTTTTCCTATTAATACCTTTTTCGAAGGTTCAAAAAGTACCTGATTTTGCCCATTAAGCTCTTCACTCATAACATTTATTAGTTTGGTAGATTCGGCTGGGATTACGACGCTTCTGCTAGCCACAACCTTTCCCATGGAAGCTGGTGAATTTAGTACATCTTTGGCCTCTTCCAATCTGATTTCGGCGCGTCCACAATCAATCACGGCATTTGATGCCTCTAGGAAATCCCATCCGAGGATAATACTTGGGTTACTATTAGGGAGGACGATAAACTCAAGCGGCTGTTCCAATCCATTGATGCTCAAGCTAATTGTGCATCGGCCGATCGATGTTACATTCTTGCCATCAGCAACTTTCAGAGTCATTCCGCTATCTTTGAACATGGCCTTTTTTAATTGTCGTCTTAATCCATCAGAGATAACTGAAAAAGAGGAACCTGAATCGACCAGAGCAGAAAATGCAATGTCATCAATGATGATTTCGACATAATTTTGTTGTAATTTAGCGGCTGTCGACGATGGAGGGTTTTTCACACCCGCGGCTTCCCCCTCGAAAGAAGACGCGACGCTTAGTTTTTTTCTAGATTGTAGCGGCGTGGAGATTGGCTTGTATGGCGGCCTGGGGAAATGGACTGGCGTCTTGGGGATCTTCCTCTGTTTGGATACGGCGATTGTCTGCGGTAGGTTTGGCTTCTTATGGCTTGGTGGTTACCCATTTGAGGTTCTTGGGTGCTTGGTGCATGTCCTTCGGGTCTCTGCGTCCATTGTCGGCGTTCTCTACAATATCGCTTAACATGGCCTGGGCGGCCGCAATTAAAACATATTGGGATGTTGTCATGCGTCCTCCATTCATCCGTTCTTCGTTGTGGTGGCGTCTGGTTATATATGGGCGTTTGGGTAGGGTACTGACGTCGTGGAACCTGGTTGAATGTACGTGTTTGGTTGGGGTACGACTGTCGTGGCGGAGGCCTTTGAATAGGCTTCGAAATTGCAGCTACGTTTTTTTCAATCTCTTCTCGGATAATTTCTTTCAGAGAAGATGGTTCAGGGGTAGTTGACTCCGTATTTAGTGCGCGATGAACTTCTTCACGCACGATGCGTCGGATTAAGTCTTCCATTGATTCAGAGTCTGCTGAATCGATGGCGGCAACATTCGGTAGTCTGTCAAATACTACACGTTTTTTTACACGTTTTTTATTTGAAGCCTCGATTTTTCGGCACCATTTGATGAACTCATCGATACTTGCAATGTCTAAAATGATGATTGACTGATATATCTCCTCCGATATTCCTTTCGTCAAGTGTGCAACTATTTCATTTTCCATCATAGCCGGATTCACTTCTCTGCACAGATGGAGAACATCTTGAATGTAAGAATCACTGGTCTCCTCCTTCCCCTGAGCTCGAGTTTTGAGGTTCTCTGCGAGTTGATCTTTTTGGGTGACATGATGTCCGAAATTCTGAGAAAACATTTTCACAAAAATATCCCATGAAATAATTTTCTCTTCAACATTTTCGTACCATCTGTGCGCTGTTCCTTGGAGGAAAAAATAAACATTTGCGAGGCACATTGAATCATCCCAGCAGTTGTAGCGAGCGACGCGATGGAATTCTTTCAACCATTTTTCTGGATTCTGGTTGCGTTCTCCAGTAAAAATAGAAGGGTTTCTAAAAGGTTGAAAATGGTACTCACCCATTTTTGTCTGTGTCTCTTGCTTGATCATAGCGATGTTTTCTTGAGGTTCTAGTCCTTGTAGTCTTCGGCTTCTTCTAACGGCTTGGGCGTCGAGGGAATATTCCAGCTTCTCCACCAGTTGTCACGGTAGTGATAACGAGTATAACAAAAGTTTAAGTAAAAATAATTTATTTATAAAATGCCAAACTATTTCTAAAAATTATTTACAAGTAATAATATACAAGAATGGTAAGGGGTGTTGACTATGCAAATATTAATGATGATATACCACAGAATATTTAAAATAATTATTCAGTGACAATATAATATATAATATTTCTATCGCAGTAAGGGCAGTAAAAATTGTTTAACTTTCAAAAGAATCATACGCTTCTATAAGATGGCGCGCAAATGCTTTTTATGTAATAAGGTGCTATCATTGGATAGCTCAGAATCTTGAATTCCAAGTTAAATGTTTTGTTCTCGTTTTTCACCAGTTTTTAGAATTATTTTATCCGATCGTTAATATGACCTTATCATAGACTTCTGAATATTTAATTCCATATTTTCCATCTGATTTTGTTTTCAAATGAATCATAAATTGCGTAAAACAGATGGCGAGTTAATTCATAATGTTCATATTAAGTCTAAATGAACTTTACTTGTTGTTTGCGGAAGAGCAGCGCTCGAAGCATGTTTAGGAATTTATAAATATTTGTCTTTCTACTGTACTTAAGCTTATGTTCATAGTTGTTTAAAATCCCTTTTCAATAGTTTATCTTCAGTATTACTATAAAATAAAAACAGGAAAATACAAAAATTAAGCGGGATGGTAGATTAAACTGACAAAACCGCCAAGTAGATTCACAAATGATGAACCAGGCCCTCCCATCATTTTTATCATTGCGGTAAATATACTAGAAATTTAGTTGTTTTTAAAATGATCATAGGCATCATAAATAGTTGAAATTTCCTACAAATGAATATATTGTATTATTTTAGGTCCATACGATTTGTTAATTTGTTCCTTGATATGATTTGAGAAGTTTATGGATGGAAACATTTCTAGGAGAAGCTGACCTAAAATATATAAAGGCCCTTCCACTCTCTCCCGTCAACATAGATACAATAACTTTGCTATATATCTATTAACCATTTTATTCAATCTAGCAGACTCTGGTGGGGGTCAATGCCACAATAACATCTTTGTAAAATTCAGAATGTCACCAGGAGACCATGGTTTGGTTTATGGCTCTCGGCAGTCTAGGGAGAGCTTTGATTTCATGTTATCCGCAAGGGATGCGTAGAATTTATCCAAAGAGTTATTCAGCGCTCTCAAAGTGGTTAGTTAATTCTATGGGTGAGATATATATGTAAATTTGTCACTTAACCGAGGGAGAGAGTCTGCAAGGTTGATGAGGCATTCAATCAATAAAGGCATAGTTCTGGCGTCTATTTTGATGCAAAATGCGACGTTTATTTTTTGCTAAATCTAGTATATGGTTGAGGGTCACCCAGAGTTCGAAAATGGCACTGAATTTAATGAAACCTTTCAACGTCATATAATCAAGGAAGGGCATGGTACATCAGTGTGGGGAATCCTCCCATCGGTTTAGCCAGTTCAAGCTCCAGACCGTTCAACTATTGTTATAGATGGATTCTATCATAGTTTGATTTTGTTGAAGAATACTGGATATATTTTGGGGCTAAGCTGATATTGTTATTTTATTTTCTTTTTAAAGTTATAATTGTTTCTGTAACTCTATTTATGTGATTACTTGGTGTTTATTGAATTTTTTTCAGCAAGGATGGTTTATAGCATTTAATGTAATCATTTTATCTCATTCAAAGTCCATGCATCACCAGACCAGGTAATGAATATTTTCGCAAAGGGTTTCCATGCCACCCAGGAGGTACCTGCTCAGCGCGTTAGCCTTTGTTTATAGTGGCGCTTCGCCTCCGTAGAAGCCCTATTCCACTCTTCTGGCACAACCAGAGCATCCAACTCGCTCTCGGCCGAGCTGATGGTCCAGGCCCTGCCAGGAACTGGTCTGCCGATGCTATGGACTCCGTCTCAAAGATCAAAGAGTCGGGGGAGAGGAAGACAAAGCCTCAATATCTGAGGAAACAAGTAAATTCGGACAGAGTCTCAAAGCAGACCCGCCTCCACCTCAATTCCCAACCGACTGGCCCATTGTTGGACCGTTGGAAACGAAATTTTTATAGCGTCCTAAAAATTCAATATATTAATATTTATATGAAATAAAAAATAATATGTACCTTTTAAAATTATATATTATCTGTTTGAGATATATTTAAAATAATCTCCATCATTTTGAATTCAATATGAAATAGAATTTGGAACAATAAGATTATGACTAAATTTTTTACTTCAATAACCTCAAAAATAATAAAAGAAATATTATTCAAACATTTGTTATTTATATAAAATGCTTTGAAGCTTCGAATATGTATATTTTAAAATATATAAAATGATGAAATGCGGGAAAAAATTGATCAAATTCAGACGTTTGCTCTCTCATTTTGCATTATCAAATATCAGTTGTCTTTCATACTTCACTATGAATATGCCTTATAGAGGAATACAAGTAAAATTTACTGTCTATTCTCGATTTGAGACTGAGCTATGGGACTCGAAATTTCTGTTCCTAAACACAGTTAGGTCTTATTCCAGTGATCACCATAATCCTCATATCGCTGATATACACTGGTCCGCAAAATTAAAGGAACAACATATTTTTTCATTTATCTCAAATTTTATTGAACATATATCAATGAAATTTTATAGACAAATTTATTATTCCATTATTGATTAGAATACCCGAAATCAAAGAATTCTAACACGTATTTTATGCAAATTAGCCGGTCAAGCAATAATCTTCTTGCATAAATATCTTGGATATTGTTGTTAATATGGGGTGTGATCGCCTTTAACTGATAGACAGGCTCTACATCGGTGACCCATACTAAGAATTAGGGAGTTTATCAGCTCCTGTGGAATCAACGCCCACTCTTGTGTTAAGGCTGTTTCTAGCTCATGAGTGTTTCTAGGAGGGGATTGGAGGGATGAGATCCGCCGTCTTAGGTTGTCCCATACATGCTCAATGGGATTTAGGTCTGGGGATCGAGCTGACCAATTCATCCGAGCAATTGCATGGTTTTGGAGAAAAGTGTTGACCACACCAGCCCTATGTGGACGGGCATTATCATACATTAGAAGAACGTTTTCTCCCATTTCCAATGCTTGAGGCATCACATATGCTGCCAAGATCTCGTCCCGATACCTCTGTCCAGTCAGGGTTCCTTGCCGAAAAATATGGAGTGCTGTGCGACCGCCCAAGAAGATTCCAGCCCAGACCATAAAACCTTGGCTTCTGTAGGGATCCCTTTCAACCATATTCCAGTAGAGTTGCAGCACAGTAGAACAGTGATTCGTTGCTTCATCCTTTTACTAGTTTTCATCTTTGTGAGCAAGTGTTCGGTCAGTAATGAGCTGAAAAAAATAATCCTGTTTCGTCTGCATTGTATATGTTGGTTGGGTCGTATCCGGAGTTCGCCAGAATACTGTTCAAATTTGTAAGGTGTTCATCAATGATAGCTGGAGAAATCGATGCGCCTTCCCCACAGAGCCGTCATTGCGAAATATGGAATCTCCCTTTAAATCGCTGCAGCCACCCACTGCTGTGCGTGAAATTTTCTGGTACGTCCAACTGCTCGCCAAGTTTTTTTGCCTTTTCTCTTAGGGGGTCATCAGTAATAATAATGAGTAATAATAATATTATTGGCACGCTTTTGGGTAAACCAGTTGAAGAGAGCGTCTTCCAAGTCACTAAATTTCCCGACTCTTTGTCTCTTTGAAGAACCAACAGTATAATTTTCCCACTTCTCAGCCTGAGTGAGAATATCACGGACAGTTGTTCGTGGAAGTGAGAAACGCTCTCCAATCTCATTCTTCGACATTCTTGCCAACTGGCATATCTCCTTCTTTTCAATGGTGATCGACTCCAGTTTACACTTTTGGGAACTCATGATACGACAATAAGGTTGTTGTGTTGACATTAGTAAAGGATGAAGCGACTGTGTATCTCCCAGGCACAAGCAGGAAAAGGGTCTGCTGGCTGTTCACACAATCTGTTGTGTCAACAGCAGGCAAAGTCCGGTGCCGAGGGGAAGTGGGGGATGAGGGACGTTGTGAGCGGCGCTATAACGAGTGGTTTTTGCTACTTGGGATACGAAAAATCAGCGGCGGAAGGCGAACAGCGAGGGAGTGGCGTTATATCGAGAAAAATACATTGATGTCGATTGGGACAAAACGAAAAAGCGGCGTAAGGCGAGGGTGGCGTTATATCGAGTGGCGTTATAACGAGAGTAGACTGTATATATTCAAATTATTCTACTTAGCTCACGAACAGCGCCCTCTATCAAAGATTAGATTATGCTGATGCAAACAAATAGATAATGCTAATAACAAACAATTATAAAAAAAATCTTATCTAAATATATATCACTTGAGTAGATATGCACACGGGTCAATCCCGGGGCGAAGCCCGGGTCACCCGTCTAGTATTATATAATATATGACATTCGTATTAGATATTTTCAATAAAATAATGAAAGTAATTGAAAACTGCGAAACAAAAATTATAATTTTGAATTTAAGAAAAGGCCACAACTTGGGTAAGAAAAGGCCACATGCGGCCTTAAGGCCGCAAGTTCGCCACCCCTGGTTTAGATTAAACTAGTGGAACCATTGAGAGGATTCACCACTGATAATCCAATCCCTCCTATTATTTTTATAATTGAAGTAAAAAGCAGTAGAAATTTATTTGATTTAAAAAGAAACATACGTTCAATAAATAATGCACATTGACCTGTAAATAAATATTCTTCTTTTCATGTCTTCAAACAGAATTAAGATATATTTTGTATTTATTCCAATACTAGCCGAAATGACCCGGGCAACGCCCGTGTTTTACCCGATTGAATGTTTTTATTCAAATACTATTTGTTACAATTATAAATTGGCGCCTTAAATAAATGCATATATTAGTTAATAACTATAGCCTATGTGCTTTATCTGTCTATGTACTGTTGGCTTCCGTAGGCGTCTCTTACTGGGAAAAAGAAAGAGAGGATTCCATTTAGTTATTAACTAATATATGCATTTATTTAAGGAGCGACCCGCTCCAACACAATAGTTACAAAAACGAAAAAGCGAGTGGGGGGCAAAGGTGGCGTGATCGTAGCCAACCAATAGGAGAGCGCCATTCCAAAAAAAAAAAAAAGCAAACGGTGACAGAGATGAAAAATGAAGAATTAAGAACGCATGACGCTCGTAACTGTATATAGAATGCAGCGTGGAGTAAAAACAAGAATCCGAAAAGATCGGTGATGGAGTTCCTCTTAAAGTCCTGAAACTTTTCAGCCACTGTAATTCACTCGGAAAAAAAGTCTGTGTATGGAACTGAAGCCATAGATAGAAATAAAATGCAAATATAAATTCAGCGATTCTAGAGCGCTAGTGATAAAGAAAAGCCAGATATACCAATCCCTGTAGTAAACAAAATTTGATTCTAATGGAAGACTTGATCAAGAATAACTGGACAATGATGGTTTATTGAATAATGGTCTGGGCAATGGTTGCCGAGCAATTGACATGTTACTACACACCAGTCATGATTCTTAAAAACTTTCCACCTACTCAGGCTCCCTTGGTTATTGTCACTAGGCAAATCTCCATACTAATCTTTTACAGCTTCCTCCAAGGCAACGTTGCGTAGTCAAGCTAGCAATTTAGCGTCAACTTCACAAAAAAAAAAAAAACTTATTGAAAATAAAAATTCCTTGATTCTCAATCAAAACTTTAATAATCTGTTTCTCCATACAAGGTGAAAATATAAATCTAATATTTTTAAATTAAGCATCAGATGATGTTATCTCTACTGAGGTTATAATTTTGTTCAATGGCACATACCACCCACATTCTTATTGTAAAGATTTCAAGTTTCAACCATTCTTCATTACATCCAAGGTAGGATTTCCATGACACACTTCCATTTAGCTCCAAGATAGGTTCAGTCGGTCTATTGGACCAGCATTCACAGACTGATGGCTATTTCTCTGGCAGCTCAGGTTTTATCGAGTGGGGCAATGGTAAGCAATGTCCCAGTATTAGTAAGAAGGAGTTCTGTCCACCATTGTCTTGCTCATCTCTAATGTACCAATATCTCTCTCTTCACACCCATAGAAGATATAAACCTTGATGAATCTTGTAAAACGCTTATGGTCATCAAATCAGAAACCTAGTTTTTCAACAGAGAGAGAAATGAATTATTTAAATTTGTTCTTTTTGTCTGGCTCATTTAAGACATATATATATATATAAATTTTGCCGGGAGGATATTGATCTAAAGAGACAAAGGTCAAATCCACAAAGGACAAATATTTTAGCCATTGAGTTGGCCCAGCCACTTTGCCATCTAAACACCTCTTTGGCAGATTTTCACGATTCCATTAGATCCCGTGTGAATCTCATGGAATAAAGTTCGCCCTAGGCTGACGATAGTCTGAAACCATGGTGTCTAGGTGGACGCTTTTCAGTTTGCCAAAGCTGGTGTTGTGGCTTTGTCACCGACCCGAGGCCGCTAGTTTGCGGTGACGGTCAATAGATGGCGTCTAGTTTTGACCTCTATTTTGACGGGAGAGGCGACCTTTGTCTCTTTATATATGTGGTGAGGTATACTCTGTCGACTTAAACTGTGATGAGTGAGGTAGTCGACTCTCGCTATACTGTGTTAACTGAAAGGAACAGTCAGGATGTGAAGAGTTTTCCAGTACCTCTCTGCACCTTGGAAGACCTTTAACAGTTCTCACAGGGTACAGGCAGTCGTGGTCGAGGCAGAATGGAAAGCTTGGGAATATCCATCACAAAAAACGAAGAGACACAGTTACACTAGGAAAGTTCCGTGAACAGATAAAAGTCGAGCTAGGAGCAAGATGGAGATAGAAGAGTTCTTACTGTTCTACATGGTCGATGAGGTGGACCTTGGTGAAAACCGACGAGGGATCCCGTTGATGGTGAAGTGACTATAAAGTGACTATATTTTCGGCTAAGGCGGAGGTCTTATATATCTTTGCCGAGAGAGGAAGTATTGAATTTCAGCGGATGCAACAAGAGCGTGGATCAGGAGCGATATTTTACACTCTGGCAACGCCTTGTGATCTTGCTATCTTAAGATGTTGTTGGACTTCCATCTCAATCTCTTGCTTTAGCTCAACTCTTAATCCATTACAAAGTTTTATTTATTTATCCTCAGTCTGTACAAAGTACATTACATATGATGATGTAATGACACATGTCAATAATGCGTATAATCATTTACAGATGTGTTTCTATTATACAACATGGAAATCTTGTTATAAGTATTATACAATATGGGGTTGTTGGTATGTACCTTCAAGCAGTTACCTTCAAGTAGTTCAGCTTTCAAAAAATATTATTTTTTCCATTTGCATCAGTAGGGACAGAATTTTCCTTTTATCTATATTTCTCAATTATATATATTTAGATTCTGAGTAAATATTTTTTTATTTTCTCATAAAAAAAAAAAAAACTGATTTCGCCATCTATCTCTATTTTTAACCGAAAATAACAAATGTAATTGAGGGCAGAGATTTTGAGTTTTACAAAATCTTTTAACAAAAGTTTGTCCCACTTATGCAGAATGTCCTTTAGTTTTCTTTTGTTCAGAGATAATTATTCATTATATTTTATTAAGATATTTTATTTTCTCTGTTTGAATTATAAGATATATACATCTTATTTTAGTTTTTAAAATCCAAAGGTTGCACTTTGGTTACAAATTTTGGTTATTTTTGATGCAACTAGCGATTATGTTTGTGTGAAAAAGGTATATAAAAAAAAACCCTCCCAACTTACAACTAAATAAATAAATATTTTTAAATTTATATTTTTTAGATTTAAAACACAATAAAGTAACTAAAACAGCTACACAAACTCCGAAATATATTTTTTTAATTTCATAAAACATGGGGGAAAAAAAAAAAAAAAAATATATATATATACAGAGCCTGAAACACAAACTAGATTATTCTGTGTAAAAAATATTATATTATTTGACTAAAATAATTAATGTTTTTATCCTAATCTCTGTTTTTAACATAATCAGCTTTATTAAATTGTGTAGTGTCAAAAATATATCATATTAATATACTACTAGTCTTGTATATATATCTCTTTAATTAAACCTTTTACACACAATTCAAAACTAAGGTTTGTAAAAGTCTCATAATCCAAAAATTAATTTATTTAAATAATTTTATTTTCTACCTTTAAAAAAGATAAGTTTAATATTGTTATAAGGGAGTGTGTGTAAAAAGGCGACCATTTATTTAAATGTAATTGCGCCTCGTTGGAAAATATCAGGGTATTTATATAGTTACCTAAAATTTCAATAAAATGGTCAATTTTAAATTATATAGGATCTGTTTCGCATATATTTTTGCAGAAAATATAGCTGCATTGTCTCTTTAATGTGAAGTATCTTTTGCTTTAAAAGATTTTGAGGAATGATTAAGCAAACTTGGCAGTTCGGATGACATGTTTTCTTGTTATACCCCTATCTCCTTCTACATACACATCTTCCATTTATCCTGCTAATGTAAAAGATTCAGATGAGAAAGAAATAACAAAGTTCAAATTTAATATTAGCCTGTACAGTAGAACCTCTATGTAAAGGACAATAATTGCAGAGTCAAAATGTCTTTTAGGGAGAGGTGTCCTCTTACTGGAGAGTTACTAAATAGTAAAAATGGTAATTTTGCAAATGAAAACTGTACTTTGTAGAGAGGTGTTCTCTAGAGTGAGTGTCCTCTCATGGAGGTTCTACTGTATCTCTATAATTCTATATAGTGAATGTATATTAGTGCACTCATGTATCACAGTTCACATATATAATGTAATCTCTACAATATATGGGCTGAGAGATGGCCTTATAATATGGTGCTGTGGAGGCCAGCTAAGGGGAGATTCCCAGATTCTTGGCCCAATCTGAAACCTGGTCATTAGTCGTGACATCATGCTGACGCAAGATGTAAACAATACACATGATTGGTTCTTACAACGCGTCACTGCCTGACGATTTTTTAAAACTCGGTGAATGTTTTTCTTTATATAAATACCTTATTTAACACTTTTGAAAAACAGGTACAGTTAAACCTGCTATAGACGGTCACTTTTAATGTAAATCACATCGTACTACGTATTTAAAATCAGGCGCTATAGACAGGTTTAACTGTATATATATATATTTTTTGTCTAAATGGCTTTTTTTTTAAATTAGAAAAACAACCAGTTCTAGCAAAACTCTAAATAAAATCCATAAGAAGAAAGGTCACCTCTCTCATCAAAATTGAAACCAAAACTTATCAACCTATGTCTATCTATTGACTTTCGCTGGAAACTAGCTGAATTGGGTCAGTGACAAATCCACAATGCCAGCTTGGGTTAATTCAGAATGCTTACTTAGAAACCATGGCTTTGGGCCCTTGTCAGTCCAGGAATTTGCTAAAGCTGGCATTGCGGCTTTGTCATAGACCCAATTCTGTTAGTTTGCAGGGAGGATTGTTAGATGACACATAGTTTTTGTTCAATAAAATAATCTTTTATATCAATACTAAGGTGAAACTATCAGATAAATATATGTAAGAATGACATTTGAAAATTATCCCGCAAGTGTTTCTTTTGAACGAAAAATCGAAATTTATTTTAAGGAGAAATAACGATTATTTCTAACCTTAGGGATGAAGTATGAAAGGATGAATTGTGAAGAGTAATGATAAACTAAAAATAAAGTGTCCAGGGATTCCCATCCATTTATTTTATGTTTATCATTACTCTTCACAATTCATTCTTTCTTACTTCATCCCAAAGGTTAGAAATAATCGTTATTTCTCCTTAAAATAAATTTAGATTTTTCGTTCAAAAGAAACACATGCGGGATAATTTTCAAATGTCGTTCTACAATCATAAGCCGCATTATATTGTATTATAAATATAGGTAAGTTTAGATGGAAATTTTACCCGGGAGAAAATTGATATATAAAAGTATAGCATGTCTCTCCTGTCAAAATAAACATCAAAACTAGATGCCATCTATTGACCATCGCCGCAAACTAGAAGCCTAGGATCGGTCGGTGACATAGCCACAACACCAGCTTTGCCAAACTGAGAAGCGTTCATCTAGAGATAAGTTTGTTGTTAATATAATCCCTTCGGTATAATTATTAATAAAAGACAATTCACTGAGGGAAAAGTTTCTTTCTATCTTCTTCTAAATTTTATTCTCTAAAAGAAACACAAGGTAATAAGACCAAATCCAAATAAATAAATAGTGTTGTGAAGTTTCGGTAACAGCTTTGTTACCATCTTCAGACAAAAGTATTGAAACTTTCAGTTATTTCACTGAATTTATATAATATAACTTTCACCATTCAGTACTTTTGTCTGAAGATGGTAACAACGCTGTTACCGAAATGTCACACACTCTTTATTTATTTGGATTTGGTCTTATTACCTTGTGTTTATAATCTATAATCCAAATTGTGCTTTATCATCTATAAAAGAAACTTTTCCCTCAGCGAATTGTCTTTTATTAATAGAGATAAATTTCTTTTTAAAAAGTTTAAAATTCATAAAACTACACCTATCCCCCGATTTACACGGTACTTGTTTTACACGTTTTTGCTTTTACACGGTTTTCCAAATACGTTTTTTTTTTTTGTTTTTATCGCACTATACTAAATGCTACTGTGATTGAACACATGCGCTGTGTACACATCTCACGAGGAATTCCGAGCTTATGTGCTGGCTGTTGGTGTTTTTGGGGGTAAAAAAGAGAAAAATGTTATATAATATATATTTTTTAATATTATCTTTATGCATAGAAAGTACAAATGTAAAATTTAAGGATTAAGAAGAAATACAAAAACAAGAAAGGATCAAGAAGGCACTAACTCCGTTGCCAAATTGTTAATCAACATATGCTAGCTAATATTATCATCATCAACTTATATTTATTCATATATTTATATAATTTATTTACATAGAAAAATTCTTTGAATTAATATTATTTCTAACACTGGCTACATATTTTAACCTGTCAATGCATTTTATTTTTATTTCTGTGTATACCTATCCCCCGATTTACACGTTTTTCTGAGGAACGTATCTACCGTGTAAATCGAGGGATAGGTGTACTGTATGACCAAGTTGCTGTTACATAGAGGATGTTAAAGGTCAAAGACTCTTCCAGTAAGATATGTCAAGTAAGAAGTTTCAGAAGATGAGTTTCTTTCATCTTCTGAAACTTCTTACTTGACATAGAGGATGTTGTAATGTGGTTCCGTTGTAGTATGTTTTATGATAAGAAGAGGTACAATTTGGATTATAGATTACCTTGTAGTAGTTTTATTTTTATTAGATTATCTTTTAAAAATAGAGCAATCCATAAATAAATCTTTAGTTAAAAAGGCATATATTGGATCAAAAAATAATTTATTTACCAGTTGGCTGAACCTTTATCAAGGTATTATAACATATTAATGTGGCGCTGAGTTTGTTGTTAACACACATTAAAATGTTATAAAACCTTGATAAAGGTTGGCGTTCAGCCAACTGAAATATTGGTAAAATAAATGATTTTTATATGCCTTTTTAATTAAAAAAAAATTAATTAGATTATCTTTTTAATCTTTGTTGTATTGGGATAATGAAAGAGTTGTTGTGACCAGATGAACTTTCTGCCGGCTACTCTCCGTTGCCTGCCATGGTCCCGCTCCATGCGCTATCTACCCGTCACATTGAACAGCCTGCGCCATTGTTCCAAGTCCCAGAAATCCTCCCAACTGATGGCCAGCACTGCGGAACCCCAGCATCATCAGCTTACACTGGCTGAGAAAGGTCTGTTGTTCTCATCATCTCTGTTATTGGGTTCACAGCGGAGGTTCTCAAAGGAGGCAGTACTACTACCTCTTACACTGAGGGACAAGTTTTTGTATATGAGCAACAGTTATCCAGAAATTATTTAAAAGAGGAAATATAAAAATCAGGTAAAAAGTTTCTTTTAATTTTGAATTTGCAAGCTTTTGAGAAAATATCTTCTTCTTTCTTATCTCCACTCAATCATATTAAGGTATCAAGCTTGTAAAGCTTGTTGATGGTATCTGCTGGGGAGAGCAGAGCTCATCAATGGATAAGTCTATACAGTCAATAATATGTTTTGGGATTGCAGGTTGAGAATTACACTTAGTACATAGTGGGAAAACCTTGCAACCTATCTGGAAAGTCATTGTCCGTAGATGACCAGACTTAAGTCTGGAAATCAAAGACTGTTGTTCTCTTGGGAGGACAGAACTGGTGATTGTCCCTCCTGCTTTTGAGCAAATATACTGCTCTTCAACGGGCTAATATTCTATGTAAAATCTCTTAATAATCTTTATACAAAATAATTGAAAAACTTTTGTTATTGGCATTATATGCATGTCCACGAGAGCACATGCCAATAACAAAAGTTTTTCAATTATTTTTGTATAAACATTATTAAGAGATTGTAGATAGAGTATTAGCCCGTTGAAGAGCAGTATATTTGCTCAAAAGCTTGCAAATTTAAAATGAAAAGAAACTTTTTACCTGATTTTTATTTTTCCTCCTTCAAGTTTTTGTATGGAAAGTCTTTGATGAAAAAGAAAAGGCAGTAAAATCCCTTCTAAAATGAATATAATCCCATTTTTATATTTTATAGTTCAGTTAACTATGGCACGGGGCTCTGGCACATTTGTAAGTGCAAAGTCGAACTGCTTTTCACATGTGTAGACATGTGGTGCACTTACAGTAAAAGCAGTCGCCTACTTCTACCCACCATGATTATCATGGCCTGTACCACGTGTACTAAGGATAAGCAAAAAAAAAAAAAGAACTATGGCTATAGTGAACCACAGGTTCAGTCCAATTGGGGTTCTCTATAGAGGGGTTTTAAAACTATAATACATCTGCATATATATGATGTACTAGCAGCGCCATCTGTTATCAAAATTAGAAACTATTTTAGATGCGCAAGATTCTTTTTGAAATTAAACAATTTCTACTGCCCTTACTGCAATGAAAAAATTAATGGGAGGTCCTGGCTGGGAGGGTTCACCACTGATGAGCCAGGCCCTCCCATTAATTTTTTCATTGCAGTAAGGACAGTAGAAATTGTTTAATTTCAAAAAGAATCTTACGCGTCTAAAATAGTTTCTAATTTTGAGGCGCCATATTCATTGTACATAGTTAATATAATCCATATATATATATATAAGAAAAATGAGAAATCTCCCCATATTCTACTAACTGCCTCAAATTATCCCATATATAATAAATTTTATTCTTTTGTCTGATGATGGTGACAATGTTTTTGCCGAAACGTCACACACTAATAAATTATTTGGATTAGGTCTTATTTTATCCCATATATAATATACACAAATTGTACCTTGTCAAGATCAAATAACTAATATACACTCATGGACAAAACTTAAGGAAGTCGAAAGTCTTTGATGTCACCAGTCTTTTTTTTTGAAGGAGACAGAGGCAACTTTGTTCACACTTGGTTATCTCGTGTTATCTCATATGTCATCAATAAAGGTCACTGTCTGAATCCTGATATACATGCTATAAAAAGTACAATTTCTTTTTCTGTTTGTTGTCCATGAGTTAAGGCACAATTTGGATTATAGATTATAAAAACAAGGTAATAAGACCAAATACAAATAAATAAATAGTGTGTGACATTTCGGTAACAGCGTTGTTACCATCTTCAGACAAAAGTACTGAATGTATTTATTCAGTGTATATCATTCATTACTATCAGAGACTTCCCACTTATTTAAGTTTTGTCCATGTGACTGCAATCACAATCCTTATCCAGTAGTATTGGCACAATTTTCCCCATCTCAGGATAAGTTGAATAAGAGTATTACTCTATTATACCCAGTAAATATACAAGGTAATAAGACCAAATTCAAATAAATAAATAGTGTGTGACGTTTCGGTAAGATGTTTCAGAAGATGGTAACAACACTGTTACCGAAACGTCACACACTATTTATTTATTTGGATTTGGTCTTATTACCTTGTGTTTAAGTTGAATAAGAGTATTACTCTATTATACCCAGTAAATATACAAGGCAATAAGACCAAATCCAAATAAATAAATAGTGTGTGATATTTCAGTAACAACGTTGTTACCATCTTCAGACAAAAGTACTGAATGAGAAAAAATATCACAGAATGTTTTAAATAGTTACTGTTATCATTCAGCACTTTTGTCTGAAGATGGTAACAACGCAGTTACCATCACGCCAGGTGGCGTGACCGTAGCCAACCAATAAAAGCAAACGGTGACAGAGAGAGAGAGATGACTGATTAGGAGATGAGGAAAGACGCTCGTAACTGTATATAGAATAATCCAAATTGTGCCTTATCATATATAAATAGAACTATGATTCAAAATAAACATTTTCCTGAGGAGAATGACAGGAAGTCACCGAAACATCGTATGTTGAAATAAACTATTGGTTCATGTAGCTGTGTTTTTTTTTCCAAATCAACTTCTAACCAATGATCTTCAGAACATAATGAAAGACTCACTTTAACTGTTGGTTGCAGTGAAAGAAACCAGCAAAGATATCACCTACTCCGGTGTTATTCTGGTTGGAATTGGTGCTGCAGGTAAGATCTGGATTTTGTTTGACTCCTTTTGAAAACCTCTCTTTTTATAATATAAGAAGTGTGAAAAAATAGAAAAAAAGTCAGGTGTTGATAGTGTCATGTAGCAAATTAGGAAAGACAAACTTCAGAATGACACAGCAATTTATTTAAGGCAAAATCAACATTTATAAGATACAAGATAAGCAATGAGGCAAGTTTATAGCGTACCAAAATATGAATAATATAAATATATGAAATTAATAATTTGTACATAAAATATAATACAGTTAAACCTGTCTATAACGCCCCTTCTTGGGACTCACCAAAATAGGGTGCTATAGACAGGTCACTTTTAATGTAAATCGCATTGTACTACGTATTTAAAATTGGGCGCTATAGAGAGGAAGGCGCTATTTAGAGGGGGCGCTATAAACAGGTTTAACTGTATATACATTGCTACAATATAGAAGTTTGAAAAAATAGAAAAAAGGTCAGGTGTTGATATTAAAATCAACTTACCTTTTTTCAATTTTTCATTTTTTTTTCATATGAACACCATATTTACTCAAATTTGGCCTTAAAAATTACAATTTTTTGATATCTCAGGAAACCTCTTGGACCAAATGTTTGGTCGTAGAGGTACAGCCTGCACCATGCTGACAAGGGCTAACAGCCTGAAACATGTTTGTGGTTGGCTTTTCTTGATTTATCAAGAAAATGGGTTAGTCAAATATTAGGGAACAAGTTAAATCAACATTTAGTTGATATCTGTACCACTAGATGGCACTCTGCCATCTAAAATGCTCATATATGCAGTCAGGATATGCTTTTTTTTTTGTTTATAAATATAGAAGTGGGGAGAGGAGGAGGGAAATAAAGAGAGATTTGAGATTTTAAAATATTTTATTGGCATCATACAAGTCAATGATAGCATAGATAAAATAATATTGAAAAATAAAGAAGGCATCTCATGACCACGAGCACATGTGCTTTTTAGATGGCAGAGCGCCATCTAGTGGAGCAAAAATAAACTAAACGTTTATTTAGTTTGCTCTGTGATATTTGGCCAATCCAATTTCTCGACAAATCAAGAAAAGCCATCCACCAACGTGTTTCGCGCTGTTGGCGCTCATCAGTGTGGAGTAGGCTGTAACCACTGCGACCAAAAAGAATTTTGGTCCCAGAGGCTTCCCGAGAAATCAAGAAATGGGTATTTAAGGCCAAATTTGTGTAAAGACGCTTAACACATGAAAAAACAATAGAAAAAATAAAAGATAAGTAGGTCAGGGGTTGATATTAAAAATAAAGAAGGCATCTCCTGACCACAAGCACATGTGCTTTTTAGATGGCAGAGTGCCATCTAAGAGCGCCATCTTTTGCGGACAACCCGCTAGCAGACACCTCTCCACAAAAGACAGTTTTCATTTGCAAAATTACCATTTTTTACTATTTAGAAACTCTCCAGTAAGAGGACATCTCTCTCCCTAAAGGACACTTTGGCTCTGAAATTAGGTGTCCTTTACAAGGAGGTTCTACTTTATATAAATAGAGGGATAATAAAAAAATAGTAAAAAGATAAAATAAAAGAGGAACCTATATAGTTATGTAAAGTCCAGGAGACTCTCCCAATGACAAAGAGTCCTCCTCCAGAGAGAGAGATTGAGAATTATTTATTACATAATTTATATAAGGTTATACACCCATACCTCACTTTGCGTCGGGGTTACGTTCCAAAAAAACACGATGCAAATTGAAACGACGCAAAGTGAAAATATGTGAAGGCGCAATCAAAAACAAAGGTGTTGCCATATTTTAGGAAAAAAAAAATTTTTTTTTAAATTAAAGACTTGAATCCAAAACAACGCAACTTCAAATATCTAACGACACACAGTGAAAATCAGTAAAAATTAAGCAGCGACGCAACTTCGAAAAAATGCAAAACGAAACTACGCAAAGCGAGGTATTGGTGTATAAGGTTAAAAAAACTATAAATATAAAAGAGAGAGAGTTTAAACTAGTCTGAAGTTTAACAGAAACTTCCAGTTACTGGATCAATGACATTTAAACCTAGGTTCTGGTTTTTTCCATAAACATCCAGGTGTTTTCCACATGATCACCTCTCTTATTTCCTCAAAAAATATTGTGGTTGTTGGCTTCTATTTTTCTGTCTCTTCAAAGATGACTTTGTTAATTTCTTGATGGCATAAATTCAGATGGAAATTTAACCTGAAGGATATTGATCTTTAAAAAATATGGCTCACTGCCTCTTCTGTCAAAATAAACGTCAAAACAAGAAGCCATCTATTGACCATCAACGCAAACTAATGGCCTTGGGTTGGTGATAAAACCACAACACCACCATTCATATATGCACTAAACAGGACCTTTAGGAGAGGTCGCTGCTCATCATAAAACAGCTCGAGGAGCATGAACTCATGGAATTTGTGTAATCTTTACACAAGGGGATCAACTCTTATAAAATACAAGAAAAGCAATGATGGAAGTTTCCAGATTAGCAAAATATCAAAAAATTAATAATCTGTATATAAAGCATAATAAATACTTTGCTACAATAAAGTCAGCATCATGTCCAATACAGTATTAGAGTTTTAAGAAGCGGTCTGGTAGATTAAACTGGTGAAACCGCTGGGAGGATTCAACACTGATGAGCCAAGCTCTCGTAATATATTTATGGTGTCTGCTGGGGATAAGTAAAGCTCATCAATGGATGAGGCTATACAGTCAATGATATGGTTTGGGGTTTCAGATTGACACTTAGTACATAGTGGGGGGAAACCTTGCAACCATTCTGGAAAGTCAGTGTCCATAGATGACCAGACTTCCACTGTACTATAATGTATTCGAGTCCTATAGGGAGTCATTAAGGACAGTAGAAGTTTGTTTTATGTGTAAAAGAAATGCTTTGATGTTTCAATTTCTTATAAGGAAGTGTGATGTTTGCAGGAGTGGTGCTCTACACTCTGTGGAAGGAGATGATGTCCTCCCAAGGTACCACGGCCATTTATAACAAGACCAGCACCAGACTCATGAATGACTCCAGAGTCAAGGATATGCTGGGCACCCCTATTATAGCACATGGAGAGCTGTCCTCACGTGGCCGTAGGAGACACATCAGGTCAGCCATCTTGTTATTAATTCAGAGGTTAACTTTAGAACCCCCCCCCCCCAATCATGATGGTTGTCCCTTGATATGATTTAGTGGAGATAAAAAAGAAGAAAATAGAACTTTAGACCTTTTCAATTCTCAAAGAATTTCCCTTCCAATGCTGTACTGTATCCAACAGGCCATGTCTGTACTACACTAACATGTTTATGTTCTGGCAGCCGCTCCACCTATGAGAAGGATGGAGCCAAGTATTTACGGATGGTGTATTACCTCAAGGGCAGCCATGGCAAAGCCACTGTCCAACTGGAGATGAAACAGGTACACACTCCCCTTCTAATGTCTTTTTATAAAATTGCTGACTCCATAACACCTCATTGATTCAGTAGACTAGGATTTTAAATGTTAGAAGTTATAACTTTTGGATTATGTTGTTTCTTATCCCCTTGTGTAAAGATTACACGAATTCCACGAGTTCATGCTTCTTGAGCGGGGGAGTCGGTGGAAGGATGGTCTAAACCGTTGGTTTTCGACCACTACGACCCAGGTTTGCATTGGGCACTTTTTTCTGATTTAAAAAAGAAATGCTCCAATGGCCCCTGATTCTTGCAAAAGTCCAACACCACTAGTGAGTACAAGTAACCAAACGGGGCTCTGGCATGTTTTTAAGTGCAAAGTCAAACTGCTTTTCACATGTGTAGACATGTGGTGCACTTATGGTAAAAGCAGTCGCCTACTTTACCCACCATGATTATCATGGCCTGTACCACGTGTACTAGGGATAAGCAAAAAATAATGATAATAAAATAAAATTGCTGACTCCACAACACCTCATTAATTCAGCAGACTAGGATTTTAGGAGAGAAGATATAACTTTTGGATTATGTTGTTGTTTCTTATCCCATTCTGTAAAGATTACACGAATTCCATGAGTTCATGCTCCTCGAGCTGTTTTATGATAAGCAAGAGCCTCTCCCGAAGGTCCTGTTTAGTGAATCTAATGTAAGCCAAAATGTGTTCTGGAGCTGTGCAGGTGCCAATCTACATTTTAGGCAAGTGGGGTAGATTTTGTTATTATTTTCTATCTTCAATGGCTTGAGATGGCCTGTTGGATTATTATTTTTTTGCTTATCCCTAGTACATGTGGTACAGGTCATGATAATCATAGTGGGTAGAAGTAGGCGACTGCTTTTACTGTAGATGCACCACATGTCTGCACATATAAAAAGCAGTTTGACTTTGCCCTTACAAATGTGCCAGAGCCCCGTCCTTTTGGATTATAGAAGCATAAGGTAACAAGAACACATCAGAATGAATAAATTCTGAGTGATGTCTCGATAACAGCTCTGTTACTACCTTCATTTGGCAAAATTACTGAATGTATATTTAGTACCTAAAATA
>CP092872.1:79623730-79640970 GCA_030710605.1 Cordylochernes scorpioides
CCTCCCAGATTAAACTGGCGAAACCGCTGGGAGGGTTCACCACTGATGAGCTAGGCCCTCCCATTAATTTTTCCATTGCAGTAAGGACAGTAGAAATTGTTTAATTTGAAAAAGAATCTTACGCGTCTAAAATAGTTTCGAATTTTCATAACAGATGGCGCGCTAGTGCACCATAATAGGTTGATAAGTTTTGGTTTCAATTTTGATGAGAGAAGTGACCTTTCTTCTTATGGATTTTATTTAAAGCTTTGCTAGAACTGGTTGTGTTTCTAATTTAAAAAAAAAGTCATTTAGACCAAAAAATATATATACCTGTTTTTCAAAAGTGTTAAATAAGGTATTTATATAAAGGTAAAGCACAATTTGGATTATATATTATAAACACAAGGTAAACCATGCTGTCGTAAAATTTCTCATTCAATACTTTTGTCTGAAGATGGTAACAATGCTGTTACCGAAACGTCACACACTATTCATTTAATTGGATTTGGTCTTATTACCTGGTGTATTTATATAAAGAAAAACGTTCACTGAGTTTAAAAAAAAATCATCAGGTAGTGACGTGTTGTAAGAAGCAATCATATGTATTGTTTACATCTTGCGTCACTGTGATGTCACGACCAATGACCAGGTTTCAGATTGGGCCAAGAATCTGGGGATCTCCCCATAGCTGGCCTCCACAGCACCATTTTATATTGCCATCTCTAAGCCCAAACATTGTAGAGATTACATTATATATGTGAACAGCGATACATGAGTGCACTAATATATACATTCACTATATAGAATTATAGAGATATCATACAGTATAACCTCCATGAGAGGACACTCACTCTAGAGAACACCTCTCTACAAAGGACAGTTTTCATTTGCAAAATTACCATTTTTACTATTTAGAAACTCTCCGGTAAGAGGACACCTCTCCCTAAAAGACACTTTGACTCTGCAATTATTGTCCTTTACATAGAAGTTCTACTGTACCAGCTAATATTAAATTTGCGCTTTGTTATTTCTTTCTCATCTGAATCTTTTACATTAGCAGGATAAATGGAAGGTATATGTGTGTGTGTAAGGAGATAGGGTTATAACAAGAAAACATGTCATCCGAACTGCCAAGTTTGCTTAATCATTCCTCAAAATCTTTTAAAGCAAAAGATACTTCACATTAAAGAGACAATGCAGCTATATTTTCTGCAAAAAATGTATGCGAAACAGATCCTATATAATTTAAAATTGACCCTTTTATTGAAAATTTAGGTAACTATAAATACCCCTATATTTTCCAACGAGGCGCAATTACATTTAAATAAATGTTCGCCTTTTTACACACACTCCCTTATAACAATATTAAACTTATCTTTTTTAAAGGTAGAAAATAAAATTATTTAAATAAATTAATTTTTGGATTATGAGACTTTTACAAACCTTAGTTTTGAATTGTGTGTAAAAGGTTTAATTAAAGAGATATATATACAAGACTAGTAGTATATTAATATGATATATTTTTGACACTACACAATTTAATAAAGCTGATTATGTTAAAAACAGAGATTAGGAAATAAACATTAATTATTTTAGTCAAATAATATAATATTTTTTACACAGAATAATCTAGTGTGTTAATATGATTTTTTTCCCATGTTTTATGAAATTAAAAAATATATTTCGAGTTTGTGTAGCTGTTTTAGTTACTTTATTGTGTTTTAAATCTAAAAAAAATATAAATTTAAAAATATTTATTTATTTAGTTGTAAGTTGGGAGGGTTTTTTTTTTATATACCTTTTTCACACAAACATAATCGCTAGTTACATCAAAAATAACCTAAATTTGTAACCAAAGTGCAACCTTTGATTTTAAAAACTAAAATAAGATGTATATATCTTACTAGACGAATGACCCGGGCAACGCCCATGTTTTACCCGATTAAATGTTTTTATTCCAATACTATTTGTTACAATTATAAATTGGAGCCGTGGATGTCACTCTTGTGAAACGTCCCGCTCCAAACTTTACATGTACATTAGGTCAGCTGGTATTACCCCTCATTTTCACCGCTAGAGGCGCGAGCGAATTGACTTTTTGTAAATATACATAATTATAAAGATAGAAGCTTCTATAGAAGATAATGATCATAATGATGATGCGCGCGCATCCGTGACATGAGGAATTGAGGAAAGACGGTCGTGACTATATATATTAATAACTAGCGGACGTACCCGGCTTCGCCCAGGTTTTACCCTAGTAAAGGTTTGTCTAACGAATCTCTAAATAAAGTGAACATTTTTTCCCGGTCCCTTGAAAAATACTCGATAAGTTGAATAAAATCAATATTAATTGGTTCCCTCGGTAATTGGAAGTTAAAGGAATAGTATCTTGCCTTGGAATTGTATCATTATTCTTGTCTCAAATAAATTGCCGTGTCATCCTGAATTTTGTCTTTCCTAATTTTCTACATTACAAAATCATCGTATCATCATGATAATATTTAGAGCAGATTGTTGAATTATAACAGATAAATTAGAATATTTATCTTGATTATTTTAAAGCAAAAAGTTATTTCAAAAATTTTATTTGCTAGAAACCTTCCCAGTACTATACTAAATAACTTCCCAAAGTTTCATGGCGTTCCAATGAATGGTTTGGTCAGGCATAAAGGACAAACAGACCACACACACACACACATACATTCATTTTTATATATATAAATAAAATAATAATAATAATATAATAATAATAATAATTATTATTATCATTAGATAATGATAATGATCATAATGATGATGCGCGCGCATCCGTGACATGAGGAATTGAGGAATTGTTGACGGTGGAAAGACGGTCGTGACTATATATGTTGATAATTCAAACAGAGAAAATAAAATATCTTAATAAAATATAATGAATAATTATCTCTGAACAAAAGAAAACTAAAGGACATTCTGCATAAGTGGGACAAACTTCTGTTAAAAGATTTTGTAAAACTCAAAATCTCTGCCCTCAATTACATTTGTTATTTTCGGTTAAAAATAGAGATAGATGGCGAAATCAGTTTTTTTTTTTTATGAGAAAATAAATAAAAATACACTCAGAATCTAAATATATATAATTGAAATATAGATAAAGGAAAATTCTGTGCCTACTGATGCAAATAGAAAAAAATAATCATTTTTGAAAGCTGAACTGCTTGAAGGTACATATATATATAAATGGTAATTTAAACCAACAACCCCATATTGTATAATACTTATAACAAGATTTCCATGTTGTATAATAGAAACACATCTGTAAATGATTATACGCATTATTGACATGTGTCATTGCATCATCATATGTAATGTACTTTGTACAGACTGAGGATAAATAAATAAAACTTTGTAATGGATTAGGAGTTGAGCTAAAGCAAGAGATTGAGATGGAAGTCCAACAACATCTAAAGATAGCAAGATCACAAGGCGTTGCCAGAGTGTAAAATATCGCTCCTGATCCACGCTCTTGTTGCATCCGCTGAAATTCAATACTTCCTCTCTCGGCAAAGATATATAAGACCTCCGCCTTAGCCGAAAATATAGTCACTTTATAGTCACTTCACCATCAGCGGGAGCCCTCGTCGGTTTTCACCAAGGTCCACCTCATCGACCATGTAGAACAGTAAGAACTCTTCTATCTCCATCTTGCTCCTAGCTCGACTTTTATCTGTTCACGGAACTTTCCTAGTGCAACTGTGTCTCTTCGTTTTTTGTGATGGATATTCCCAAGCTTTCCACTCTGCCTCGACCACGACTGCCTGTACCCTGTGAGAACTGTTAAAGGTCTTCCAAGGTGCAGAGAGGTACTGGAAAACTCTTCACATCTTGGCTGTTCCTCTCGGTTTAACACAGTATAGCGAGAGTCGACTACTTCACTCATCACAGTTTAAGTCGACAGTATACCTCACCACATATATAAAGAGACAAAGGTCGCCTCTCCCGTCAAAATAGAGGTCAAAACTAGACGCCATCTATTGACCGTCACCGCAAACTAGCGGCCTCGGGTCGGTGACAAAGCCACAACACCAGCTTTGGCAAACTGAAAAGCGTCCACCTAGACACCATGGTTTCGGGCTATCGTCAGCCTAGGGCGGACTTTATTCCATGAGATTCACACGGGATCTAATGGAAACGTGAAAATCTGCCAAAGAGGTGTTTAGATGGCAAAGTGGCTGGGCCAACTCTATGGCTAAAATATTTGTCCTTTGTGGACTTGACCTTTGTCTCTTTAGATCAATATCCTCCCGGCAAAATTTATATATTTAAAGGTAAAAGTATACAAGTATATTCTTTAAATTATATTCCAAGATTTTTTAAAACAAGAACACGTGAGAGTAGAACATAAACAAAACAAAATCAGTCTCCGGGCATTATTAACCACAGAATTCTGTGGTTAATAATGCCCGGAGACTGATTTTGTTTTGTTTATGTTCTACTCTCACGTGTTCTTGTTTTAAAAAATCTTGGAATAAAATTTATATATATATATGTTATATAAAAATATTATTTTATTTTAAAATTATAATGTCATAGATATAAATACTCTGTTTAAATCGACCTCCAGAGGTCATGCTTCGCATATAAAAACTCGTTGTTGTTCTTCCCCGTTGGTTTTTCGGAATCGCTCTTGACATGAATCCTGCCAAGAAGAAAAAGAAGGCCTACAAGCCTACAACCCGCATCGTGAACGTCGCCGACCTGGAGAGGGAAGATGAGATGGTGATCTCACGCAACTGCAGCATCCTGAGCTCCATTGGCCATCCTGCCCTGAAATCCCTGCATGAGGACCTGATACGCTACATCGCCTCGCGGACTGAAATGATCAAGGCCCTCGCTACCAATGTAGAGAACCTCACTGACACCCTCGAGTCCTTCGCAGAGTTGGACGAAATTGAGGAGGCCAACAAGCCCAAGACTGCTTGCCGCGGCACTCAAACCTGCCCTGCTCCTTCCTGCAATGAAACCAGCTCCCAGACTGACCCAATCAAGCCCGCCACTCCTGCTCCTGCTGCTCTCCCTGCCAAGAAGCCTGCCTCCTCCCTGCCTGCTCCAACCAAAAGGAAGCAGTCTGAAGCTCCCAACCCGCCTGCAAAGAGGACAAACCTGAATGGTCCTTCAAAACCTGTGCCTTCCCACGTCTCCAAGCCTGCGGCCGCCCAAGTGATCCTTCATGGAGAAAAATCGGCGGCCCACACAGTGGTCATCTCAGATGACCCACAGGCTGACCCAAGGGAGATGCTGAAAACAGTCCGCGCTGCTCACACTCTCCCCCAAGGCGTTTGGGCCTCCCTGCGCACCAAGGGGAAGCTGGTCCTCCATTCCAGCAATCCTGACACCATCCCTGAGGTTACAACCTCCCTGGCCAGCAAGTTGAATGGAATGAAGGTCCGCCAGCAGAAGGAGATCCTGCCACGGATCTGCCTCTTCAAAGTGGATGAGGAGACATCCAACTCCACAATTGAGGAGACCTTCCTGGAAACCGCTGCTGTTAGAAAACTTCCTGGGGACAAGGTGGTGCGCGTGGCGCACCGTTCTGCACCCAGAAACGGGACCTGCACCGCCTTCATCGAGGTGGACCTCAAGACCTTTAGAGCCCTGGGCGTTCGCGGGAGGATCGTGGTGGATGGAGTAATCCTCAACTTCGAGGAGTCCATCCGCGCCCGCGTCTGCTTCCGCTGTTGTGGCTTCGGCCACAACTCTGCCCAATGCACCAGAGCTCCTAAGTGCTTCCACTGCGGTGAAGACGGCCATGAAGGCCGAACCTGCCCATCCATTGCTGACCAGCGCACCTCCAAATGTGCCAACTGCTGCTCCCAGGGCCTTCCTGACAAGCACGAGGCGAGAGCCTCAAGCTGCCCCATCCTGAAGTCTAGGGCCCTCAAGTTCTAGGCTTCAAGGACCTTCTGCCTCCATTATCATCTGCCACTTCTCCTGGATTCCTGGCCTATTCAACGCACCCGCCTCACTGCACCCTGGCGCTATTCCCCTGCTTGCCCAACGTTTCTACCACCCCTGCGAGACATCTCCTGCTTCCACATCCTAGGGTCCCTTGCCACCTGACATCGATTTTGGGCTCAAAAATCATAACTTTTGGTTAGTAGCCCGTAAATAAAGATATTTTCTCTCTCTCTCTCTCTCTCTCTCTCTTCCCCGTTGGTTCGGCTCAAACATGTTTGTAATTATGTAAATAATATTTTGCTTTATTTATTCTTACGCCTTAAGCCAGGCAGTACTTACCCAAATTATGTTTTGTATATATTTCTAGGCTCAAATAAAGGAAACTCTGATCAAAACCATTATTATTATTATAGCCACGACTGCATCACCATTAAAATAATCCTCAACATGATCTAAATTCAAGCAGAAAATATCTTTTTTTATATATTATAAGATATATATGTCTTAAATGAGCCAGACAAAAAGAACAAATTTAAATAATTCATTTTTCTCTCTGTTGAAAAACTAGGTTTCTGATTTGATGACCATAAGCGTTTTACAAGATTCAACAAGGTTTATATCTTCTATGGGTGTGAAGAGAGAGATATTGGTACATTAGATATGAGCAAGACAATGGTGGACAGAACTCCTTCTTACTAATACTGGGACATTGCTTACCATTGCCCCACTCGATAAAACCTGAGCTGCCAGAGAAATAGCCATCAGTCTGTGAATGCTGGTCCAATAGACCGACTGAACCTATCTTGGAGTCTAAATGGAAGTGTGTCATGGAAATTCTACCTTGGATGTAATGAAGAATGGTTGAAACTTGAAATCTTTATAATAAGAATGTGGGTGGTATGTGCCATTAAACAAAATTATAACCTCAGTAGAGATAACATCATCTGATGCTTAATTTAAAAATATTAGATTTATATTTTCACCTTGTATGGAGAAACAGATTATTAAAGTTTTGATTGAATCAAGGAATTTTTATTTTCAATATATATATATATTTTTTTAATTTGACGCTAAATTGTTAGCTTGACTACGCAACGTTGCCTTGGAGGAAGCTGTAAAAGATTAGTATGGAGATTTGCCTAGTGACAATAACCAAGGGAGCCTGAGTAGGTGGGAAGTTTTTAAGAATCATGACTGGTGTGTAGTAACATGTCAATTGCTCGGCAACCATTGACCAGTTCATTATTCAATAAATCGTCATTGTCCAGTTATTCTTGATCAAGTCTTCCATTAGAGTCAAATTTTGGTTACTACAGAGATTGGTCTATCTGGCTTTTCTTTATCACTAGCGCTCTGGACTCGCTGAATTCATCTTTTTATTTTAATTCTATCTATGGCTTCGGTTCCATACACAAACTTTTTTCCAAGTGAATTACAGTGGCTGAAAAGTTTCAGGACTTTAAAAGGAGCTCCATCACCGACTTTTTCGGATTCTTGTTTTTACTCCACGCTGCATATCGGAATAAATACAAAATATATCTTAATTCTAAAGAAACAAGGGTCGCCTCTCCCGTCAAAATAGACGTCTAAAACCAGACGCCATCTATTGACCGTCGCCGCAACTAGCGGCCTCGGGTCGGTGACAAAGCCACAACACCAGCTTTGGCAAACTGAAAAGCGTCCACCTAGAGACCATGGTTTTGGGCTAAGGTTTTAGACGTCTATTTTGACGGGAGAGGCGACCCTTGTCTCTTTAGATCAATTTCCTCCCGGCAAAATTTCCACCTTAATTCTGTTTGCAGACATGAAAAGAATAATATTTATTTATAGGTCAATGTGCATCATATAATTTTATACTGATTTTTTACTTCAATTATAAAAATTGATGTATCTCCTCCTGGTGTTTGTCACAACACACACAGCCGAGATCTATTGGTCAATTTCTGTTTTATTGCACCGTTGATGTCGTATATATACAAATATATCAATATTATATATACTATAAAAGTATATACAAATATGTATTTACATATTAATAATAAATAACATGCAAAATACATATAGATGTTTACCAATTTACATACACAACACATCTCCCCTCTTAATAGTAGTGCAGCCGGTCTGGCGATCTTCTGGATCGCTGCGGTCTTGGACTGCGCACAGGGACAGCCGCAGCAGCAGGGCCCGGTTCTGGTTCTGGGGTGTCCTCTTGTGCTGAAGATTCCGCTCCTTTCAATTCTTCGTCCACCTCCGGGGCTTCTTCCATTGTCTTCTCCTGTCCTCCAAGCCTAGGGTGATCTCGAGAAGTGCCAGGCAGTATAAAATCTCTTGATGTCCCCGGCAATACCAAATCTCTCACTTCAGGAACTTCTTTCTTGATAACTGGCCTTAGTTGATTTATGTGTCTTTTCACATAACGGCCTTCGTCTTCTATAAGGTAATGTCGGCTGCTCAGTAGTTCCATGATCCTGCCCCTATTCCATTTTGGTCCGTTAGCAAAACTCCGGAAATACACATCAGAGCCGACCGCAAAATGTTCTTGCTTCCTCATGGCATCATGGTACACCTCTCCTACCTTCGCCATTTTCGGAATCAAATTTGAAAATCTTGATCTTAGACTTCTTTTCATTAAAAGTTCCGCGGGAGACTCCTTTAATACCGTTTGAGGAAAAGCTCTATGGGTGAATAAAAATCGCTGTAGATTGATTTCTATACTGTCCTTTCCTTGGTTCTTTCGTAAAGAGTTTTTAAATTCACGTACATATCGCTCAGCTAAGCCATTAGTGCTGGGATTGTACGGACTCGTTTTTGTGTGTCTTATACCATTTATTGTTGTAAATTCCTCAAATTCACTTGAGACAAATTGTCTGCCATTATCGGTTACCAAAAGTTCAGGTAATCCAAATCTGGCAAAGATCTCCCTAAGATGTCCTATGATAGTCCTGCTCGTAATGTCCTTTATGATGACAATCTCCAGCCATTTGGTGTACGCGTCTACAAGGACCATAAACATTCTTCCCATAAAGGGACCTGCTAGATCTAAGTGTAGACGGTGCCACGGCTTCTCAGGCCAAGTCCACTCTGAAATGGTAGACGGCGGCATACTTGCAGATTCTTGGCATATTCTACAATCTCTAGCCAACTCTTCAATGTTCTTATCTATGCCTGGCCACCATAAATACCGTCTAGCAATCATTTTCATTTTCACCATCCCTAGGTGCATCTCATGTAAATCGTTCAAAATTATGGATCTTAATTTCTGGGGAATTACCACTCTTTCACGCCATTGAAGACACCCAAACTCACAACTTAATTCGTCTTTTATCCTATAATAGGAATAAAGTGGATTTTCCTGCGATACCTTTGGAATTTGCCAATTATTTTCCCTAACATTTCTCAACACAATTGATTGTAATTTATCCCGGCGTGTCTCAACTGCCACATCCTGGAATGAGAAGGGGACCTCACTCATTTTCCGAAGGAGAAGCACCTGATCCTCATCCAAAGATTCCGTGGTCTTTGAGACTAAAGGTAAACGTGATAACGCGTCTGCATTGCCATTATCATCAGTTTTTCGAAACTCCACAGTGTATTTAAATGCAGATAATTTTAAAGACCACCTCTTAATTCTTGATGCAGCACATATGGGGATCGGTTTCTGGGGTGAAAAAATGTGCATTAAAGGTCGGTTGTCTGTGATCAACACAAATTCACGTCCCAATAGATATTGTCGGAATTTCTCACAACCAAAAATGATGCTTAAGGCTTCTTTTTCTAATTGCGAATACCGTCTTTCCGCTTCAGTTAGCGTTCTTGAAGCAAAGGCTATAGGAGTTTCTTCCTTTCTATCGTTCCTGTGACTCAGAACCACTCCTAAACCATAGCTAGAGGCGTCACATGCAAGGACTAGTTCCCTAGTTGCATCATAATGTGCCAGCACCGACTCGTTAGTTAGCAATGCTTTTCATTTTGCAAATAATATACGGTGTTCGCTAGTCCAGTTCCATTTGGAATTCTTTTTTAAGAGGTGATAGAAGGGCGCTAAAATATCTGCAATATTTCTTATAAACCTAGAGTAATACATAAGGAGACCTATAAAATATCTCAATTGAGAAACGTTTGTAGGTTCAGGCGCCTCTACCACCGCTTCTATTTTACTACTTATGGGATGCAGTCCCTTTTTATCTATTTTAAAACCTAAATATTCAACAGCATTTACTGCGAATTTGCATTTATCCTTGTTTAATCTTAAACCTTTTTCTTGCAGCCTTTTAAAGACCAATTCCAGCTTTTGCTCGTGATCCCTGTGGTCCTTTCCGGCTACCAGGATGTCATCGATGTAGCAAGCCACTCCCGACATATCTGCAAATAGATTGTCCATTTCTCTTTGGAACTTATTTGGTGCTACAGCTACTCCATAGGGTAGCCTTTTAAAGGCAAATAACCCCTTCGTAGTATTAATGTTCACCACTCTTTTGGCCTCTTCAGATAACCTGACCTGCAAATAAGCTCTGGATAAGTCCAATGACGAAAACACTGTATTTCCAGACAATTTTGAAAATATTTCGTCTATTGATGGCAGCGGGTACTTATCCAATTCTATGGCCTTATTTGCGGTGCATCTGAAATCGCCGCAAATTCTCAGGCTTCCATCTTTCTTCAGTACTGGTACTATAGGTGCGGCCCAGTTTGCATACTCAATAGGTTGTAAAATTCCCTCGTTAACCATACCATCGATTTCAGTTTCTATTTTTTACTTCAAAGAAAAAGGCAAACTTCTCGCCTTACAAAATACAGGAGTCGTATTTTTTAAAAATAAAAATCAATATGGACGTTTTTTAAGCAACCCAATTCTTTGCTGAATAACCCAGCATACTTATTTATGATAACTTTGATATCGGACTCGCTTACTTGCCTAATGTTCAATAACCTAGAAAAATCAAGATTTAAACTTTTTAGCCATTCTCGTCCCAACAAAACCACCGAAATATCTTCATCCACAACTATCACCCGCAAATCTTGATTTGCTTCCCTTACAAAAACTCTTCTCTCACCAATAATTTTTATAGGTTTTCCGCAAAAGGATTTCAACCTTAATAATTTGTTATCCTTCCAGTATTTTTCATAAATTGTTTTCGGTATCAGTGTGACGGGACTTCCCGTGTCCACCACAAAACACAACTGATACTCGTCAACATGTAGATTTATTTTTGCATCAGTATCACCTTGTACTGAATAAATAAATTCGTCCTGCACATATCTGCAGTCTGGCAATGATTTACCCGTTTTGCACACCCTGCTCAAATGTCCAATTTTTTTGCATTTATAACATTATTTTGTTTTATGTGGGATGCAGGTGCAAGGTGAGAGTTTTTTTCGCCTCATTCGGAAACAATTTGTCTCCCTTCTTTGCATACCGGGCCCATGCTGCCATCTCCTCCGAGCTTCCTTCTTTCCATCTCCTCCTGGAACAATATCCATCTTAGCCACTAGTCCATCCTGCAGCTCCTTAGCATTTTGTTCAGCCAGCTCAAACGAGACTGCTATAGAAAATACCCTGTCCAAGGTGACATCGTCATCCTCCTGTAACAATTTCTTCTGAAGGCTTTCGGACTTTATACCAGCTACAAAACGGTCTCGTAACATGACCTCCAACATTTCACCAAAAGTGCAATCCATAGCCAAATGCCTTAGCTCACGCAGGTATTCTGAAACCGATTCATTTCCTAGTTGAACTCTTTTTAAGAACCTGCATCGTTGAGGAATCACCTTCTTTCTTGGAGCTAGATGTTGCTTTATTCTTTGTACTAACAGTTCATAAGGCTGTTCTCTCATTGTACTCGGGAAGAACAAATCATTGCCCAGTTTCAACATTTCCGAATCCAGCAGAGAAACAAAGATGGGTATTCTTTTTCCCTCCTCCAGCCCATTCGCCTCAAAGGCAGCTTCAAATCTTTGAACGAAAATATCAAAGGATTCTTCCACTGGTCTGAAGAAACCGAACGGTACAATCATTGAACCACCAGACATACTGTCGGATCCTCGTTAACTTTAGATATCAGGCTTCTTTTACTTGCGAAAATGCAACTGATCTTGTTCCCACAGGTCCTCGTCGCCAGTTGATGTATCTCCTCCTGGTGTTTGTCACAACACACACAGCCGAGATCTATTGGTCAATTTCTGTTTTATTGCACCGTTGATGTCGTATATATACAAATATGTATTTACAGATTAATAATAAAAAAACATGCAAAATACATATAGATGTTTACCAATTTACATACACAACAAAAATAATAGGAGGAATTGGATTATCAGTGGTGAATCCTCTCAATGGTTCCACTAGTTTAATCTATACCATACCGCTAAAACATTGTATTTTAGGCTGCTCTATTATTTTTTTGAATGTTGAATAATTTATTTAAATTATATATATATATATGTGTGTATTTCACACACACACACACACACAACACACCACACACTCACTCTCTCTCTCTCTCCGTCTTTGCCGGTCCCAAGCCTGGATGAAAAAGGAGGAGGGGGAGTTGGCCAGGCTGATAGTACCTTGTAAGGGCTCCTAATCCAGGGATACAGGGAGAGCAGCGTTTGTACTCCATGTTAGGAGCAGCTGCACATGACGTTTGTTCCTCATGTCAGAGGCAGCCATTTCTTTTGGAGCTAAGCCTGCCATTAAGTAGTGCTCCCAGTCTTAATGACAAAGGCAGACGCATTCTACTTCACCCAGTCATTATGGTTTTCAAACAGACACCATCAAGGGTCACAACTTGATATCCTAATATGATTGAGTGGAGATAAGAAAGAAGAAGAAGAAGATATATGTATTTCTACTGTCCTCAAAGCTTATGTCCATAGTTCGCTTAAATACCATTGACAAGAGTGTTCATCTTCACTACCAGATATAAAAGCAAAACAGCTCAATACAATAATAGGTATTGTAGTTTAAGCTGGCGAAAGCACTTGTAAGGTTGACCACTGATGAGCCAAGCCCTCTAATTATTTTTATCATTGAAGTAAGGGCAGTAGAAAATTATTTCATTTAAAAAGAAACAGGTGCGCGATATAAATAGTTTACATTTTGATAAAGAAAATAACATTTCGGAAAATATTATTCCTATATCAATATAAGAACAAGGCTTGAGCCCAGGATCCAATAATGTGACAATATGGACCTGCAGATGGCCCAGTATGTGCTGAGAGTATAGTTTGGTCCAAGGGTGGGCTGGTTCAAAATCACATTAATAGGTACCGCTCAGCAAGAGCAACCTAGTTCATGATAATTGAAACAGTGAATAATATGTGAAGGTTATTCACACATTAAACAAATTTTAACGCGGGATTCAATCCCGGTTCAGGACTGTCGGGAATCGAGCGTGATACCCTCTCATCCACCGACTTATTATTGAGGGTGTGCTGCGCATTGTGTAGTTAATATTCTTCTTTAAAATTGTAAATAAATTTTATGACCCTTATAAAAAGAGAAAGCTAGAAAACTAAGTGACATTTCCTAAGCGTGGAGCTGTTGCTTCTAAACAAGAAAGTTGAAATTTCTCATGTGCTGTGTCTTGGGGAATCAATCAAATGAGAGAATTGAGACAATTCAATATTCTTCACTTTAAAACTTCGCTTAGAGATTTCCACCTTGAAAAGGGCGACAGTGGTTGTTGAATTACAATAAAAATTTTTGAGGGTTATTGAATCTTGATTTTTTTATCATAATCCTAATTTATCATAATTATGATATTCAAAATTTTAATTTAGTTATTTTTCTATAAATATCTGTTTTAGTTAATTGGATAAAATGTTTAGAAGAAAAGGTTTGTTATAAAGAATTATAAAAATATATAAATGTAATATTAAAAGGTTAAATTGTTATAGAGGAAACCTAGTAACAATAGAGGACTAAATATAATAAAAATAAATATTTTCAGATAGCTACTAGACAGTTGAGAGGTTTGAAACCACAATATTAGAGTTTATAGAAGTAGGATAAATATTGAATCCTATAAACCAAGATTAAGTTTTTCAGAATTTATCTCATTCGAGCATTAAGTGATCTGAAATTTGAAAAGAGAATAATGGAAATGATCAAGACAACGCTGAAGATGCAAAATCCAGTTGCTATTTTAAAGGCGGTACATTATAAAGGCTAAATGAAATGATCAGAACGACTCCATGGCCGTAAAATCTGGCCGCTGGTTTAAGAAGCAGCACACATGGCGAATTCTCAAGAAAATTATCAATTCCGCACCAGGGCTGTAAGTTCTGGCCAATGGTTTTAAAGGCCGCAAGTTTCGAAGGCTCAAGAAAATGATCAAGGCAGCACCAAGGATGTAAGATCTGGCCAGTAGTTTTAAAGGCCGCAAGTTTCGAAGGCTCAAGAAAGTGATCAAGGGAACACCAAGGATGTAAGATCTGGCCAGTAGTTTTAAAGGCCGCAAGTTTCGAAGGCTCAAGAAAGTGATCAAGGGAACACCAAGGATGTAAGTTCTGGCCAGCGGTTTTAAAAGCCACAATGTGCGAAGGCTCAAGAAAATGATCAAGGTAGCACCAGGGCTGTATAAGTTCTGGCCAATGGTTTTAAAGGCCGCAAGTTTCGAAGGCTCAAGAAAATGATCAAGGCAGCACCAAGGATGTAAGATCTGGCCAGTAGTTTTAAAGGCCGCAAGTTTCGAAGGCTCAAGAAAGTGATCAAGGGAACACCAAGGATGTAAGATCTGGCCAGTAGTTTTAAAGGCCGCAAGTTTCGATGGCTCAAGAAAGTGATCAAGGGAACACCAAAGATGTAAGTTCTGGTCAGCGGTTTTAAAAGCCACAATGTGCGAAGGCTCAAGAAAATGATCAAGGTAGCACCAAGGATGTAAGATCTGGCCAGCGGTTTTAAAAGCCAAAAGTTGCGAAGACTCAAGAAAATGATCAAGGAGGACCAAGGATGTAAGATCTGGCCAGTAGTTTTAAAGGCCGCAAGTTTCGAAGGCTCAAGAAAGTGATCAAGGCAGCACCAAGGATGTAAGATCTGGCCAGTAGTTTTAAAGGCCGCAAGTTTCGAAGGCTCAAGAAAGTGATCAAGGCAGCACCAAGGATGTAAGATCTGGCCAGTAGTTTTAAAGGCCGCAAGTTTCGAAGGCTCAAGAAAGTGATCAAGGCAGCACCAAGGATGTAAGATCTGGCCAGTAGTTTTAAAGGCCGCAAGTTTCGAAGGCTCAAGAAAGTGATCAAGGCAGCACCAAGGATGTAAGATCTGGCCAGTAGTGTGTTGTTATCCAAGACGAGGCAAGATTAACCAAGCATTAGTTCATTTCCTATTATATTATATATTATATATACAAGTCAAAAGAGATCACTAGCAGAGTATTATTCCTTTTGGTTTCCAGACCTCAACATTCTATGAGCCTAATACTCTGCACATCTCCTCCCTTATCTTTACAGGAACCTTCGAGGTATCTTGACTGCCCTTCCATATCTTGTATGCACGGCTGGCATTGAAGGGAGGCTCTTCTCTGGATCCTGGTCTTGGTTGTCCCTCTGCATCCTTTCATCTCTTGTAGATGAGGCCGTTGGTGTAGGGCAATCCTCCTCGGTCTCTTGCTCCTGGTCATCCTGGTGATCCTCAGAAGCATCCATGGTACTTCCCATTTTTGGTAGAGGTGTGAGGTGGAGTCTGTTTCGCCTAACTTTTCCTTGGGGAGTTTGTACCCAATAGGAACGCGGTTCTTCGGATTTGTGAAGAACTTTTCCTTTTACTCTTTGATCTCTAACCCAAACGCTGTCCCCTTGTTGAAGCGGAGGCAAGCTATGTACATCGTGTCGTTTATCATATAGGCGCTTCTGGTTGATCACCCTCCTTTTCTCTCTTTCTTGCAAAGCTTCTGAGTCCAAGTACCTTGGCATCAGTGATGATTCTATTGCTGGAACAGAGGTCCTAAGGCGTCGTCCCATTAATAGTTCAGCTGGACTATAACCACTTTCCAGGGGCATCGTTCTATATGCTTGAAGAGTCAGATAGCAATCTTCTTCTTTCTTAAAACTTTGCTTTATATTCTTGATAATTGCTTCAATAAATCCATTGCTTTGAGGGAATTTCGGGCTGGATGTGATATGTTTGAAAGACCATTCCTTAGAAAATTTTGAAAATTCGGAACCCAGAACTTTTTGGAATTGTGGTCCATTATCGCTTCTGACAGTCTCAGGTGTTCCATGCCTAGCAAATATAGATTTAAGACGGCCTATTACTTCTTGAGCAGTTAGATTTTGTAAAAGTGATATTTCTGGGTACCTGGAATAGTAATCACATACAATTAGATACCATCTCCCATTTAGATAAAAGAGATCCATTCCGACTTTTTGCCAAGGTCTGTTCGGAAATTCTGAGGGCATCAAAGGTTCATGCTTGGGTTTTCTCTCCTTCAAGCATTTTGTACACGACGAAACCATCCTTTCAATCTCTTGGGAAATTCCTAACCACCAAACCGATTCTTTTGCTCTAGATCTGCATTTATTGATCCCAAAATGGCCTTGGTGCAATTTCTCAAGGATATCTTTCCTCAATGTCTTAGGGATTAGAATTCTTTGTCCTCTAAGAAGAAGACCATTCTGATAGGTCAGGTCCTCCTGAAATTGCCAGTATCCTCTTAGTTCTGGATCTACTTCTCTTTTATTCTTAGGCCATCCACTCATACAGTATTTAGCCAATTGAGAGCAAAGTGAATCTTCCTTTTGCTTTCTAGAAATCTCCAAAAGTCTTTCTTCTGTTGCTGGAAATTCAATGGATTGGATGTACGCAGAAAGTTCTTCTTCCAATTCATCTTTATGTGGTTTAGACATAGGCTTCCTTGATAACATATCAGCCACTATTTGCTTTTTGCCAGCAATGTGACTTATTTGATAAGAATACCTCATCATCCTCATTTTTAATCGCTGAAGTCTGGGAGTCATGTCTTCCAAGGATTTGGACGTAAAGATGGCAATCAGTGGTTTGTGATCTGTTTCAATATGGATTTTAATACCTGTAACATAATCCTTTAGTCGATCACAAGTCCATACTATAGCCAGTCCTTCTTTTTCAATTTGGCTGTATCTTTTTTCCGTTTCTGAAAGTGTTCTAGATACATAAGCTATAGGTTTTAAAGATCCATCAGGTTGTTCTTGTCTTAGAACACCACCTATTCCAAATGAAGAAGCATCAGCCGATACTATGGTCGTTCTTGAGGGATCAAATAAAGCGAGGTTAGGTCTAGATACTAACTCTTGTTTCAGTAGGTTAAAGCTCTTTTTCTGAGGTTCATCCCAAACCCACT
>CP092872.1:79641070-79656869 GCA_030710605.1 Cordylochernes scorpioides
GTTCACCACTGATGAGCCAGGCCCTCCCATTAATTTTTCCATTGCAGTAAGGACAGTAGAAAATGTTTAATTTGAAAAAGAATCTTACGTGTCTAAAATAGTTTCGAATTTTCATTATCAACCTATGTCTATCTATTGACTATCGTTGCAAACTAGCTGAATTGGGTCAGTGACAAATCCACAATGCCAGCTTGGGTTAATTCTGAATACTTACTTAGAAACCATGGTTTTGGACCCTTGTCAGTCCAGGAATTTGCCAAAGATGGCATTGTGGCTTTGTCACAGACCCAGATCTGTTAGTTTGCAGGGAGGATTGTTAGATGACACATAGTTTTTGTTCGATAAAATAATCTTTTATATCAATACTAAGGTGAAACTATCTGATAAATATCGGTAAGAACGACATTTGAAAATATCCCGCAAGTGTTTCTTTTGAACGAAAAATCAAAATTTATTTTAAGGAGAAATAATGATTATTTCTAACTTTAGGGATGAAGTATGAAAGGATGAATTGTGAAGAGTAATGATAAACGGAAAATTAAAGTGTCCAGGGATTCCCATCCATTTATTTTATGTTTATCGTTACTCTTCACAATTCATTCTTTCTTACTTCATCCTTAAGGTTAGAAATAATCGTTATTTCTCCTTAAAATAAATTTAGATTTTTCGTTCAAAAGAAACATTTGCGGGATAATTTTCAAATGTCGTTCTACAATCATAAGCCGCATTATATTGTATTATAAATATAGGTAAGTTTAGATGGAAATTTTACCCGGGAGAGAATTGATATATAAAAGCATAGATGTTTCTTCTGTCAAAATAAACATCAAAACTTGATGCCATCTATTCATGCAAACTAGAAACCTAGGGTCGGTGACAAAGCCACAGCACCAGCTTTGCCAAACTGAGAAGCATCCACCTAAAGATAAGTTTCTTTTTAAAATTCATAAAACTACCAAGTTGCTATAAGGCATAATTTGGATTATAGATTATAAACACAAGGTAATAAGACCAAATACAAATAAATAAATAGTGTGTGACGTTTCGGTAACAGCGTTGTTACCATCTTCAGACAAAAGTACTGAATGGTGAGTACTGAAGTACATTCAGTACTTTTGTCTGAAGATGGTAACAACGCTGTTACCGAAACGTCACACACTATTTATTTATTTGGATTTGGTCTTATTACCTTGTGTTTACCAAGTTGCTGTTACATAGAGGATGTTTTAATGTGGTTTTGTTGTAGTATGTTTTATGATAAGAAGAGGTACAATTTGGATTATAGATTACCTTGTAGCAGTTTTATTAGATTCTCTTTTTAATCTTTGTTGTATTGGGATAATGGAAGAGTTGTTGTGACCAGATGAACTTCCTGCCGGCTACTCTCCGTTGCCTGCCATGGTCCCGCTCCATGCGCTATCTACCCGTCACATTGAACAGCCTGCGCCATTGTTCCAAATCCCAGAAATCCTCCCAACTGATGGCCAGCACTGCGGAACCTCAGCATCATCAGCTTACACTGGCTGAGAAAGGTCTGTTGTTCTCATCATCTCTGTTGTTGGGTTCACAGCGGAGGTTCTCAAAAGAAGCAGTACCACTGCCTCTTACACTGAGGGACAAGTTTTTATATATGAGCAATAGTTATCCAGAAATTATTTGAAAGAGGAAAAATAAAAATCAGATAAAAAGTTTCTTTTAATTTTGAATTTGCAAGTTTTTGAGCAAATATCTTCTTCTTTCTTATCTCCACTCAATCATATTAAGGTATCAAGTTTGTAAAGCCTGAGACTTTTGATGGTGTCTGCCGGGGAAGAGTAGAGCTCATCAATGGATGAATCAAGTCAATAATGTGTTTTGGGGTTGCAGGTTGTCACTTAGTACATAGTGGGAAAACCTTGCAACCATTCTGGAAAGTCATTGTCCGTAGATGACCAGACTTAAGTCTGGACATCAAAGACTGTTGTTCTATCTTTGGAGGACAGAACTGGTGCTTGTCCCTCCTGCTCTTGAGCAAATATACTGCTCTTCAACTGGCTAATATTCTATGTACAATCTCTTAATAATCTTTATACAAGAATAATTGAAAAACTTTTGTTATTGGCATTATATGCATGCCCACGAGAACACATGCCAATAACAAAAGTTTTTCAATTATTTTTGTATAAATATTATTTAGAGATTGTACATAGAGTATTATCCTGATGAAGAGCAGTATATTTGCTCGAAAATTCAAAATTAAAAGAAACATTTTACCTGATTTTTATTTTTCCTCTTTAAATTTTTTTATGGAAAGTCTTTGATGATACAGAAACTACAGTAAAATCCCGCTAAAACGAATCTGGGATATTATGAACCTTTCTTTATAGCGAACCTGGAATATAATCCTCATTTTTATTCTATAGTTCAGTAAACTATGGCTATAACAAACCATGGCTATAGTGAACCACAGGTTCAGTCCAATTGGGGTTCTCTATCGAAGGGTTTTAAAACTATAAGACTTCTGCATATATATGATGTACTAGCGCCCTATCTGTTATCAAAATTAGAAACTATTTTAGATGCACAAGATTCTTTTTGAAATTAAACAATTTCTACTGCCCTTACTGCAATGAAAAAGTTAATGGGAGGGCCTGGCTGGGAGGGTTCACCACTGATGAGCCAGGCCCTCCCATTAATTTTTTCATTGCAGTAAGGACAGTAGAAATTGGTTAATTTCAAAAAGAATCTTATGCGTCTAAAATAGTTTCTAATTTTGAGGCGCCATATTCATTGTACATAGTTAATATAATCCATATATATATATAAGAAAAATGAGAAATCTCCCCATATTCTACCAACTGCCTCAAAATGTATAATATACACAAATTGTACCTTGTCAAGACCAAATAACTAATATACACTCATGGACAAAACTTAAGGAAGTCGAAAGTCTGATGTCACCAGTCTTTTTTTTTTTTGAAGGAGACAGAGGCAATTTTGTTCACACTTGGTTATCTCATGTTATCTCATGTGTCTTCAATAAAGGTCATTGTCTGAATCCTGATATACATGCTATAAAAAGTACAATTTATTTTTCTGTTTGTTGTCCATGAGTTAAGGTACAATTTGGATTATAGATTATAAAAACAAGGTAATAAGACCAAATACAAATAAATAAATAGTGTGTGACATTTCGGTAACAGCGTTGTTACCATCTTCAGACAAAAATACTGAATGTATTTATTCAGTGTATATCATTCAGTACTATCAGAAACTTCCCACTTATTTAAGTTTTGTCCACGTTAGTGCAATCACAATCCTTATCAAGTAGTATTGGCACAATTTTCACCATCTCAGGATAAGTTGAATAAGAGTATTACTCTATTATACCCAGTAAATATACAAGGTAATAAGACCAAATCCAAATAAATAAATAGTGTGTAACGTTTCGGTAAGTCGTTTTAGAAGATGGTAACAATGCTGTTACCGAAACGTCACACACTATTTATTTATTTGGATTTGGTCTTATTACCTTGTGTTTAAGTTGAATAAGAGTATTACTCTATTATACCCAGTAAATATACAAGGCAATAAGACCAAATCCAAATAACTAAATAGTATATGATGTTTCAGTCACAACGTTGTAACCATCTTCAGACAAAAGTACTGAATGAGGAAAAAATATCACAGCATGTTTTAAATAGTTACTGTTATCATTCAGCACTTTTGTCTGAAGATGGTAACAATGCAGTTACCAAAACATCACACACTATTTATTTATTTATTTGGTCTTATTACCTTGGGTTCATTGCTTTATAAATCCTCAATTTTATTTGGTATGGTAGATCCAATAAAAAGGATTTAAAAAAATATGAATATTTACATATGATACATGCATACATAAGTCTTTATTAAGACATTTTTTTTGTTTTATGCAAAAATTCCTCAACTGAAGAACAGGGGCTTTTAAAACTTGAAACCACCTTGTAATTCCAACTTTCTATATTATTCTAACCATAATGGAAAATTTGGAAAAAACACAGCCACCTCAACCAATAAAAGAAACTCGTCACCGTAAATTTTTATTCCTTCTTCAAGATGATGTCAGCTGATTCCTCATCTTGTAATTTCAACCAATAATGTCCTATAGGCTTATGTCCATAGTTTACTTAAATACCATTTCTAAGATTCAAACCTTCAGTGTTTCATATAAAAGCAGAATGATCCAATACAGTATTAGAGGTCTAAAGAAGCGGTCTGGTAGATTAAATTGGCAAAAACCGCTAGGAGGGTTCACCACTGATAATCCAAGCCCTTCCAATATATTTTTCATCGCAGTGAGGACAGTAGAAGTTTGATTTATTTGTGAAAAGAAACATTCGAGTTTTCATTTGTATTATATAGATGGCGCGTTATTGCTATGTATTAATTCATTTACCTCCCTATATATGTTATATAAAAATATTATTTTATTTTAAATTATAATTTCATAGATTCAAATACTCTGCTACATCGACCGCCATAGGTCACTCTTCCCCTATAAAAACTCGTTGTTGTTTTATTCCAATGGCTGGCTCAAAACTTTTGTACATTATGTAAATAATCTTTTGTTTTCCTTATTCTACTCGCCTTATAAGCCAGGCATTACTTTTATCAAATTATGTTTTTTTATATATTCCTTTAGTTCAATTAAATTACTGATCAAAACCATTATTATTTTTATTTCAAGATTTTTAACCACGACTGCATTACCATACCATAATCCTCAACATGATCAAAAATCAAGCAGAAAATCTCTACTCATTTTATATATAATATGTATACGATTTTCTTCTTTGATTTGTAGAAAATCATGTAGCTATGTATATAAGTAGAATTAGTAACAAAATAAACATTCCCCTGAGGAGAGTAATAGCAAGTTCACTGAAACGACAGGAGTTACATAAACTATTGGTTGATTGGCTATGTTTTTTTCCAAATTTTCCATTATGGTTAGAATAATATAAATGTTGTAATGACAAGGTAGTTTCAAATTTTTAAAAGCCCCTGTTCTTCAGTTGAGTAATTTTTGTATAAAAAGTCTTAATAAAGATTTATGTATCATATGTAAATATTTATATATTTTTAATCCTTTTCATTGAATTTACCATACCAATCTCAAGGTAATAAGACTAAATCCAAATAAATAAATTATGTGTGACGTTTCGGATTTGGTCTTATTACCTTGTGTTTATAATATACTAGCCGAATGACCCGGGCAACGCCAGTGTTTTACCCGATTGAATGTTTTGATCCAAATACTATTTGTTGCAATTCTAAATTGGCGCCTTAATTAATTGCCTATGTTAGTTAATAACTATAGCCTACCGCCCGCCATGCGCGCGCACAGGGAAGTCACGTGCTCGCCGGCAGCCAACGGGCGCGCGCCGCCGGCAGGGGGGGGCCAAAGGTGGCGTGACCGTAGTCAACCAATAAAAGCAAACGGTGACAGAGAAAGAGAGATGACTGATGAGAAAAGAGATGAGGAAAGACGCTCGTAACTGTATATAGAATAATCCAAATTGTGCCTTATCATATATAAATAGAACCAGGATTCAAAATAAACATTCCCCTGAGGAGATTGAAAGCAAGTCACTGAAACATCGGGAGTTGAAATAAACCATTGGTTCATGTAGCTGTGTTTTTTTCCAAATCAACTTCTAACCAATGATCTTCAGAACATAATGAAAGACTCACTCTATCTGTTGGTTGCAGTGAAAGAAACCAGCAAAGATATAACCTACTCCGGTGTAATTCTGGTTGGAATTGGTGCTGCAGGTAAGATCTGGTTTTGTTTTACTCCTTTTGAAAACCTCTCTTTTATAATATAAGAAGTGTGAAAAAAATAGAAAAAAGGTCAGGTGTTGATAGTGTCATGTAGAAAATTAGGAAAGACAAACTTCAGAATGACACAACAATTTATTTAAGGCAAGAACAAAATCAACATTTATAAGATACAAGATAAGCAATGACAGAAGTTTATAGAGTACCAAAATATGAATAATATAAATATATGAAATTAATAATTTGTACATAAAATATAATACAGTTAAACCTGTCTATAACGCCCCTTCTTGGGACTCGCCAAAATAGGGTGCTATAGACGGGTCACTTTTAATGTAAATCGCATTGTACTACGTATTTAAAATTGGGCGCTATAGAGAGGAAGGCGTTATTTAGAGGGGGCGCTATAGACAGGTTTAACTGTAAATACATTGCTACAATATAGAAGTTTGAAAAAATAGAAAAAAGGTTGATATTAAAAGCATCTGACATTTTTTCATTTTTTTTCATATGAATAGCATATTTACTCAAATTTGGCCTTAAAAATTACAATTTTTCGATATCTCAGGAAACCCCTTGGACCAAATGTTTGGTCGTAAAGGTGCAGCCTGTACCACACTGGCAAGGGCCAACAGCCTGAAATGTGTTTGTGGTTGGCTTTTCTTGATTTATCAAGAAAATGGGATGGCCAAATATAAGGGAACAAGTTAAATCAACGTTTAGTTGATTTCTGTTCCACTAGATGGCGCTTTGCCATCTAAAATGCTCATGTATGCAGTCAGGATATGCTTTTTGTTTGTTTATAAATATAGAAGTGGGGAGAGGAGGAGGGAAATAAAAGAGAGAGATTTGAGATTTTAAAATATTTTATTGGCATCATACAAGTCAATGATAGCATAGATAAAATAATATTGAAAAATAAAGAAGGCATCTCCTGACCACAAGCACATGTGCTTTTCAGATGGCAGAGCGCCATCTAGTGGAGCAAAAATAAACTAAACGTTTATTTAGTTTGCTCCGTGATATTTGGCCAATCCAATTTCTCGACAAATCAAGAAAAGCCATCCACGAACATGTTTCGCGCTGTTGGCGCTCATCAGCGTGGAGTAGGCTGTAACCACTGCGACCAAAAAGATTTTTGGTCCCAGAGGCTTCCCGAGAAATCAAGAAATGGGTATTTAAGGCCAAATTTGCGTAAAGATGCTTAACACATGAAAAAAACAATAGAAAAAATAAAAGATAAGTAGGTCAGGGGTTGATATTAAAAATAAAGAAGGCATCTCCTGACCACAAGCACATGTGCTTTTTAGATGGCAGAGTGCCATCTAAGAGCGCCATCTTTAGCGGACAACCCGCTAGCAGACACCTCTCCACAAAAGACAGTTTTCATTTGCAAAATTACCATTTTTTACTATTTAGAAACTCTCCAGTAAGAGGACATCTCTCCCTAAAGGACACTTTGGCTCTGAAATTAGGTGTCCTTTACAGGGAGGTTCTACTTTATATAAATAGAGGGATAATAAAAAAATAGTAAAAAGATAAAATAAAAGAGGAACCTATATAGTTATGTAAAGTCCAGGAGACTCTCCCAATGACAAAGAGTCCTCCTCCAGAGAGAGAGATTGAAAATTATTTATTACATAATTTATATAAGGTTATACACCCATACCTCGCTTTGCGTCGGGGTTACGTTCCAAAAAAACACGACGCAAATTGAAACGACGCAAAGTGAAAATATGTGAAGGCGCAATCCAAAACAAAGGTGTTGCCATATTTTAGGAAAAAAAAAAAAATTAAAGACTTGAATCCAAAACAAAGCAACTTCAAAAATCTAACAACGCACAGTGAAAATCAGTAAAAATTAAGCAGCGACGCAACTTCGAAAAAACGCAAAACGAAATGACGCAAAGCGAGGTATTGGTGTATAAGGTTAAAAAAACTAGAAATATAAAAGAGAGAGAGTTTAAACTAGTCTGAAGTTTAACAGAAACTTCCAGTTACTGGATCAATGACATTTAAACCTAGGTTCTGTTTTTTTCCATAAACATCCAGGTGTTTTCTACACGATCATCTCTCTATTTACTCACAAAATATTGTGGTTGTTAGCTTCTATTCTTCTGTCTCTTCAGAGATGACTTTGTTAATTTCTTGATTGCATCAATTCAGATAGAAATTTTACCTGAAGGTTATTTATCTATAAAAAATATGGCTCACTGCCTCTTCTGTCAAAATAAACGTCAAAACAAGAAGCCATCTATTGACCATCAACGCAAACTAATGGCCTTGGGTTGGTGATAAAACCACAACACCACCATTCATATATGCACTAAACAGGACCTTTGGGAGAGGCCGCTGCTTATCATAAAACAGCTCGAGGAGCATGAACTCATGGAATTCGTGTAATCTTTACACAAGGGGATAAGAAACAACAACAACAATATTGACCCATGTTTTTTATAGGCATCAACTCTTAATAAGTAGCAACTAGCACAAGCACCAACTAAAATTTATAAAATACAAGAAAAGCAATGATGGAAGTTTCCAGATTAGCAAAATATAAAAAAATTAATAATCTGTTTATAAAACATAATAAATACTTTGCTACAATATAATCAGCATCATGTCCAATACAGTATTAGAGTTGTAAGAAGCAGTCTGGTAGATTAAATTGGTGAAACCGCTGGGAGGATTCACCACTGATGAACCAAGCTCTCGTAATATATTTATGGTGTCTGCTGGGGATGGGTAAAGCTCATCAATGGATGAGGCTATACATTCAATGATATGGTTTGGGGTTTCAGGTTGGCACTTAGTACATAGTGGGAAAACCTTGCAACCATTCTGGAAAGTCAGTGTCCGTAGATGACCAGACTTCCACTGTACTATAATGTATTCGAGTCCTATAGGGAGTCATTAAGGACAGTAGAAGTTTGTTTTATGTGTAAAAGAAATGCTTTGATATTTCAATTTCTTACAAGGAAGTGTGATGTTTGCAGGAGTGGTGCTCTACACTCTGTGGAAGGAGATGATGTCCTCCCAAGGTACCACGGCCATTTATAACAAGACCAGCACCAGACTCATGAATGACTCCAGAGTCAAGGATATGCTGGGTACCCCTATTGTAGCACATGGAGAGCTGTCCTCACGTGGCCGTAGGAGACACATCAGGTCAGCCATCTTGTTTTTAATCCAGAAGTTAACTTTAGAACCCCCTTCCCCAATCATGATGGTTGTCCCTTGATATGATTGAGTGGAGATAAAAAAGAAAAGAGAACTTTAGACCTTTTCAATTCTCAAAGAATTTCCCTTCCAATGCTGTACTGTATCCAACAGGCCATGTCTGTACTACACTAACATGTCTGTGTTCTGGCAGCCGCTCCACCTATGAGAAGGATGGAGCCAAGTATCTACGGATGGTGTATTACCTCAAGGGCAGCCATGGCAAAGCCACTGTCCAACTGGAGATGAAACAGGTACACACTCCCCCCTTCTAATGTCTTTTTATAAAATTGCTGACTCCATAACACCTCATTGATTCAGTAGACTAGGATTTTAAATGTTAGAAGTTATAACTTTTGGATTATGTTGTTTCTTATCCCCTTGTGTAAAGATTACACGAATTCCACGAGTTCATGCTTATTGAGCGGGGGAGTCGGTGGAAGGATGGTCTAAACCGTTGGTTTTCGACCACTACGACCCGGGTTTGCATTGGGCACTTTTTTCTGATTTAAAAAAGAAATGCTCCAATGGCCCCCGATTCTTGCAAAAGTCCAACACCACTAGTGAGTACAAGTAACCAAACGGGGCTCTGGCATGTTTTTAAGTGCAAAGTCGAACTGCTTTTCACATGTGTAGACATGTGGTGCACTTATGGTAAAAGCAGTCGCCTACTTCTACCCACCATGATTATCATGGCCTGTACCACGTGTATTAGGGATAAGCAAAAAATAATAATAATAAAATAAAATTGCTGACTCCACAACACCTCATTAATTCAACAGACTAGGATTTTAGGAGAGAAGGTATAACTTTTGGATTATGTTGTTGTTTCTTATCCCCTTCTGTAAAGATTACATGAATTCCATGAGTTCATGCTCCTCGAGCTGTTTTATGATAAGCAGCGGCCTCTCCCGAAGGTCCTGTTTAGTGAATCTAATGCAAGCCAAAATGTGTTCTGGAGCTGCAGGTGCCAATCTACATTTTGGGCAAGTGGGGTTGTTGGATTATTATTTTTTTGCTCATCCCTAGTACACGTGGTACAGGCCATGATAATCATAATGGGTAGAAGTAGGCAACTGCTTTTACTGTAGGTGCACCACATGTCTGCACATATGAAAAGCAGTTCGACTTTGCACTTACAAATGTGCCAGAGCCCCGTCCTGTTGGATTATAGAAGCATAAGGTAACAAGAACACATCAAAATGGAATAAATTCTCTGAGTGACGTCTCGGTAACAGCTCTGTTACTACCTTCATCTGGCAAAATTAATGAATGTACATTTAGTACCTAAAATATGGTAAAATACATAGAGTACTTTTGTCTGATGGTAGCAACGCTGTTACCGAAGCATCACATAATTTATTTATTTGGATGTTGTCTTGTGTTACCTGAGGTTTCTAATCTATAAACCAAATTGTACCTTATTGATTAAACATCTATTTATTCAACAGAAGCACCAATTTCTTGGGGTGTTGTGACATTTGAGACTCGTCGGTTAACTCAATTGCAGCAAGAGACTAAATCAAATGTCTTAATTTTCATTTCAGGTATCAGTATTGTTTCCCTCTCTTTGGGGACATTAGTACTGTAAGGCACTGAATTGTGCAAGACCTATTTTCAAAACATTATTTTACAGTATCTTTGTATGGTTTTGTAATTACAAGTCTTGTAGGGTTTCAATGGTTCTTACTATATTGTTTTTCTGTACTCTTTTGTATATTCTTCAATAACAATTTGCATATTGTCACATCTGTTACTGTAGAACCTCCATGAGTGGACACCTCTCAACAAAAGATCACTTAAAATAAAAATCAGGAAAGGATACAACTAAGTGCAGTTAGAATTATTACAGGTCTTCGAAATACCTGCCCTAATGATATTGTACTTTACGAGACAGACATTATGCCCTTAAAGGATAGAAGAAGCTACAATCTGCCAAAATATATAAATAAAATCAAGAGTTATGAAAACAAACACAGAACTTGCAATTACATACTTAATTGGGAATCCAATATAAGACTCAAAAAAGAAGGCCCACTCCACCTGGCCAAAAGAAATGGATTTTTAAAATATAAAGTGGAAAAAAATTATTTAGCAGAAAAAATTTCTCCATGCAAACCACTACAAAATGTTATTTTAATGCCACTTTAAATGAACCCACCAACAAACACTATTAAAATCCAGAATACTTAAAACAATTATTATTAGAGATAATTAATAACATTCCTAAAAATGCAATAACTATCTATACCGATGGTAGCAGAGACGAGCTGGGACACATGGCAGTGACTGTCTCATTAAAATCACAAATGGCATTGAGAAAATAAACAGAAGAAACCCAGATTTTTGCTCAGTCTTCAGATCAGAACTTATAGCCATCTATAAAGCCTTAAAATCCATCAAAAATACTAATTATCAAGATATCTGGATTCTTACTGATAGTAGAAGTGCCATACAACACTTGAGTCACACAGGGGAACTTAGAGACAAAGTAAGCAGGAACATAATTGGCTATCTCCAAAAACTCTCAAAATCCTCAAAAATTCACCTTCAATGGATACCCTCACACATTGGCATTGAAACTGCTGATGCGCTAGTGAAAAAAGGCACAAAAGAACCCTTGCCACAGAAAAATAAACTTACTTTTAAATAAATAGAGACAGTAGCCAAAACAAAAATAAACAAGAACTGGAGGATCCCACCTAAGCATAGTTGGTACAGTGGAGTGAACCCAGGAGGAGCTCTAAACATCAGAAATAGACAGCATCAAACAACACTAACAAGATTTAGAACAGGCCATCTCAAGCCATTGAAGATAGAAAATAACAAAATCTACCCCACTTGCCCAAAATGTAGCTTGGCACCTGCAGCTCCAGAACACATTTTGGCTTGCATTAGATGCACTAAACAGGACCTTTGGGAGAGGCCACTGCTTATCATAAAACAGCTTGAGGAGCATGAAATCATGGAATTCATGTAATCTTTCCAAAGTGGATAAGAAACAACAACAAAATAAAAATCAAAGATCTCTTCCGGGGATAAGCTTCTTTAATAGTTTTTATTACTTGAACATGTCGGGCCTATAAGCCCTTTGATGGGAGTAACACACTCTTAGGAAGGATTTTTGATTTTCATTTAATTGAGCATATGGGATTAATATCTAAAAGACACTTTTCTGAAAAATTATCATTTTTTACTATTTAGCAACTCTCCATTAAGAGGACACCTCGGCTCTGCAACTAGGTCTTGTTCTTTACAGAGAGGTTGTTTTGTTGTTTGTTATCCCCTTGTGTAAAGATTACACAAATTCCATGAGTTCATGCTCCTCGAGCTATTTCATGGAATGGGGTGTAGCTTTCATTGATCATGGCACCATGATCCAGGTACACTTTGGTGAAAGTCTGACTTTTGTCTAGATTCTACTGTACTTCTCTTGATCCAATTACCCATTAATTATCAAATGTTGTTAAAGACTAAATAATTTAAGAATGTGTTAACACACTGTGCTGGGTGTGACAGAATGAGTCGGGGAAATATGATCTTCGTTACCTCTTTGTAGAGAAAAATGGTTTCCCCAGGGAGGTGCTGCTTATTGAGGACAACAGAGCTGCTCTGGACAAGGCCACTCCTGCCCTGCCAGAAACATCCTTTTTTAATCAAGACTGAGCTCCACATCCCTCAATCTCTGTACATAGTCCGTTATGTGTGACACTTGAATTTATTAAACTATTTATTTTAACACAAATGTACTAAGTGTCAACCTGCAACCCCACATTATTGACTGTATTGTCTCATCCATTGATAAGCTCTACTCTTCCCCGGCAGACACCATCAAAAGTCTCAAGTTTTACAAGCTTGATACCAAACACAAGGTAATAAGAAAACAAAAGTACTGAATATGAATTTGTCTGAAGATGGTAACAACACTGTTACCGAAACGTCACACACTATTTATTTGGATTTGGTCTTATTACCTTGTGTTTATAATCTATAATCCAAATTGTACCTTATCAAGCTTGATACCTTAGTGTGATTGAGTGGAGATAAGAAAGAAGATTTTAACACAATTTATTGGTGGACTAATTTGTGGGGAAAAGATCCGGCTGTCTGATCCTGACTTCTTTCTTATCATTATGGACATGTTGGACAAACAGGTCCATGACTTCATTCTGGAACTCTTTGGGGATCTCTGCTTCACCTGCACACCACATGCATAGGTTTGTAGCTGTAATGATTCCATATGCAAATTTTATTCTTAAAGAAAAAATGCAGCATATATGTAAATATGTATTAATTTTCTGATAAAATATTAAATATGTAAAAATGATTGGATGTATATAGAGTGAAAGAGGAGAGTGAAAGTATCTTATTTATAGAAATAAATGGCTTATAGCTTATAGTGTTCGTCAAGTGCTATTTTTGTTAGGTAGAGAACACAACAGTAGCCACACAGATAGTTGTGTTACCAATAATCATCAATATAATCATTAATCAGGTTAGCCATCTTGCTTTTAATCCAGGGGTAACTTTAGACCCCCCCTCCAGTCATGATGGTTGTCGCTTGATACCTTCCTTGATATGATTTAGTGGAGATATTAAAGAAGAAGAGAGAACTTTAGACCCCTTCAAATCTCCAAGAATTTCCCTTCCAAGGACTCCCTATTTAAAAACTTGGTTTTTTTTTTTCAGGACTCGAATACACTCGATTCCCGCATTGGGTACTTTTTTCTAATTAAAAAAAAAAAAAAAAAAAAAAAAAGCTCCAATAGCCCCCAATTCTTGCAAAAGTCCAACCCCACCAGCGAGTGTAAGTAACCAAATGGGGCTCTGGAACATTTGTAAGTGCAAAGTTGAACTGCTTTTCACATATGTAGACATGTAATGCACTTAAAAGTAAAATCAGTGGCATACCACTCTACCCATCATGATTATCATGGCCTGTACCACATGTACTAGGGATAAGCAAAAAAAAAAAAAAAACTAATATGCAGTAGAACCTCCATGAGTGGACACTCCTGCTTGCTAACATCTTCATGCAAAGGACAGTTTTCATCACTTAAATTTCTATCTCTACCGATTAGCTGATTTTTGGTAAGAAGAAATCTCTCTCTAAAGGACACTTTAGCTCTGGGGCTTGGTGTTATCTTTTAGAGAAAGTCAATGTTGGTTTTTAATTAATTCCAATTATAATATACATCTAAATGTTTCTAGGTATACCTGTTTTACTTGCACTCTGATTGGCTGTCATTGTCACATAACCATATCAACATTGAGTTCATCAGCCAATCAGAGTGCAGTGTTTCTTTAGATCGGAGATTTCATGTGAACAATGGAAATTCTATATTCTAAGAAAAATTAGAATTTTTTTTTGTCGTTCTGTAATGGTATTTTAGCAGCGTGGGAATAGTTAGATTTCATTAAATCAACACACAGATTTCTAGGTTTAATTATTCTTGAGATGTCATTATAGGTGCGACAGTGACCTAATGCTCTAGTTCTCTCAATATGAGTCTGATAGGACACTAGACCATGGTGATCACAGAAGCTTTATTACCATTTTTACTATTTAGAAACCTTCCGGTATGAAGAGGACACCTCTCTTTAAAGGACACTTTACAAAAAGGTCTCCTTTACAGAGGTTCTACTGTATCTAAAAAAATGGTCCTGAGTGAGAAGATAGAATTTTGTCGTTAAAAGAAAACAAGACCTAATCCAAATAATTTATTAGTGTGTGACGTTTCGGCAACAACATTGTCACCATCATCAGACAAAAGAATAAAATTAATTAAAATTTTATTCTTTTGTCTGATGATGGTGACAATGTTGTTGCCGAAACGTCACACACTAATAAATTATTGGGATTAGGTCTTGTTTTCTTTTATTATAATCTATAATCCAAATTGTGCTTTATCATAATTTTGTCGTTGTTTCTTATCCCCACGAGTTCATGCTCTTCAAGCTGTTTGATGATAAGCAGCGGCTTCTCCCAAAGGTTCTGTAGAAGATTATTGATAAGAACAGGGTGGGGAATGGTATTCTATGATTGGCAGATCTCTGTATCGGAGAACTGGCACTACAAGATGAGCATACCACATCCTCAGACCAGAGTTCGAAGCATTGTTTAGTTATTGTTATCTAGTCTCTTTGGCATTATACTTCTCAATATCTACAGTACTACAGCAACAGTGGTAATTTTTGTTGTTTCTTATCCCCTTGTGCAAAGATTATACAAACTCCATAAGTCCATGCTCCTCGAGCCATTTTTTTTTACATATTCCAAATACACACATGATAGAGGCCATGATAATCATGGTGGATATTTATCACTATTTTTACTGTAAATGCATCACATATCTATACAGGTAGAAAGTAGTTCAAATTTTGCACTTACAAGTATGCATCAGAACCCTGTTTGGTTATTTGCACTCACAGGTGGGGTTTGGGACTATTGCAAGAATCGGGGTTTATTGAAGCACACTTTTTTTTTTCTTAAAAAAAACTTCTTTTAAGAAAAAAAAAGTTCACAATTCGATAAAATAATCCCTTGAATCAATATGTGGAGACCTAATGTTTAACTAAAAAAAAAAAAAAAGTGCCTAAAGCCAATGAGGGACAGTAGCCCATGTTACTATGCTGCGTTTGCTTCATCCTGTATTAACAGACTGGGACTGAATGCTGTTTAAGCACAATATTTAACATTCCTCAATGGCTAAAAGGTTCAAAATCAATTTTCAATAGTTTCTCTGCTTGATCCCCATGTTCTAAACCATAAAAATGT
>CP092872.1:79656969-79692843 GCA_030710605.1 Cordylochernes scorpioides
CATAGGAATCTTCAGATCGAAATAATCTTTTGGGTATTCAGGATGAGCTTCGAGATAATTTTCAACTTCTTTCTTTGAACGTAGTTTCTTTTGGTCAGGAGTGACAAGGACGGTATCACGTTTACCAGCAAATTTTCCTCTGGCTCTTTTGACTAAAATTTTCTTGAAACCATATTCAAGATCATATGTTTCTAGGGGTTCTACAGATTTTTGGATATTTGTTTCTTGATTATTTGATGGTTCTTCTTGGTCATTGAGCATTGGTTCTTCTTGCTTACTTGACTCGATTTCCATTTCTTGTGAGTTAGATAGATTTTCATGCTGGTTGCACATATTTTCTTGTAAATTAGAGATCTTTTCAGATTCTTTGGGTAATTCCTCTTGGTCGTTAGACATTATTCTTGGTTGTTCTTTAGAAATAAACTTTAGATGTTTTTAAATTTATATTTATGACCTGTGGATTAGAGATATTTATAACCCAGGTTCCTGGAGTGCAGAACGCCAACTACCTGTTGACGTGAAAAGGAAGAAAATAGTTTCTCTATGATAACACACTCAAATAAAAAAACATTATTTAAATCTGTTTAATATTTTCAAATATATTATTATATTTTTTCACTAAATTAAATATTTTTTTAAATAACACGTAAATATTTTAATAAAAACTCCATAGTTTAATTCCCTTCCAAAATATTTGCATAAAACATATTAAAAAATGAAGTAAAACTCTAACTACTTTTTCGATTTACATAAAGGCGAATTATTTTATTTAAAAGATTAAAGATTTTATATGAGAAAAAATATGAATTCCTTTTTATACAAAATATTATCATTGTATTCAAGATCATTCTCATTTTGAAATCGGTTAAAAATCGATTAGAAAATCAATTCGAATTAGACCTACTCTAGTTGGAAACCATTTAACTGAGAATGATTTGAATATTGAACATGAAAACGATTTAATCAAAAGTTTTGTAATTAAAATACGCCATTCGCCATACTTCATGAACAAAAACTTAAGGAAGTTGTACCATTTAGCATATATATATCGAGATTCAGACAATAACTCTGAAAGATATTTGATACACAGTGATCTTTATTGAAGATACACGAGATAACCAAGTGTGAACAAAATTTTCTCAGTCTCCTTCGAAAAAAAAAAGACGACTAGCAACATTAAAGATTCTACTTCCTTAAGTTTTGTCCATGAGTGTATGTATATACAAATATGGCATTTAGAGTTGTGGGGAACTGCTACTGTAGGATGGAACACACAATAATGAGAGCATACGTATTAGTAAAATTAAAAAAAAAAAAAGATATTTACTTAATTGATATGTTTTTATATTTTAAAATGTAAGAGCTTTTCTTCAATCGAAATTTTTTCTTCTAGCACTCATTGTTTTCACATTTTGAGAATTCTGTCTGAATCTCTTCTCAATAAAATGTCTGAAAAGTGGTCGTAAGGAGATTGAATGTAGAATATCAATTCTACATATCAATAAGAATAGAATTTCCGCATTAGGCACTTTTTTTTTTTCTTATTTAAAAAAAATGCTCCAATTGCCCCGATTATTGCATAAGTCCAACCCCACCAGCGATTGCAAGTAACCAAACTGAGTTCTGGCACATTTGTAAGTGCAAGGTCAAACTGTTTTTCACATATCTGACAGACATATGCTGCACTTACAGTAAAGACAGTCGACTACTTCTACCCACCATGATTATCATCGTCTGTACCACATGTACTAGGGATAAGCAAAAAAAAAAAAAAGATTGACAATGATGCTTTCTTATAACAATATTAGAACATTAGCCCATTCTACGGACAGATCTAGAATGACAGCCAGTTCAAAGTCTTATTAAAGTTTTATCTTTGTAAAGATAAAATAAAGTGAGTGCGAGAGTATAGGTTTTTCATTAATATATTTTAAACTCTACCTAATGAAAATATTGCGGAATCGGATTATCAGGAAATAATGTTTCTCAAAAAGTTTTGTCTATTTTTCACAATATATGCAACTTGATATCTGAAACTACACCCTGTTTTATACCAGTCATATTGAAGCGTTTTATATATTTTTTACTATTTCAGCATTGTTCCAACTTGCTTACTCACGATGTTACTATTCAATTTTATTGTGAATATTTTTAGATATATCATATTTTAAATGAAATAGAACCAGGGCCCATTCGATAAAAATAGGCATAAATAACCGAATGAAAGGGCTGGTTCAAAATCACATTAATAGGTACCGCTCAGCAAGAGAAACCTAGTTCATGATAATTGAAACAGTGAATAATATGTGAAAGTTATTCACATATTAAACAAAACTTTAACGCGGGATTCAATTCCGGTTCATGACTGTCGGGAATCGAGGGTTTTACCCACTCGTCCAGGGCCGGGTCGTCGGAATCGGGGATTGATATCTCCTTTATTTTGTAGAATATCTTGTATGGTTGGATTATATATTTGAATTTTGCATTTGAAGGTATAATTTCTTAACGGAAGTTTGGTACATATCTTCTAGATCGGGTTGGTTCAAGTCCTACTTCAGTATCTTTTTTGATAGGTTGAATGGAGCTCCTATACTTGTCCGAAGGCAGATTCTCATAAATGCCTTTATCCTATTTTTGTTTGTGGTTGTAATATATTTACACCAAACTGGGAATGCGTATGTTACTATCGGGAGGATACAACTTCTGTATAGAGTAAACTTTTGTTTTGTAGTCAATTTGCTTCTATAGTTGAACAGGCTTAATAATGTTATTTTTGCGATTTTTGCTTTCTTTATGATATTTTTGACATGCATGTTGAATTTCAACTTGGAGTCTAAGGTAACTCCAAGATATTTAACGCTGTCAGTCCAGTTAATAGGGCTCTGGTTTACCTTTAGGATGGATTGTGGCTTGAATTTTTATTGTCTAGTGGAGGAAAGATTATTGCCTGAGACTTTTTTCGGTTGATATCTAATTTCCAATCATTGCACCGTTTGGTTATACTGTTTATGTAATTTTGGAGTTGTGTAGTTATTATTCCTATTGATTTGGAGTTTGCTGAAATTGCTGCGTCATCTGCGAAAAGTTTTATTTGACATTTTGGATGTGGAGGGAAATCGTTGATGTAGATGTTGAATAGGTAGGGTCCAAGGATAGAGCCTTGAGGGACTCCAATCTGGGTTTTTTTGCCGTGGTTATATAATTCCCTTGCTTAATTGAAAAGGTCCTGTCCTGGAGATAGTTTTTCAAGAATTTGATAAAATCCCTTGGAAATAGATTTTTTGTTATTTTTGCTATCAAGCCATCATGCCATACTCTATCAAAGGCTTTGGTAAAGTCTAGAAAAACAGCACCTACTGCTTCCTTGTGGGACTTTCTTATTTAGATGTAGTCTATTACTGTGATTAGCTGGTGGGTTGTGGAGTGTCCTTTTCTGAATCCAAATTGTTGGGAAATGCTAAAGTTTATAGAATCCATGTATGTCTGCGAAGAACAATCCTCTCGTATACCTTACCAATGGTAGAGAGAAGGCTGATTGGTCTGAGATCTTCATGTGATTTGACAGGTGATATTTTTGGAATGGTTATGATAATGGCATGTTTCCATGTCTTCGGGAAGTAGCACAGGTGTAATGCAGAATTGAATATCCCAGCGAGGAAAACTATCCATTTGAAGGGGAGGTTTTTAGTCATTTGCGGCGTAATATTGTCGTGGCATGGAGCTTTGTGATTACCTAGGTTTTTAATCACTTCCTTGACTTCATTTGGCGTTGTCATTGATAGTATATTCTCTTGGGGATGATGGCAAGTGTTATCTGTTAGGTAAGACGGAACCTCATCCTCCACCTTGGAAAAGTGTTTGAAAAATGCTCTGAAAGATCATTTCCAAAAATTTGTCGGTCAGCAAGGTTTTTCATTTGCATTTTATTTATTTATTTATTTCCTCTCAAATTTACAGTGTACCATTCGAGCATAAAACTCACGAGTCACTTTGTCGTGGATGTTAGGCATCAAGAATTTCTAAAAAATGGCCTTCAGAACTGACTGGAAGGTCACAGTTCAGGTAGAGTGAAGTCCAGGTCTTTTATGTCTTGGATTGAGGTCTCCATCAAATTGGAACATTTCTTGTATAACTGGATTTTGGGAAGTAGAGAGTTTTAGATATAATTTCTGGGTCGAGGATATGTATATTTCTTCTATATTAGGCTGGTTTAAGTCCTGCTTTAAAATTGCATTTGATAGATTAAATGGGGCATTTACAGTACTTCTTAAACAAATTCTCATGAATGCATCTATTCTTTTCCTATCAGTCAAGGTTATGTATTTAAACCATACAGGCAATGCGTATGTTACTATAGGGAGAATACAGCTTCTGTATAAAGTAAATTTTTGGTTAACAGATAAACCACTTTTTGAACTGAACATATTGGATAATGAGGCTTTGGTTATTTTAGATTTTCTTATTATATCCTTCACGTGGCTGGTGAATTTCAGTTTAGAATCGAAAGTGACTCCCAAATATTTGACCTGCTGAGTCCAATTTATGGGAGATGAGTAAATTATAAGATTTGTCCTGGGTGTGAACTTGAAGCTATTTCGTGGAGGAAAGATAAGTGCTTGAGATTTCTTTGGATTCAGATTGAGTTTCCATTTATCACACCAATTGCAAATGATTTCAAGATAGTTTTGAAGGCGGGAAATTAAAATATCTGGGGATCGCGAGCTGGATAACAGGGCAGTATCATCAGCGAAAAGAGCTAGTCGGCATTGTGGGATATGTGGAATATCATTGATGTATAAATTGAAACGTATAGGAGTCAATATTGAGCCTTGAGGAACACCAGATTCTATTTGCCGAGGACTTGATATATATGTTCTAACTTTTACGGAGAAAGTTCTATCCTGAAGATAATTATTCAGGAACCTGATGAATTTCTGAGGAAAATTATAAGAAGTTAATTTAATGATGAGGCCTCTGTGCCAAACCATATCGAAAGCCTTTTTTAAGTCTAAAAGCACTACTCCAACAGCTTCGTTAAGGGATTTGCGAGTTTGTATGAAATCAATAACGGTAATCAATTGGTGAGTTGTTGAAAGATTTGTTCTAAAACCAAATTGCTGTGGAATTAGAACATTTCTTGTATCTATATAGGTCTGGAGTCTTTTAAGGATAATTCGTTCAAATATTTTTCCAAATATCGGCAAGAGACTAATTGGCCTAAAATCATCCAGGGATTTAGATAGTTGCTTTTGTTGGTATATGAATAACTATAGCATGCTTCCATATCTTTGGAAAGTAGCAAAGATTAATAGATGCATTGAAAATGCTAGTTAAAAATACAACCCATTTTATAGGTAGGTTTATGATTAATTTGGTAGTTATTTCATCGTGACCAGGCGCCTTGTTTGCAGAAAGTTTTGTTATTTCTTGTTTTACTTCTTGTGGTGATGTAAGTTTCAAAATATTTTCGTTGTTATCAAGAGTCATTCGAGTTTCATTTAAGGTTGGATGATTTGTTAGGGCTTCTTTTGAAACTATGGAAAAGTGTTTTGATAAATTAAATGCAAAAGCCTTGCCAATTTCTTCATCTGAATGTAGATATCACCATCTACATTAATATTTTTAATTTCCGATTTTTTCAAGTTGACTTCACTAGTCTCCAGAAGGTCTTTGGAGTATTTAACGCGCTGTTGATAAGATCATTTTGACTTTGCTGGTTGTACTTTTGTAATATAATATTCACTTTCTTTTGAAAATATAGATAAATTTCTCTGTGTCTGGGGTTCCATGTTGACTGCCATTTCTTTCTAGCTTTATTCTTTTCTCTGATAATGTTTTTAATAAAAATAGGCACATGCGGCTTAACTATGGGAGAAACTAGTGTATTTTTAGAATAAGTATTAAGAATGGTTTTGTTGAGGGTTCCAATTTCAAGATCAATATTTATAGTAGAATTTAAAGGGGATCTGGGAGGTGGATTATTGATTAAATCTTGCTGAAAATATATCCAGTTTGTGTTCTTATTTACTTTCATAGAAAAATCATATTTAGGACATGCCAGCCTTAAAACCACAGGTAAGTGATCAGAAGATAATGCATCTACTGTGGTAATTTCAAAATTCCACGGCACATTTTTGAAAACCGCAAAGTCCAAGAAGTCAGGATGACCAATATGACTGTAGTGAGTAGCCAAAATTATTGCCTGAGACTTTTTTGGGTTGATGCCTAATTTCCAATCATTGCACCATTTGGTTATACTGTTTATGAAATTTTGGAGTTGTGTAGTTATTATTCCTATTGATTTGGAGTTTGCTAAAATTGCTGCGTCATTTGCGGAAAGTTTTGTTTGACATTTTGGATGTGGAGGGAAATCGTTGATGTAAATGTTGAATAGGTAGGGTCCAAGGATAGAGCCTTGAGGGACTCCAATCTGGGTTGGTTTTGCCGTGGTTATGTAATTCCCTTGCTTAATTGAAAAGGTCCTGTCCTGGAGATAGTTTTTCAAGAATTTGATAAAATCCCTTGGAAATTGATTTTTTGTTATTTTTGCTATCAAGCCATCATGCCATACTCTATCAAAGGCTTTGGTAAAGTCTAGAAAAACAGCACCTACTGCTTCCTTGTGGGACTTTCTTATTTAGATGTAGTCTATTACTGTGATTAACTGGTGGGGGTTGTGGAGTGTCCTTTTCTGAATCCAAATTGTTGGGAAATGATAAAGTTTATAGATTCCATGTATGTCTGCAATCTGCGAAGAACAATCCTCTCGTATACCTTACCGATGGTAGAGAGAAGGCTGATTGGTCTGAGATCTTCAGGTGATTTGACAGGTGATATTTTTGGAATGGTTATGATAATGGCATGTTTTCATGTCTTCGGGAAGTAGCACAGGTGTAATGCAGAATTGAATATCCCAGCGAGGAAAACTATCCATTTGAAGGGGAGGTTTTAGTCATTTGCGGCGTAATATTGTCGTGGCATGGAGCTTTATGATTACCTAGGATTTTAATCACTTCCTTGACTTCATTTGGCGTTGTCATTGATAGTATATTCTCTTGGGGATGATGGCAAGTGTTATCTGTTAGGTAAGACGGAACCTCATCCTCCACCTTGGAAAAGTGTTTGAAAAATGCTCTGAAAGATCATTTCCAAAAATTTGTCGGTCAGCAAGGTTTTACAATTTGCATTTAAACTAGTGATTTTGTCAGTTTTTTTCCTAATGGTTTTTTTTTTCAGAAGTCTGTTGGGCTCTATTCAAGTTTGCTTAAAAAACTATATCAATTTTCAGATTTCTCTGCTTCAAGGGCTTGATTTACCTTTCCTTGAATATTAAGGTAAGTAGCTATATATATATATATATATAAATAGTTGTTTAGTTTTATAGTTTAGTTTTGTATTAAAATTATCTTTATTACTTTGATTATTTAAATTCAAATTATAAAATTTGTAAATTGTTATTATTTAATAGAGAGAGAAAAAAAATTATTTACTTCTTACACATCATCCATATATATTTATAATTAATAACAATAAAATTTAACAACGTAACGTCTTTTGCAATCGGCTGTTACCCGTCATTTAGACATACTCTAATTTATATATAGAATAATAGAAGTGAGAATATATTTAATAGTATAAATTTTAGTAGTTATATATATAGAGAAAAGAGAGAAAGACAGAACCATGCACTTTTTTCAAACTAATAATAAGAAAAAAAATTGTAAAGAAGGTAGATAAGATTGTTAGTATATATATATTTTTTTATAATTTTATATTTTATTCTTTTTTTATATAATTTTTTAAATTTTTTATTTTATAATATGAATAAATCTAGTTGTATTTAGTAATATATCTATAATATGAATTAACTTTTGTTATAAATTTGGTTATTATATTTTGAAACCCTAATGGTAGACCAGACATATACAAAAAAAAATAAAATGAATTAATTAGTGGAAAGAGAGAAATCTGCTGGACCGGAGATTTTCAAATAGAAATCCAGCGACATTTCACTCCTGCTCTATAATGCCATAGATTTCTCTTCGACCGGATTTTATGTGTTAATATTAAGTTGTTTTAGTGAAACATTTATATGCACAGATTTAACAAATACAAGTGTTAATAAATTTTAACTGTCACCTACCTCATCTGTGACGCCTTCTTCTGTAAACAGCTATTTCTGGTTAACATCTGTTGCGGGGGGTGACACATGTTCGTCCCTTCAAAATTAGACTTCTTTCTCAGAAATTTCAGATCAATAAGACAATTGAAGAAGAAAGAAAATAGATAAGGGAAGAAAGTTAATCTTTAAAATCTTTACAGTTAGTTATATTAATATAACTGATTTAATTAGTATTTATCTTTTAATTTTCCTTTAAAAAGGTAAATTATTAGATGATTAATAAAGCTATTAATTTTGAAAATTCATTTTTATTTAATTTCCATTTTCCTTCCCAGAAATTGGAGATTAAATAAAATGAATTCTATATAATATTACTTTAAAAGTATTGTGAAAAAAATTTTAAATTAGTTATATAATTTAAGTTTAATTAACTGTTAAAGATTATAAATTTGTATTAGTTATTATTGAGAGAAATTATAAAAAGTTGATTTAATAAATGGATATTTCCATTTATTTTTTTAAAGTATTTTATAATTGATATACTGTTGAAATATTTTACTTGTTTAATACTAAATTCGTTTTTAATAAATTCCATGTTTAAATTTTTAACATCTTCTATGAAATTTTTTAATATATTATTTATTCTATAAAATCTTAGAAACTGACCAAAATATATACCTTTGCAGCAATTTAATGATATATTAGAATTTATATTGCAGTATTTTATAATATTGAAATTATAATTACTTTTTTTATTATAAATTTTAATAGCATTATTTGTAAGGTTTATATTTAGGTCTAAAAAGTTAACTTTTTTGTTTCTATTAATTTTTTCATTGTTCTTAAGTTTCAAGTATTTAGGATATATTTCAGGTATTATGTTTTTAAACTGTGGGTTATTAAATATAATAATGTCATCTACAAAACGGAACATTTGCCAATTAACATTATTTTGTAGAAAGTATTCTCTTTCGTACCAGAATAGTATTAGGTTGGCTAATAAAGGACTTGATGAAGTTCCCATGGGAACGCCTTCTGATTGAATATATATTTTATTTTTAAATTCTATATAATTATAATTTAAAAATGTTTCCAGTAGAGTTTTTGCTGTTTTAAGATCTAATTTAATTGTTTTATATCTGTTATGAATAATTTTAATGTAGAAAGTTTTGTCATTAATGAATTTGTTAAATAAATTGGTTATTTTATTATTTAGATCTCTTAAACTTATTTTAGAATATAGGTCCTCAAAATCAAATGTGTGAACTGTATCAATGTTTGTCCAATTGTTCATTAAATAGTTAATGATTTTTTTTATTTGAGTCGATAAATTTATAATTATATTTATTAGTTAATTTATTTATAACAAATTGTAGTGTTGAAGCTAATTGTATATCAATGTTTTTTATAACTGAATTTATTCCTGATGTGATTGTTCTGAATGAAATTGGTTTTTTGTGTAATTTAGGAATTATATAGAACTTTGGTATGTTTGGATTTTTGTTGTAATTATAAATTTTTAGTGAATTTTCCACATTTTTGATGTCTTTTTTGATTTTTGTGGCTGTAGTTCTAGCAAAAGTGTATTTATTATTATTATCAATTTCCTTGTTTAGCATATCGTGGTATAGATTTTTACAAATGATAGATAAATTATTGGAACATTTATCTATAGGAGTGATAATAAAATCCTTCTGTAATTTAATTATATTTTCTTTAAAAGAAGGAATATCTGAATTAGGTTTTGTGTATTTAAGTGTATTATTATAATAATTTATAATTTCTTTTTTAATATTATGTTTCCATTCTAGAAAAGTAAATTCTGGAATACTGTATTTTATACTAGTTTTATTTATGAAAATGTCTATATCTTTTAATATAGATTTAATTGTATTATTATAATTGTGTTTAATTTTAGGTATATATTTATACCCTTTATTTAAAATATCCTGATATTCTGGATTTAAAAAAGAAAAATTGCTAGTTAATATATGACCTGAGAGTTTATATTTATCTATATAGTTGTTTATATTACATTTAATTTTTTTTTAATTTGTTAAATTATTAATAAATTGGTTATAATTGCAAACTAAACTACCTATATTTTTGTTGTATTTCCAGATTGTTTTTCAATTTAAATTTTTTATAGAGAAAAGATTATTGATGTTTTGGTTATTAAAAATATCATTAAATTTAATATGATTAAATAAATTGTTATTAAATTTAATGATAATATTAATGTTATTAGTAGATTGTTTAATTTTTCTGTATTTAAAGATGTCGTGTGTGATATCTATTAATCTGTTAGTCAGATTATGAATTTTAATATATTCTATAAGTTTGATAAATTTATTATTATTTAGTTTAAATAATGTTTTAATAAATTTATCGATGAAGTTGTTAGTATACATTTGTTTTGGGTCCAGTAATTCTTCAAATTCAATGTAACCTAATTTATTGGTAGTTTTACCTCTAGTTTTATTAGGTTTAGTTTTAAATTCATTTTTTTTATATATATATTTGCAGCTGATTTCATAAGTTGAAATTTCTTCTGTCTGTGGTTTGTATGTGTGGTTTAATTCGTCATTAAGTCCATAAGGGAATAATGTGTTGTGTTTATAAATGTAGTTGTTTTCTAATAATTGTCTAGTATTTCTATCTTAAAGTTGTTAAAAGTATGTAATTGATTGTGTTCTTTCATATATATATTACCAATTGATTTTTTAGCGTGGTTTCTATGTAGGTTTATTCGTATATTTAATGGATTACACGTTTGTCCTATATATGATAGTTGACAAATTTGGCATGTTAATTTATAAATAGTATTTACTAATTTACAACTAGTCGTTTGAAATGTGTCATGGTTCTTAAGAGAGGGACAAGTTTGACAATTCTTTCTTAGGCAATTTTTAGCGAGTTTTAATTAACATAAAAGAGGTGCTAACCCTAATATGTTTGTAGGTTTTTTTAGTTTTTTAGTTTGTTATTCTTATGAAAAAAAAATTTTTTATATATATATTTTTCTTAATTGTTTTTGTGGTGATTGAATTTGTAATAAAATGAATAATTAATCTATAAAAATATAGATATTACAGTTTGTTATCTGTTATATTTTTAAGAATAACTAATAAAAACATCTTTAAACTAACTAAACACTGAAAAAAACAGTTCTGAAGTTTTTTTTCTAAAATTACTTTTATAATTTACTTTTTCATAATCAAATAATATAAGATAGTTAAAATCTGTATGGATTTATTTATATTAGAATTTCTAATATAATTTAATTTGTATATTATATTAAATATAATAATATATCATATAGAGCAAGCTCATATGAATTAATATAGTGTAAAACCTATATAATAAAAATATAATAGTGATTCTATATTTAAAATTTAAAGAGTAAACTGATGAGAATGATAATTTATATCAAGTATATTTGATTAGATTAGCAAGCTAAATCTAAATTAATTATAAAAATAAATAGTTGTTTAGTTTTATAGTTTAGTTTTGTATTAAAATTATCTTTATTACATTGTGATTATTTAAATTCAAATTATAAAATTTGTAAATTGTTATTATTTAATAGAGAGAGAAAAAAAAATTATTTACTTCTTACACATCATCCATATATATTTATAATTAATAACAATAAAATTTAACAACATAACGTCTTTTGCAATCGGCTGTTACCCGTCATTTAGACATACTCTAATTTATATATAGAATAATAGAAGTGAGAATATATTTAATAGTATAAATTTTAGTAGTTATATATATAGAGAAAAGAGAGAAAGACAGAACCATGCACTTTTTTCAAACTAATAATAAGAAAAAAAAATTGTAAAGAAGGTAGATAAGATTGTTAGTATATATATATTTTAATTTTATATTTTATCCTTTTTTTTATAATTTTTTAATTTTTTTATTTTATAATATGAATAAATCTAGTTGTATTTAGTAATATATCTATAATATGAATTAACTTTTGTTATAAATTTGGTCATTATGTTTTGAAACCCTAATGGTAGACCAGACATATACAAAAAAAATTAAAATGAATTAATTAGTGGAAAGAGAAATCTGCTGGACCGGAGATTTTCAAATAGAAATCCAGCGACATTTCACTCCTGCTCTATAATGCCATAGATTTCTCTTCGACCGGATTTTATGTGTTAATATTAAGTTGTTTTAGTGAAACATTTATATGCACAGATTTAACAAATACAAGTGTTAATAAATTTTAACTGTCACCTACCTCATCTGTGACGCCTTCTTCTGTAAACAGCTATTTCTGGTTGACATCTGTTGCGGGGGGGGGGGGGACACATGTTCGTCCCTTCAAAATTAGACTTCTTTCTCAGAAATTTCATATCAATAAGATAACTGAAGAAGAAAGAAAATAGATAAGGGAAGAAAGTTAATCTTTATAATCTTTACAGTTAGTTATATTAATATAACTGATTTAATTATTATTTATCTTTTAATTTTCCTTTAAAAAAGGTAAATTATTAGATGATTAATAAAGCTATTAATTTTGAAAATTCATTTTTATTTAATTTCCATTTTCCTCCCCAGAAATTGGAGATTAAATAAAATGAATCCTATATAATATTATTTTAAAAGTCTTGTGAAATTTTTTTTAAATTAGTTATATAATTTAAGTTTAATTAACTGTTAAAGATTATAAATTTGTATTAGTTATTATTGAGAGAAATTATAAAAAGTTGATTTAATAAATGGATATTTCCATTTATTTTTTTAAGTATTTTATAATTGATATACTGTTGAAATATTTTACTTGTTTAATACTAAATTCGTTTTTAATAAATTCCATTTTTAAATTTTTAACATCTTCTATGAAATTTTTTAATATATTATTTATTCTATAAAATCTTAGAAACTGACCAAAATATATACCTTTGCAGCAATTTAATGATATATTAGAATTTATATTGCAGTATTTTATAATATTGAAAGGTAAACTCTCAGCAGCAGAAGTTTTAAAGAAGTTTATTGTAAAGAGAGAAAACGAGCTAAACTCAAAACTAAAATGACTTAGAACAGATAACGGAACAGAATTTATCAATAAAAACCTTGAAATCTTCATAGAATCCAAAGGAATTAAACATGAACTAACTACACTGTACACCCCAAGAAGCAATGGGAGAGTTGAAAGAGCTAACAGAACACTATTAGACAAAGGCCGAACACTTCTGGCAGACTCCCAATTACCCCTACACTTCTGGGCAGAAGCTGTGAATACAGCTGCATATCTGTACAATCTAACTCCCAAAACCAATGACCCAGAAACTACCCCTATGGAAAAATGGAAAGGTAAAAAGTCATCCGTCTCTCACATCATGAGATTTGGTTGTGAAGTCTTCTATAAACTCGAGAATCATCAAAGACACAAACTAGAAGCTAAATCTAAGAGAGGAATATTTGTAGGCTATTCAAGATGCAGAAGAGCTTATCGAGTATTTGATATCACAGCGAGAGTCATTCTTGAAACCGCAGACATTCACTTCAGAGAGAACAATAATGTCATCTCGGAAGAAAAACAAAGTGATGATAATACGGACACTCACACATATTTCTTCATTCAGGAGGATGAACAGATGGACAATCATGTTCTATCAGATGTTGATATTGAAGAGTCAGCACCAGATACCATGATCAACAGACAGACAGAGTCAAGTGGATCAGACAGATCACAAAGAACTCGACAAATACCTAAAAGAATCGATGACTACGTTCTGGGTACTACAAATGAAATCATTCCGAAAGACTATGAAGAAGCCATCGCATGCGAAGACAAGAAACATTGGGAGAACGCAATGCTTGAGGAAATACAGAACATGTACTCGCATCAAGTATGGGAACTGGTACCTAGACCTGTAAACGCTAAAGTTGTCAAAAGTAAATGGGTGTTCAAAATATCTAAAGACCAAGAAAACAAAACTTACAAAGCTAGAGTTGTTGCAATGGGATACAACCAAATCCCAGGAAGAGATTACAACGAAAGTTTCAGCCCTGTAATTAAAAATGCCACCCTCAGGACTATTTTGTCAATGGCCGCAACAAAAGATTCAGTCATTAAACTATTTGATGTGAAAGCAGCCTATCTAAATGGAAACATTGAAAACACAATATTCATGGAACAACCTGCTGGATTTGTCCAAGACAGAAAAAAAGTTTGCAAACTCAACAAAAGTATTTACGGTCTACCTCAATCCGGAAGATCGTGGTATGAGAGATTCAGTCAAGTACTTCATGACTGTGGACTGGAAAAACTTAAATCTGATCCTTGCCTATTTAAATGGAAGAATGAAGACAAATACTTCTATGTAGGGATATATGTTGATGACTTTATCATTGTCTCAGATTCTGAAGATACCTCAAACAGATTCATCAATAAATTGAGACATCACCTGGAAATAAAGGATGTAACATGTAAAGGCATGTTTTTGGGAATCAAGATCATACAAGACAAGGAGGGAATTTCGCTACAGCAAAGCCACTATGTACAACAAATATTGCAGAAATATGGAATGGAAAATTGTAAGGAAGTTCCAACACCAGGTTCCAAAGAACTCAATTTGGACAATCATATTGAAAATGACAATTGTGATCAGCACACTTACCAAGAAGCCCTTGGAATGCTAAGGTTTCTAGCTGTTAACACCAGACCCGACATCGCTTACATCACTAGCAAACTTTCACAGTACTCCAGACAACCAAAACAGATGCACTGGACAGCAATTAAAATAGTGATGAGATACCTACGAGGAACAATTGACCTAGGAGTGAAATTTGAAAGAGGAAAGACTGGAATCCTTAAGTCCTACACCAGGGGTGGCGAACCTTTTTATATTAGAAGGCCAATTTTCATTTTACCATTTTTGAGAAGGCCGCATATTTATATATATTGTAGCGTTATTTGTTGTATTGTTTTACATAATTAGGTTTTGGATTTTGTTTGTGTTTGTTTTGCATGTATTGAGTTAATGATTGGTGTATATGTGTTCGTGTATTCTTTGATTTGAGTAGTCTGCTCGTTGGCAGCAATAAACGTTTATCGTTCGATTTATCTACGCCTGTTGCTTGCAATTCTTACCGCCACAAGTGGTGGAGAAGCTGGGTACCGATACCATCACGGATGCCTCTGTCAGAAGAAGCCGTCGCCTAGAAGGCCTGGAACCACGTTTTGATTTCGACGAAAAGAATAAGCCAATCAGAAAAATGTCAATATCGGCTGGAGTTAACACGGGTGTTAATACTTGCAAGCATTTGACAAGAAACCCAACTGTGTTTAGCGGCAATGGAACGGAGGATTGTGGCAAATGGATGAAGGATTACGAACGTATTGCGAGATCGAACTGCTGGGATGCCACGATGAAATTGGCGAACGCACCATTCTTTTTGGAAGGGACCGCTGGCCAATGGTATGATAACAACGAAGAAGGAATGGATTCGTGGGATATGTTTAAGGAGATGTTTAGCCGGACATTCGACAATAGCGGTGTCCTTCTCAGACGCGCTAAGGACAACCTTCAGAGTCGAGCTCAGAAGAGTACAGAATCCTGTGAATCCTATATCCAAGACGTTCTGAGCTTGTGTAGGCAGGTGAATCCCGATATGAGTAAAGAAGAGAAAGTGGCACATCTAATGAAAGGTGTGGTAGAAGATGTCTATCAGGTCATCTTGATAAAGGAAATTGATACTGTTGAAGCCTTTGTCGATTGGTGCCGAAAGGTGGAGGCTTGCAAGCAGCGACGCATCGGGAAACCAAGGTTTGAGCGACTCCCTAACGTCGCAAGTATAGAGCAACCAAACTCCTCGTCCCTGGAAGATCTGATTCGACGAATCGTGAGAGAAGAAATTAAAAGTGCCCTACATTCCGAGCCTATAGTTCCGGAGGTGAACTCCCTGAAGAAAATGATTCATGAAGAGGTTGAGAGAAATCTGACCCCAATTGCGCAGCAGGGTCCATACTACCAAGAACAACGCCGCCAATTTGAAGGACCGGCGAAACCACCCCCGTATTACCAGCAGCAAAGTCCTACAAGGCTGACAACTGCCCGAAGAAAGACTGACGAATGGAGGACGGTGGATAATATTCCCGTTTGTTTCCAATGCGGACGCCCGGGTCACGTCGCCAGGTACTGCCGAGAGCGGCGAGGGATGATGGATCGACAGCCACCGGGGAGATACCACCCTGTCCAGAACGGCCCGCGAACGATCTATAACAGCAATGAAACCCCAGGCCGCGCAAGTTACCGAAGCCCGTCGCCCTATCCAGGTCGTGACCGATCCCCAGCTGAACGTCGCCCCTCGATATCGCCAAGCCGACGATCTGGCCGATCACCTTATCGTGAGGAAAACTAGAGCAAGCGCCCTTCGCTGGAGGTAAGGTCGCTGAGGAGATTATAAATCCTCCGCCGCTCATAGCCGCTAAACTATCACAGAATATAGTTGACGTTACTATTGACGATAAAACTTTTCCTGCCCTTGTCGACAGCGGCGCTTCGTTTTCGGTTATTTCGGACCACTTTAGACAACAACACAAAAAGACTATGTTCAGTGACGCTGGCATGACACTTAGAGTTGCCGACGGGAAATATATCGTTTCCAGGGGCCGATGTACGTTACGTTTAGAAATAAATGGATTAGTACAGCCGTTTGAATTCATTGTTTTACCAAGTTGTAGCCACGACATCATTCTCGGTTGGGACTTTCTGGAGGCGTCAAGGGCTATAATTGATTGTGGTAGCGCCGAGATTCTGTTAGAAAAAGCAGAACTACCAGAGGATTCTTCGAGCATATTCCAAACTGTGGCCGCCGACGATAGCTTTATAATCCCCGCTGGATCAACCAAGCAGATAAACGTAATCAGCGAAGCTATACTCGGTGTGAGTGATGTCGTAATGGAGCCTTCGAGGATCCTCTTTCTAGAACGTGATCTGATGGTTCCCGCCTCGATCTTCGCTGTCCAGCATGGAAAAGGGAGAATTTGGATAACCAACATCGGCACATGTGATCGAACTGTCCCCAAAGGAATGTGTATTGGAGAGATACAGGTACTGGAAGAGGGTCAGCTGGCGGTCATCGGTGATGCTTCGGACACCAATTGGCAGGGGATTCTTGGACAAGAAAACTCTCCAAACATTGCCTCGATGATAAGCCCTGATCTATCCATGCTTGAAAGGACCAGGATATGTTCGATACTTGGGAGTTTCAGCGGCTTATTTGAATTTAATAAGTTTCCGTCTAATCTGACGAGCACAGCCAAGCACAAGATAAATACAGAGGACCATCCCCCGATTAAACGCCGTCCATTTCGAGTGTCGCAGGTCGAACGTCAAACCATTCAGAATGAGGTCGACAAAATGTTGAAAGGAGGTATAGTTCAGCTTTCCGAAAGTCCTTGGTCCTCTCCTGTGGTATTAGTGAAAAAGAAAAATGGTAGTTGGCGTTTCTGTGTCGATTACAGACACCTGAATAAAATCACAAAAAAGGATGTATATCCACTACCAAGGATTGACGATACACTCGATTGCTTAAGAGGGGCGAGTTATTATTCTTCCATGGACCTCCGTTCTGGTTACTGGCAGATTGAGGTGGATGAGGCAGATCGCGAAAAGACCGCCTTCATTACACCCGACGGATTGTACGAGTTCAAAGTTATGCCTTTCGGGCTGTGTAACGCCCCAGCGACATTTGAAAGAATGATGGATACCTTGCTGAGGGGGTTGAAGTGGTCAATGTGCCTTTGCTATCTGGACGATATTATTGTGTTTTCACCCACCTTTGACGAACATGTTCGACGCCTTGAATTAGTTCTCAGGTGTCTCTCAAAGGCTGGACTTGTGTTAAATCCAGACAAGTGCTTGTTCGGAACAAAACGACTAAGCATTTTTGGGCATCTGGTGGATGGAGAGGGCGTGCACCCCGACCCGGGTAAAGTTGATGCTATGTCCAAATTCCCTACTCCCAAATCCCTTACTGATGTAAGAAGTTTCATTGGAATGTGCTCATATTATCGTCGTTTCATTAAGAATTTTGCTCAAAAAGCTGAACCACTACACAGGTTGTTGAGAAAGGACACCAGATTCGAATGGGGACCAGATCAACGGCAGGCCTATGAATCCTTGAAGTTGGCACTCGCGTCGGAACCCGTCTTGGCCCACTTTGACGAAAAGTATGCGACCGAACTGCACACCGACGCCAGTGGGTTTGGAATTGGTGCGGTTTTGGTCCAGGTCCAGGGAGGAAGTGAAAAACCGATTGGATATGCATCAAGAACGCTGTCAACAGCTGAAAAAATTATTCAACAACGGAGCGGGAGTGTCTTGCCGCGATTTGGGCGATCGGCAAGTTCCGTCCATACCTATTTGGTCGCTCGTTTACAATTGTGACGGATCATCACTCGCTCTGTTGGCTTTCGGGACTGAAGGACCCGTCGGGAAGACTGGCCAGGTGGGCCTTAAGACTTCAGGAGTACAATGTGAACGTGGTATATAAAAACGGCAGAAAACATCAAGATGCCGATTGTCTCTCACGCAATCCAATCGAAGCGAATAACCCAGGGGAATCCGAAGATGACATACCAACATTAGCTGCTTTAACTGATATCGTCGCGGAACAGCGGAAAGATCCGGTAATTGTGAGAATATCGGAGGAATGTTCGAGGAACGATTAAAACCGCTTCAAAATAATCAATGGAGCTCTTTACAAGCGGAATTTCGACCCAGTGGGGCAACCGTGGCTATTGGTGATCCCCAGGCATTTGCGCCCTGACGTCCTCAGAAGTCTCCACGATAATCCAACTGCCGGTCATTTAGGGTTGGCTAAAACCCACGATAGAATTAGGAGGAAGTATTTTTGGCCAGGTCTTCTGAGGAGCATAAGAAAATATGTCGGTCACTGTAGGGAGTGCCAGCGTCGTAAACATGCTCCCTTGCGACCGCCCGGATTGCTGCAACCGATACCACCCACCTCTGTTCCGTTCCAAAGAGTCGGAATTGATCTCCTCGGAAGATTCCCAAAATCCCATTTAGGAAATAAATGGATAATAGTTTGCACAGACTATCTGACGCGATACGCTATCACCCGAGCCTTACCATCGGCAGACGCTCAGCAAGTGGCCAAGTTCGTCCTGGAGGACGTAGTGCTTAAACATGGAGCACCACGAGAAATACTTACTGACCGGGGTAGGGTTTTTCAGTCTAAACTAATATCCGAGCTGACGGGACTTTGCTCTTCGGCTCAGAGATTTACCACGGCGTACCATCCTCAGACGAATGGTCTCACTGAGAGACTTAATAAAACCCTGGCCGACATGATGTCAATGTATGTGGACGTTGAACAAAAGGAATGGGACGTTATTCTTCCGTTCATCACGTTTGCTTACAATACGGCGAAGCAGGACACCACCGGATTCACCCCATTCAGCCTCATCCATGGACGAGAAGCTGAAACTACGTTGGATACATTGTTTCCTCTTTTAAAAGATGAAGATCAAGAGGACTATAATCGAGAGATAGTGACTCGAGCAGAGGAGACGCGATAATTGGCTCGGCTACATACACTGAGAGCGCAAGAGGGCAATAAACGACTCTACGACGCCAAACATCGAGAAGTGAGCTATCAGCCAGGCGATAGTATGGATATTTATACCCGGATATTTATACCCGTTCGGAAAATAGGGATATCCGAAAAATTAATAAAACGATATTTCGGCCCTTATAGGGTGACGAGACGCATTTCGGATGTGACGTACGAAGTTGAAAGTCTAGACACTACTAACCGCCGTCGTAAGCCAAAGGAAATTGTGCACGTAGTGAGAATGAAGAACTACCGTGACCCAGACGAACAACTGGACCTACCCGAGGATGAGCCTGCCGTCTGACAGCGAGGACGCTGTCCTTTTGGAGAGGAGGGCATTGAAGCGTTATTTGTTGTATTGTTTTACATAATTAGGTTTTGGATTTTGTTTGTGTTTGTTTTGCATGTATTGAGTTAATGATTGGTGTATATGTGTTTGTGTATTCTTTGATTTGAGTAGTCTGCTCGTTGGCAGCAATAAACGTTTATCGTTCGATTTATCTACGCCTGTTGCTTGCAATTCTTACCGCCACAATATATATATATTATATATATTATATAATATATGACATTCGTATTAGATATTTTCAATAAAATAATGAAAGTAATTGAAAACTGCGAAACAAAAATTATAGTTTTGAATTTAAGAAAAGGCCACAACTTGGGCAAGAAAAGGCCACATGCGGCCTTAAGGCCGCACGTTCCTCACCCCTGTCCTACACCGATGCCAGCTGGTCGACCACTCATGATGGAAAATCCTAGGCGGATATGTATTGAAGCTCGGCGAAGCAACTATAGACTGGAAAAGTAGTAAACAACCACTCGTTGCCCTCTCCACAATGGAAGCGGAAATGATCGCTGCTTGTGAAAGCTTCTGTCAATTCAAGTGGATAATAAACCTGCTACGAGAGCTGGAAGTATAGAATTTCATGGAAAAGCCAACTGCGATCTATACAGACAGTCAGTCATTGATCAACTGGATCTCCAGCCCTAAACAAAGCAGTCGCTGTAGACATATCAACAGAAAGTACCACTTCTTGAGAGACTGTTATGAATCCAGAGACATCTGCCTTCTGTACAAGCCATCTCAGGACCTGGAGGCGGATATCTTCACAAAGGACCTATCCCGAGACCAGATGAAGAAACACCTGGAGAACCTCAGCATCGTGGGAATAAAGACAAAGTAAGGAGGAAATTGTTACGCAAACTTTGACTTTAATCATCATCGATGCTGACGTCACTTCCAACTTCTACCTTCAACCTTTCTGTTATGTTTTATCGCTAGCTTGTTTTAACAATATTTGTATTGGAACAAGTCGTTCCTTAAATAAATATATATTTGTTTTTATCTAAAGGGATGTCCTCGTAACTACAACATACATACGTGAGTACAAAAACAACTAGAAATCCTTAAAAAGAAACATCGTATTTTGCTAAGCCTATATCAGTTTTTTTATTTGACACTAGCGGATGTACCCGGCTTCGCCCTGTAGTAAAGGTTTGTCTAACGAATCTCTCGATAAAGTTAAAAATTTCCCCGTCCCTTGAAAAATAATCGATAAGTTGAATAAAATCAATATTAATTGGTTCCCTCGGTAATTGGAAGTTGAGGAATAGTATCTTGCCTTGGAATTGTATCATTATTCTTGTCTCAAATAAATTACTGTGTCATCCTGAATTTTGTCTTTCCTAATTTTCTACATTACAAAATCATCATATCATCATGATAATATTTAGAGCAGATTGTTGAATTATAACAGATAAATTAGAATATTTATCTTGATTATTTTTAGGCGAAAAGTTATTTCAAAAATTGTATTTGCTAGAAACCTTCCCAGTACTATACTAAATAACTTCCCAAAGTTTCATCGCGTACCAATGTGTGGTTTGGTCAGGCATAAAGGACACACACACACACATACATTCATTTATATATATATAGATATCGGATATTATAAAATATATATATATCAAATAATTTAATTCTGTTTAAAACTAGCCTTCTGTTATTGATATTTTAAAGGCAAAAGTTGACCATTGACTAGGTAGTTTTCAAAATTTGTAAATAAAAGGTGACTTTAGAATTTATATATATTTAGAACGCTGTGTAAAAAGTATATAAAGAGAGGTATATTTTTTATTACATTTATTATTATGAATGCCTACAACTGTGAAAAAATATTGAGTCCATCGCGGATTATTATAATTAAATAAATAAGCATATAATTTTAATAGCAATTTTTTTTTTTGTAACCCGATCGAATGAGGAATGTACAATAAAGTTTTATTAATATACCATAGAAGATGCAAGAGTTGATGTTTATATTTGATATTTATGATTTTAAAATGAGCTTATATCAAAATAAACTTTAATATGTTTATCCCTATTTTACCAGTTATTCTAAAACTTCTAATCCAAATTGTCGTTTGGAAACATCAACGTATCGATTAATTTTTTATTTTTAAGATTTTTATTTGAAATTATCAATGTGTATTAGAAAACAATAACTTGATTTATAATATGTATAGAATCCTTCATTTCATTTATTTTGACATTTAGCTTGTGTGGCCTGTTAATTGGCAGGTTGGAAGGTTATTTGCCATATTTGTTTATCCAATTCACTTTCCCTATGTAAAATTATTATTCCCTGATTGGCTGATGGAATCGTTTGGCAATTAAAATGACCAATGGGAAGGCTCCCCTTATTTTATCATTGCAGTAAGGTCAGTAGTAAATTGATATATAGATTTTTTACTTTTAATTAGGCAATTTTAATTTATATTTAGACTTTTTTTTTTCATTTTAATATAGACACTTTCATTTTTATTTAGATATTTTCAATTTTTATTTAGACATTTTCAATTTTAATTTAGACATTTTCCATTTTAATTTAGACGTTTTCCATTTTAATTTAGACACATGGACTTTTTATAGAAAAAACTTATGTGTCTAAATTAAATGAAAAATGTCTAAATATAAATTCAAATTGTCTAATTAAAAGTTAAAAACCTATATTTTAAAAATAATCATATGCATCAAATATAGTTTAAATTTATTATAAATACAAAATTTATTTTGTCCATAATATAAATGTATATATCATTTTCCCCCCATTGAATATAAGCAAAAATATTTTGAAAACTTAATTCTTTTTTTTTTTTTTTGCTTATCCCTAGTACACGTGGTACAGGCCATGATAATCATGGTGGGTAGTTAGCGACTGCTTTTACTGTAAGCGCCCCACATGTCTACACATGTGAAAAGCAGTTCGACTTTGCACTTACAAATGTGCCAGAGCCCCGTTTGGTTACTTGCACTCGCTGGTGGGGTTGGACCTTTGCAAGAATCGGGGGCCATTGGAGCATTTTTTTTTTTTTAACAGAAAAAAGTGTCCAATGCGGGAATCGAACCCGGGTCTTAGTGGTCGAAAACCAAACGGTTTAACCAGCCTTCCACCGACCCTGGATTCTAGTGATGTTATGTGGTGCTGAGTTTGTTGTTGACATACATTAATATGTTATAACACTTTGATAAAGGTTCAGCCAACTGAAATATTGGTAAAATAAATGATATTTTGATCCGATATATGCCTTTTTTAATTAAAGGTTATAAATATAAAAGTTGAAACTGCTTACATGTGTTGATTCATTGAGTTTCTTAACAAAAAAATTGACTAAGATACTAAGTTGAAATGTCAAAACTTGCTAGAAATATGATCAAGAATTAGATCAACTATAAAAACTAATAATTAGTTCATTTTTATTAAAGCAAATAAGTAAGCCTTGGTGCAAATTTGCCCTTTTTTTTTAATTAAAAAAAAATTTTTTTTTTTTGCTTATCTCTAAGTACACGTGGTACAGGCCATGATAATCATGGTGGGTAGAAGTAGGCGACTGCTTTTACTGTAAGTGCACCACATGTCTACACATGTGAGAAGCAGCTTTATTAATATCAATTTTTTTTTTTTTGCTTATCTCTCTCTAGTACACGTGGTACCCCTTGGCAGAGCTGACTGCTATAGGGCGCATCCCCAGGTGGCGGATAGGGGAACAGCCTTCAGATATGAAGGCCAGCTGCAAAACAAGCAGAATAACTCTGACGAATAAGCAGTCGCGGACCAACAGCAGCATTGTTAGAAGAGGAGTAGACCTCTTTAAAAATCCTGACTTCAACTGACCCAGTTGATAGACCTCAGCAAGGGTCCCACTCCAGGGATACGGAGGAGCTGCGTCTGTACTCATGTTAGAGTCGGCAGCAAAGGCGTCTGCTTCCATGTTAGGAACGGCCTCAAACTACAGGCAAAGTCAGACTTTCACCAAAGTGTGCCTGGATCATGGTGCCATGATCAACGAAAGCTGCACCCCTACACCCCATTCCATGAGATCAGATGTTGATTTGCATGCTGCATCGCCCGTCGCGCAGAATAAACAGGGGCGCGGTCAGGACTTAGAGGGTTCTGTCCGATAAGTATAATACAGTCTCCACAAACTTCACACTTTGCAGCTTCCAAGCAATTGAGCATTCTGCAGTGCAACATAAATGGATTGTGCTCAACAGCAACAAAAATAAAATTCGAAGAAATAATGGAAATAGCTGAAAAACAAAAGATACAAATTATAGCCCTACAGGAAACCAAATTAAATGAAAAGTACAATCTCAAATATTAAAACTATAATATCCTCAGAAAAGACAGAAATAAAGAAGGGGGTGGCCTTGCATTTTTAATCAAGAATTTGTACTATGAAGACATAGCCATTAATATTCCAAATACATCAGATCTCGAAGCCCAAGGTATCAAAGTCTACCTCAGTCAAAACAAAACCATCAACATATTCAATATGTATCACCCACCAAACAATAAACTTATTGACGATGGAACAATGGCACAATTTCTTACAGACAACACTATTATTGTAGGTGACCTTAATGCCAAACATCAACTATGGGGATGTTCTATGCCAAACCCAAGAGGCAAAATACTTTCAAACTTATTTGACGACAATGCCTTCATGTGCTTAAATGATGGGAATCCTACCCACCATTCCTACAGCTATAATACTGCACAAGCACTTGATATAAGTTTCTCCAGTCCTGACATTTTCCACAAATGCAAATGGCAAATATTAAAAAGTATTGGAAGTGATCATTTGCCTATTTTGATAGAAATTAGCACCAAGACCAAAACCAGCTCAATTAAAGAAAAATTCTGGAACTTCAAAAAGGCTAATTGGAATCTTTACCAGCAAAACACCAATGAAGACTTTAGAAAAGCACCCACTAGAATAAAAGATCTGGAACAAAATTGGATATCTTTCAAAAACACCATTATTAAAGCAGCCAAAGTTTCAATACCAAGAGGTAATATTAAGAAATGGATTCCAAATTATACACACCAGGCAAAAGATATTCAAACACTTATAACTAAAAGAAATGAACTACAAAAAAAGTGCACCCAAAACCAAACAAATTGTAGAACTGAACTGAACATTGTGAATGCAAAAATAAAAAGGTTCTACGTAAATATGAAAAGGGATAAATGGAAACAAACTTGTGAAAACCCCTGAACCCAAGAAACCCAAATACAAAACTTTGGCATTTGGCAAAACAAATTGACAGAGCCCAGCCACAAACTGAAAACACAAATATGATTAAGAATACGGATGGTACCCCAGCAACTAATGACAAAAATGCTGCTAATCTTTTAGGTAATTCATATCAAATAAGTAGTAAAATCAAATTTGAAATAAAAGATAAGAAAGTTGAAAAAAAGGCCCGAAAGATTATTCATGACTGTAAAAATTTCACCAGAACTCATAATATTTTCCATGAAAAAATCAATATGAAAGAGCTAGATTATGCATTAGAAAACACTGACCTAAACACGACTCCTGGGCCAGATGGAATCCATGGCCAAATGATATCAAACTTGGGCAAAAATGGCAAAGAAATACTTCTTGATATTTTCAATAACTCCTGGAAAACTGGAAAATTGCCTCAAGACTGGAAAACTGCAACAATAATTCCTATTAAAAAACTTGACAAATCTGCTGATGACCCAAAAAACTATCGACCTATCTCCCTCACAAGTATTTTCTGCAAATTAATGGAAAAAATTATACTCAGGCGACTTACCTACCACCTTGACACAAGAAATCTCTTACCAGAAGAACAATATGGATTTAGGAAAGGACATGGGACAATAGACCAACTCTTAGTTTTCACACAAAAGGTAAAAGATGCACAAAACAGAAAACCAACTAACCACACCATAGCTGCTTTTTTAGACCTTACACAAGCTTTTGATAAAGTATGGAAAAACAAGTTAATTACAAAATTATACAAGCATTTCAAAATTGATGGAAAAGCTATCACTTGGATAAATAATTTCCTTAAAAATAGATACATCAGGGTCAAATATAATGGAACTCTATCTAAAACCTTCAAATTGTACCAAGGATTACCACAAGGATCAGTCCTTAGCCCAACTCTCTTCACCCTATTTATTGCAGGCATAGAAGAAAAAATTTCACATAAAACCAATATTGGACTTTTCGCTGATGACATTATTCTATGGAGCCGTAACACTAACTGGAAAAAAGCTGAAAGGGATTTGAACAAGACTCTTCTCCACCTAGAAAAATTTGCTAATAAACATAAATTAGAATTTAACCCCCAAAAATCTGAAACCTGTCTTTTTACTACCGATAAGAAACTATACAAAATAAGACCAAAAATTATTCTGAAAGAACAACAATTACAATATAATAAACATCCTAAATATCTTGGCTACACGCTGGATCCAGAAATTAACTCCAGTAAACATATTGAAGAAGTTATTAGAAAAGGAAGAGACCGACTAAAAATCCTGAAATATATTTCAGGAAGAGAGTGGGGAGCCGATGCAACCACACTAAAATTAACTTACACATCTCTAATTAGACCTATCCTGGAATATGGATATCAAATCTATGGTACAGCATCTGAAACAAATCTAAAATCACTGGAAAGGATACAACTAAGTGCAGCTAGAATTATTACAGGTCTTCGAAATACCTGCCCTAACGATATTGTACTTTACGAGGCAGACATTATGCCCTTAAAGGATAGAAGAAGCTACAATCTGCCAAAATATATAAACAAAATCAAGAGTTATGGAAACAAACACAGAACTTCCAATTACATACTTAATTGGGAATCCAATTTAAGACTCAAAAAAGAAGGCCCTCTACACCTGGCCAAAAGAAATGGATTTTTAAAATATAAAGTAGAAAAAAATTATTTAGCAGAAAAAATTTCTCCATGCAAGCCACTACAAAATGTTATTTTTAATGCCTCTTTAAATGAACCCACCAACAAACAATGCCAAAATCCAGAATACTTAAAACAATTATCATTAGAAATAATTAATAACATTCCTAAAAATGCAATAACTATTTATACCGATGGTAGCAGAGACGAGCTAGGACACACTGGCAGTGGCTGTCTCATCAAAACCACAAATGGCATTGAGAAAATGAACAGAAGAAACCCAGATTTTTGCTCAGTCTTCAGATCAGAACTTATAGCCATCTATGAAGCCTTAAAATCCATCAGAAATACTAATCATCAAGATATCTGGATTCTTACTGATAGTAGAAGTGCCATACAACACTTGAGTCACACAGGGGAACTTAGAGACAAAGTAAGCAGGAACATAATTGGCTATCTCCAAAAACTCTCAAAAACCTCAAAAATTCACCTTCAATGGATACCCTCACATGTTGGAATTGAAGGCAATGAAGCTGCTGATGTGCTAGAGAAAAAAGGCACAAAAGAACCCTTGCCACAGAAAAATAAACTTACTTTTAAAGAAATAGAAACAGTAGCCAAAACAAAAATAAACAAGAACTGGAGGATCCCACCTAAGCACAGTTGGTACAGTGGAGTGAACCCAGGAGGAGCTCTGAACATCAGAAATAGACAGCATCAAACAACACTAACAAGATTTAGAACAGGCCATCTCAAGCCACTGAAGATAGAAAATAATAACAAAATCTACCCCACTTGCCCAAAATGTAGCTTGGCACCTGCAGCTCCAGAACATATTTTGGCTTGCATTAGATGCACTAAACAGGACCTTTGGGAGAGGCCGCTGCTCATCATAAAACAGCTCGAGGAGCATGAACTCATGGAATTCGTGTAATCTTTACACAAGGGGATAAGAAACAACAACACATGGTACAGGCCATTATAATCATGGTGGGTAGAAGTAGGCGACTGCTTTTACTTTAAGTGCACCACATGTCTACACATGTGAAAAGCAGTTGGAGTAGTTCAGTTCTTTTTTTTTCTTTTAATTGTTAATTTATTTATTCATTATCCCTGGTACATGTGGTACACCCTCCCAAAATCCTATCCTACATCCTCAAAGTGGGGGGATGGTGTAAACAGGTAGCGCAGGATGTCGGGAGTTTAACTCCTGGTAGGGCCACCCTATGCTACATACCTGGCTGATGTATCAATTGTCTGTTCTCCATAGGAGCGGCTACACTCCATGTCAGGAGACCAAAAGAAGCAAAGTCACACTGAGTGGTACTTCCAGGTCTTCAGATCAACAACAGGTGCTTTCCTTCTCCGGTAAAGAGCTCTGGGAAAACCTCAGGACTATAATAGAAAAGCTGAGACAATGGAACCTAATGGAGATCGTTTAAACGACTTGAGGAATAAGCAACAACAACATATGTGGTACAGGCCATGGTAATCATGATGGGGAGTAGTAAGCGACTGCTTTTACTACTACAGGAGTAGAGTACAGGAGAGCTTGAGTATGCACCAATAAAATTAAAAGAAACTCGCACATCTCCATAAACCTCTTTCATTATATAATTTACTAGATGGGTGACCCGGGCTTCGCCCCGGGATTGACCCGTGTGCATATCTACCCGAGTGATATATATTTAGATAAGATATTTTTTTTATAATTGTTTGTTATTAGCATTATCTATTTGTTTGCATCAGCATAATTTAATCTAATCTTTGATAGAGGGCGCTGTTCGTGAGCTAAGTAGAATAATTTGAATATATAGTTTTAATAATTGATTTATATATTTTTCTTCTTCTTTCTTATCTCCACACTGGGTGAAGTAAAATGCGTCTGCCTTTGTCATTAAGACTGGGAGCACTACTCAGTGGCAGGCCGACTTAGCTCCAAAAAAAAATGGCCCTTTCTGACATGAGGAACAGACGCCATGTGCAGCCACTCCTAACATAGAGTACAGACGCTGCTCATCCTGTATCCCTGGATTAGGAGCCCTTACAGGGTACTATCAGCCGGGCCAGCTGAACCCAGGTTTTTTACCGAGCTTGTTACTGCTCCCCCTCCTCCTTTTTCATCTGGGCTTGGGACCGGCAAAGGCGGAGTTTATATATATATTTTTTAAAATAGCCTATCATCTTCTCCGTATTTTTTTACCTATGTATGGAAATTTTGGTTTGAATTAGTGAACTACTGCGAATTTGTATACCGGACATACATACAAACATTGATTTTTATATATATATATCTAAGAGATTTACATCTATTTTTTTTTTTTTTTTTTTTTTGAAGTTAGAAAGCTGAATATTTGGGTTCTGTCCTCTCCTTTTAGGTCATGCCAACGCATGGGTCAGGTGGGCGCTTTTCAGTTTGTTAAAGCTGCTGTCATGGCTTTGTCACCAACCAGAATTTGCAAATTTCTGAGATGGTCAATGAATGGAGCTTGGTTTAGCATCTATTTCAACAGGAAAGTTGACCTTTTTTTTTTTTTTTTTCAATCTAACAAAATATTTTTTTCATAATTTATGCACCTTATCCCAGTACAATATCACATTTGAGCTAGTTTGTCAAGAATCTATGTTGCGCGTCAGATGGCCCTGAGATTGTTCCTGAACTCCCCCAGGCTGCTGGCCTCCACGGCCCTGCGTAGGTTCTGCACGGTGCAGGGGGACATGGCCAACCGCAGCGATGCACTGTCTGAGCAGCGGGCCAGGCTGATGTACCAGAGCCGCAAGCGCGGCATGCTGGAGAATGACCTGCTTCTCAGGTGAGTTATCATATTTGAACAGTTTATCAACCTCTATACAGTGGTTAGGTACAGTTTGGATTTGTTGTGGGACAAGTCTTGCTTGGTGATTCTCATGACGAGAGTAGATGGTCTGGGGTTGCCTCCTCCTTTTTGTAGATGGTACATGTTGGGAAGATCTTAACTCCTGCCTTCAAATTTGATCAGCCTTGTGTGTTCTATTTTGAGGCAGGACAGACATGTGGCCTTAAAACAGAATACAAAAGGCAGGTCAAATTTGGAGGCAGAGTTAGGATGTTCCTAATATGCACCATCTGCAAAAAGAAGGAGACAACCACAGACCTTCTACTCTCATGCATAAGATTCACAAAGCATGACTTGTCCCACAACTAATCCTAAACAAGATGCATGTAGTCTCCATGACATTGTGTGACAATACAAGAAATAAACACAAGGTAATAAGACCAAATCCAAATAAATCCAACACACTTTATTTATTTGGATTTGATCTTATTACCTTGTGTTTATAATCTACAGGATTATTGATTAGAAACACAAGTTAATAAGACACCAAATCAAATAAATAATGTGTGACGGTTCTGTAACAGCATAGTTACCAAAACGTAACACATTATTTATTTTGGATTTAGTCTTATTACCTTGTGTCTGTAAGCAGTTTATGGTCACCTCAAAATACTTCTCTTTAAGGATAGTAAAACAAGATCTACCACAAAAATGTAGATCCCAGCCAGAAAGTTCATAACATTTGATAAACTGTCTTGGATAACAAACAAAGGACTTCTTCATTAGACCTTTGGCGGTTCATGAAAGAATAAAACTTGCACAATGTCCTGGAGTTGGTTTGGAACTGTCCGTCCAAAGAAGGAGTTATGAATAAGGTACAATTTGTATTATAGATTAGAAACATAAGGTATTACAGGGCTAAATCCAAATAATTGAAATGCTTGTGAAGTTTCAGTAACAGTGCTATCACCTGCTATTACTTGGATTTAGACTTGTTACCTTATGTTTCTAAAGAGCACAGCGGGATGTAAGTTCACCACCTACATAGCTCCCTCTCCCCAAGTATCTCCACAGCTGCCAATACTATGTGTGTGTGCTGGTTCCCTCTCCCCAACACTGTATGTGTGTGTGTGCTGGTTCCCTCTCCCCAACACTGTATGTGTGTGTGTGTGCTGGAGTGTGTGTGTGCTGGTTCCCTCTCCCCAACACTGTATGTGTGTGTGTGCTGGTTCCCTCTCCCCAACACTGTATGTGTGTGTGTGCTGGTTCCCTCTCCCCAACACTGTATGTGTGTGTGTGTGCTGGAGTGTGTGTGTGCTGGTTCCCTCTCCCCAACACTGTATGTGTGTGTGTGCTGGTTCCCTCTCCCCAACACTGTATGTGTGTGTGTGCTGGTTCCCTCTCCCCAACACTGTATGTGTGTGTGTGCTGGTTCCCTCTCCCCAACACTGTATGTGTGTGTGTGTGCTGGTTCCCTCTCCCCAACACTGTATGTGTGTGTGTGCTGGTTCCCTCTCCCCAACACTGTATGTGTGTGTGTGCTGGTTCCCTCTCCCCAACACTGTATGTGTGTGTGTGCTGGTTCCCTCTCCCCAACACTGTATGTGTGTGTGTGCTGGTTCCCTCTCCCCAACACTGTATGTGTGTGTGTGCTGGTTCCCTCTCCCCAACACTGTATGTGTGTGTATGCAGTACCTTCGCTGGCAAGTACCTGTACACTTTTAACGAGGCCCAGCTGAATCAGTACGACAGGATGATCAACGACCCTCCAAGTGACTGGGACCTCTTCTACTGGGCCATAGGTATGTTGGGTCTAGGTACGTAACTGTACCTAGGTCTAGGTGTAGCTCATTCTTGGGATTAACAAGGGAGGTATTCTTCACAATCTTAGCCCATACTTTATTTACATATAGAGCTAGGGTGCTATTTGGATTTAATAAAATCAACAAGCAATCCGCAATCAAAATTCAACTCCACCTTTGCCGGCCCCAAGCCCGGATGAAAAAGGAAGAGGGGGAGCAGTAACAAGCTCACTAAAAAACCTGGGCTCAGTTGGCCCGGCTGATAGTACCCTGTAAGGGCTCCTAATCCAGGGATACAGGATGAGCAGTGTTTGTACTCCATGTTAGGAGCGGCTGCTCATGGCGTCTGTTCCTCATGTCAGAGGTGGCCATTTTTTTTTTGGAGCTAAGTCAGCCTGCCACTGAGTAGTGCTCCCAGTCTTGATGACAAAGGCAGACACATTCTACTTCACTCAGTGTGGAGATAAAGAAGAAGAACAAGCAATCCAGAGCCATGTTTCTTGCACCATTTCTCTAGCTTCAGGGCCAACATGCCCTGCAACAGGAGAACTAGAAGTATGACTTCCAGCTAACTATACACACATTGATGAAGGAGTGTTTAGTTTTAGCTGGAAGTCATACTTCCTTTAAAAATCCTGAGTTCAACTGACCAGGTTGATGGTCCTCAACAAGGGTCCCACTCCAGGAATACGGAGGAGCTGTGTCCGTACTCATGTTAGAGTGCAGCAGCAAAGGCTTCCATGTTAGGAACAGCCTCAAACTACAGGCAAAGTCAGACTTTCACCAAAGTGTGCCTGGATCATGGTGCCATGATCAATGAAAGCTGCACCCCTATACCCCATTCCATGAGATCATGAACTCATGGGATTCGTGTAATCTTTACACAAGGGGATAAGAAACAACAACAGTCATACTTCTAGCTCTCCTGTTAAAGAGTATGTTGGGCTGAAAGCTAGAGAAATGGTTCAAGAAACATTGACCTGGACTTCTTGTTGGTTTTATTAAATTGTAAAGGCAAGGATGAACATGTACTATTTGGATGGGAGATTGAAAGAGAAAAAAAATAGCAACAAAGTTTAGACCTCTAATACAGTTAGTTTATCCTACACTTAATTCAATCCAAATACAGTTTTTATTCTACAATTATTCCAATACAAATAAATAAACAGTAGAACCTCCATGAGAGGATGCTTTCTCTAATGCACACCTCTTTACAAAGGATTGTTTTCATTGCTAAAATTACACCATTTTTTACTCTATTCATGATAAAAATTGTGAAAAAAAAGTTTTAAAATTATAAAATATTTTCTCACAATGAGTTTCTTTTTATTTCAAAACGCTAGCTTTCAAGTAATAATCGCTCTTCAACGGGCTTAATAAAATATCGACTATATCTTACCAGAAATATTAACAAAACAAACATGCGCAGCGTGGATATTTATTAACACAAAGCAATAACGCGCCATCTATACATTTAAAATGAAAGAATTTAAAAACACGAATGTTTCTTTTATACATAAAACAAACTTCTACTGCCCTTACTGCGATGAAAAAATATGTATTGGGAGGGCTTGGCTCATCAGTGGTGAACCCTCCCAGCAGTTTCGCCAACTTAATCCACCAGACTGCTTCTCAGAGCTCTAATACTGTATTGGACGATTCTGCTTATATACGCAGCTCAGAAGGGTGGAATCTCAGAAATGGTTTTCAAGAAAACTATGGACATAAGCTTATAGGACAGTAGAATTACATTCAAATATTTGCAATGAGCAATGCTCTTCTGCAAACAATAAAGACAAGGTCAGTTAGACATAAATTAACACAAAGCAATAACGCACCATCTATACATATAAAATGAAAGAATTTAAAAGCACGAATGTTTCTTTTATACATAATACAAACTTCTACTGCCCTTACTGCGATGAAAAAATGGTGAAAATGAAAATTGGTTTGTAATTTATTATAAATATCCATGCTGCGCGCGTTTGTTTTTGTAAATATTTCTGGTAAGATATAGTCGATATTTTATTAAGCCCGTTGAAGAGCGATTATCGCTTGAAAGCTAGCGTTTTGTAATAAAAAGAAACTCATTGTGAGAAAATATTTGTAATTTTAAAACCATTTTTACTGTTTAGTAACTCTCCGGTAAGAGAACACCTCTCCTTAAAGAAAACTTTGTCTCTGCAACTGGGTTTCCTTTACAGAGAGGTTCTACTGTATCCTACAGGTAAACCCAATCGGAAAACAGTTTATCTTACATGTAATATCCAATCCAAATAGAGGTTTAACTCTATAAGGCAACTTCTCTCTATATACAAGGTAATAAGACCAAATCCAAATAAATAAATAGTGTGTGACGTTTCGGTAACAGCGTTGTTACCATCTTCAGACAAAAGTACTGAATGCTAGAACCTTCACTTTTTTCTGAAAATGGTAACAACTCTATTACCGAAACATCACACACTATTTATTTATTTGGATTTGGTCTTATTACCTTGTGTTTATAATCTATAATCCAAATTGTGCCTTATCACCTTCTCTTTCTACAATGTGTTCACTTTTTTCTTTACCTAATCAATTTAGTTTTACAGAAAAAGATCCCTCAGACCACTATCCCTAAAGTGACCACCTTAGCCTGATGGAATATATGAGGTGGACTATTACGAAGATTTCCCCTGTAAAAAAACTATGGCATTTCTGCAAAGAGCTTTTCATTTTACTATCCCAAGTACACGTGGTACTGACCATGATAATCATGGTTGGTAGAAGTTGGCAACTGCTTTTACTCTAAGTGCACCACATATCTACACATGTAAAAAGCAGTTTGATTTTTGCACTTACAAGTATACCAGAGTCCCGTTTGATTGCTTGCGTTCGCTGTTGGGGTTGAACTTTTGTAAGAATCAGAAGCCATTAAAGATTTTTTTTTTTTTTTTTTAATTAGAAAAAGTGTCTTTTAAAGAGAGGTGTCCTCTTACCCAAGAGGTGCTAAATAGTAAAAATGGTAGAAACAAGAAAAAAAAAAGACCTAATCCAAATAATTTAATAGTGTGTGACGTTTTGGCAACAGAATTGTTACCATCATCAGACAAAAGAATAAAATTCTTGTATCTATAATCCAAATTGTGCTTTATCAGTAACAATTGTAATTTTTCAAATGAAAACTGTCCTTTATAGAGTGTCCTCTAGCGTGAGTGTCCTCTCATGGAGGTTCTACTGTATATACCATAGTGTGCACCAATTAGATTAGAGTAATTTGCAGAATTTCCATGGAATTCGATGACTTGTGTGGTTGTCTCTTTCACCCTGATAAATACAGTATAGCCTCTCCAATATTTAATCTACTATGGTGCTATTGGTGTTTGTCCTTGTCATAGGTTCAATCATCAAAATCTAGGTGGGATTTTAATTAAAGACTTTGCTAGGTCTCCCCTAACAATCAACAACATTCCATAGAGAGAATTTATTATAAGCGAAAGCCAAACTTCAAAGATGGATGTGTTTGACTATCTGAATGTCATCTTCAAGTTGATTTGTATCTCGGCCCTGATCATCCTAAGAACAACAGTGCTTGTCTTGTTGGCCCTACTGACCATCTCAACATTGGTCAGCTATGCTGCTCTGGCTATTTTCAACATGGCCGCCAGAATCCTCCGCTGGCCAGGAATACTGGATGCTCTTCCATTTGGAGGAAGCCGAAGATGTGCTCAGCCACCGACTTGTGGCCCTAATGGAGAATATTGATGTCCTTCCCCACTTTGTGATGAGGGCTTCACCATATCAGCTGTTACACCTTCTCCTCCTTGTAACCATGTCCACCATCCAAGCCACACTGAAGATGTTCTGGACTCTGCTGTTGGGGATCTTCAACCTGTTGATCTTCCACCTCTTGCTCCCATTGGTTGCTCAAGTTACTCCTTGAAGGCCTTCGTTGGGCGATGCTTCAACTCCCCTTCCTTTGTCTCTGAAGCGATCTTAACCTTCCCAATTTTTTTTTTTTACTTCTTATTTTTTGTTCTTTATATGTGTACTCTTTGTGTGTCTGTGTATATGTGTGAATTATCTATCTTTTTGAAAATGTATTTATTTATTTTATTTTTTTAATATATATACAGTTAAACCTGTTTATAGCACCCCCTCTAAATAGCGTCTTCCTCTCTATAGCGCCCGATTTTAAACATTAAAATGTAAACATTTTACATTAAAAGTGACCTGTCTATAGCACCCTATTTTTGGTAAGTCCCAAGAGGGGGTGCTATAGACAGGTTTAACTGT
>CP092872.1:79692943-79737912 GCA_030710605.1 Cordylochernes scorpioides
TGGTAAAATACATACAGTACACTTTTGTCTGATGATGGTAGCAATGCTGTTACCGAAGCGTCACATAATTTATTTATTTGGATGTTGTCTCGTGTTACCTTAGGTTTCTAATCTATAAACCAAATTGTACCTTATTGATTAAACATCTCATTATTCAACAGAAGCACCAATTTCTTGGGGTGTTTTGAGATTAGTTGGTCAACTCCATTGTAGCAAGAGACTAAGTCAAATGTCTAATTTTCATTTAAGGTATCAGCATTGTTTCCCTCTTTGGGACAATAGTACTATAAAATATATAGTAACAGATCTTGTGTAACAGATGTGACAATATGCAAAAGAGTACATATTTGCATATTCTTTAATAACAATTTGCATATTGTCACATCTGTTACAGTAGAGCATCCATGAGTGGACACAGCTCTCAACAAAAGATTCTTTTTAAATAAAAATCGAAAATCCCTTGATAGTTTTTATTACTTAAACAGGAGTAACACACTCTTAGGAAGGATTTTTGATATTTATTTATTTGAGCACAGGGAATTAATATCTAAAAGACATTTTTCATCTGAAAAATTATCATTTTTTACTATTTAGCAACTCTCCAGTAAGAGGAGACCTCTCTCCCTAAAGGAGACTTTGGCTCTGTAACTAGGCCTTGTTCTTTACAGAGAGGTTGTTCTGTTGTTTTTTTTATCCCCTTGTGTAAAGATTACATGAATTCCATGAGTTCATGCTCCTCGAGCTATTTCATGGAATGTGGTGCAGCTTTCATTGATCATGGCACCATGATCCAGGCACACTTTGGTGAAAGTCTGACTTTTGCCTAGAAGTAGTTGTACTGTAGATATAATAAAAAAAAAAGAAAATAAGACTTAATCCAAATAATTTATTAGTGTGTGATGTTTCGGCAACAACATTGTCACCATCATCAGACAAAAGAGTAAATGAGAAAAAATACCACAGCAAGTTCTTAAATAGTACTATTATCAAGTGTTTAAACAGATCAGACAAAAGAGTAAATGAGGAAAAAATACCACAGCAAGTGGTACCACAGAACTTTCTGTGGTATTTTTTTTCATTTACTCTTTTGTCTGATGATGGTGACAATGTTGTTGCCGAAATGTCGCACACTAATAAATTATTTGGATTAGGTCTTATTTTATTTTTTATTATAATCTATAATCCAAATTGTACTTTATCATACTGTAGATATATTTCTCTAACCAAGTTACACATATGGTCTCTTGATACAATTACCTATTAGTTATCAAATGTTGTTAAGACTCAATGATATAAGAATGTGTTAACACACTACTGGGTGTGACAGAATGAGTCGGGGAAATATGATATCCGTTACCTCTTTGTAGAAAAAAATGGTTTCCCCAGGGAGGTGCTGCTTATTGAGGACAACAGAGCTGCTCTGGACAAGGCCACTCCTGCCCTGCCAGAGACATCCTTCTTTAATCAAGACTGAGCTCCACATCCCTCAATCTCTGTACATAGTCCGTTATGTGTGACACTTGAATTTATTAAACTATTTATTTTAACACAAATGTACTAAGTGTCAACCTGAAACCCCACATTATTGACTCATCCATTGATGAGATCTACTCTTCCCTGGCAGACACCATCAAAAGTCTCAAGCTTTACAAGCTTGATACCAAACACAAGGTAATAAGAAAACAAAAGTATTGAATGTGAATTTGTCTGAAGATGGTAACAACGCTGTTACCGAAACGTCACACACTATTTTTTTTATTTGGATTTGGTCTTATTACCTTGTGTTTATAATCTATAATCCAAATTGTACCTTATCAAGCTTGATACCTTGTTGTTGTTGTTTCTTATCCCCTTGTGTAAAGATTACACAAATTCCATGAGTTCATGCATCTCGAGCTGTTTTATGATGAGCAGCGGCCTCTCCCAAAGGTCCTGTTTAGTGCATCTAATGCAAGCCAAAATGTGTTCTGGAGCTGCAGGTACCAAACTACATTTTGGGCAAGTGGGATAAATTTTGTTATTATTTTCCATCTTCAATGGCTTGAGATGGCCTGTTCTAAATCTTGTTCTAAAGCTTGATACCTTAGTGTGATTGAGTGGAGATAAGAAAGAAGATTTTAACACAATTTATTGGTGGACTAATTTGTGGGGAAAAGATCCGGCTGTCTGATCCTGACTTCTTTCTTATCGTTATGGACATGTTGGACAAACAGGTCCATGACTTCATTCTGGAACTCTTTGGGGATCTCTGCTTCACCTGCACACCACAAGTATAGGTTTGTAGCCACAGATAGTTGTGTTACCAATAATCATCACTATATAATCATTAAAAATAATAAATAGTAAGTATTAATAATAAGTAATAGTAGTAATAATAGTAAGTATTCATGGTTAGCCATCACCTAAGTTAGGCAACAGTTGATTGAAGTAATCCTTTTTTCATTTTTAAAAATCCTGAGTTCAACTGACCCGGTTGATGGTCCTCAACAAGGGTCCCTCTCCAGGAATACAGAGGAGCTGTGTCCGTACTCATGTTAGAGTGCAGCAAAGGCTTCCATGTTAGGAACAGCCTCAAACAACAGGCAAATTCAGACTTTCACCAAAGTGTGCCTGGATCATGGTGCCATGATCAACGAAAGCTGCACCCCTATACCCCATTCCATGAGATCATGGGATTCGTGTAATCTTTACACAAGGGGATAAGAAACAACAACAACAAAATAATAAATTAATGATAATGCTTCAATGGCCCTTGATTCTTGCAAAAGTCCAACCCTACCAGCGAGTGCAAGTAACCAAACGGGGCTCTGGAACATTTGTAAGTGCAAAGTCGAACTGCTTTTCACATGTGTAGGTAGACATGTAGTGCACTTAAAAGTAAAATCAGTCGCATACCACTCTACCCATCATGATTATCATGGCCTGTACCACGTGTACTAGGGATAAGCAAAAAAAAAAAACTATCATATGCAGTAGAACCTCATGAGCAGACACTCATGCTTGCTGACATCTTTATGTAAAGGACATTTTTTATCACTTAAATTTCCATTTCTCTCTAAAGAACACTTTGGCTCTGGAACTTGGTGTTTGTCCTTTAGAGAGGGTTTTAGTGTTGGTCTTCATTTTATTCCAATGATAAAATACATCTCAATGTTTCTAGGTATACCTGTTTTACTTGCACTCTGATTGGCTATCACATAACCATATCAGCATTGAGTTCATCAGTCAATCAGTGTGTGCAGTGTTTCTTTAGATCAGAGATTGCATTGTAACAATGGAAATTATATATTCTAAGAGATATTTTTGTCGTTCCATTAGTACTTTTTAAAAACAAACTAGAGATGCTTGATTTTCATGTTCTGTAATGGTTTTTTTGTGGCATGGGAATAGTTAGATTTCATTAAATCATTTCATTCTTGAAATGTCATTATAGGTGTGACTGGTAACTAAAGCTCTAGTTCTCCCAATATGAGTTTGATTGTTGTTACTTATCCCCTTATACAAATTCCAAGAGTCCATGCTACTCGAGCAAACATTTTTTTTTTACATATCCCAAGTACACACATGATAGAGGCCATGATAATCATGGTGAGTAGCTAGCAACTACTTTTACTGTAAGTGCATCACGTGTCTATACAGGTAGAAAGTAGTTTGAATTTTGCACTTACAAGTATGCATCAAAACACTGCTTGGTTATTTGCACTCACAAGTGGGGTTTGTACTTTTTCAAGAATCAGAGTCATTAAAGCGCAGACTTTTTTTTTTTCTTAAAAGAAACTTCTTCTAAGAAAAAAAAAAGGTTCACAATTCGATAAAATAATCCCTTGAATCAATATGTGGAGGCCTAATGTTTAAGTAAAAAAAAAAGTGCCTAAAGCCAATGAGGGACAGTAGCCAATGCTGTGTGTGCCTCATCCTGTATTAACAGACTGGAACTGAACACTAAGCACAATATTTAACATTCCTCAATGGCTAAAAGGTTCAAAATCAATTTTCAATAGTTTCTCTGCTTGATCCCCATGTTCTAAACCATAAAAATGTACAGTTAAACCTGTCTATAGCACCCCCTCTTGGGACTCACCAAACGAGGGTGCTATAGACAGGTCACTTTTAATGTAAAATGTTTAAATTTTAATGTTTAAAATCGGGCGCTATAGAGAGGAAGACGCTATTTAGAGGGGGTGCTATAAACAGGTTTAACTGTATATATATAAAAAAAAAAAACCAATACATTTTCAAAAAGATAAATAATTCACACATATACACAGACAAAGAGTACACATATAAAGAACAAAAAATAAAAAGTAAAAAAAAAAAATTGGGAAGGTTAAGATCGCTTCAGAGACAAAGGAAGGGGAGTTGAAGCATCATCCAACGAAGGCCTTCAAGGAGTAACTTGAGCAACCAATGGGAGCAAGAGGTGGAAGATCAACAGGTTGAAGAACCCCAACAGCAGAGTCCAGAACATCTTCAGTGTGGCTTGGATGGTGGACTTGGTTACAAGGAGGAGAAGGTGTAACAGCTGATATGGTGGAGCCCTCATCACAAAGTGGGGAAGGACATCAATATTCTCCATTAGGGCCACAAGTCGGTGGCCGAGCACATCTTCGGCTTCCTCCAAATGGAAGAGCATCCAGTATTCCTGGCCAGCGGAGTTCATCAGGGTGTTGACCAGCCAGCGGAGGATTCTGGCGGCCATGTTGAAAATAGCCAGAGCAGCATAGCTGACCAATGTTGAGATGGTCAGTAGGGCCAACAAGACAAGCACTGTTGTTCTTAGGATGATCAGGGCCGAGATACAAATCAACTTGAAGATGACATTCAGATAGTCAAACACATCCATCTTTCAAGTTTGGCTTTCGCTTATAATAAATTCTTTCTATGGAATGTTGTTGATTGTTAGGAGAGACCTAGCAAAGTCTTTAATTAAAATCCCACCTAGATTTTGATGATTGAACCTATGGCAAGGACAATCACCAATAGCACCATAGTAGATTAAATATTGGAGAAGTTGCCAAAATGTCACACACTATTAAATTATTTGGATTAGGTCTTATTTTCTTGTATCTACCATTGTTACTATTTAGCACCTCTTGGGTAAGAGGACACCTCTCTTTAGAAGACAATTTTTCTAATAAAAAAAAAATGTTTCAATGGCTTCCAATTCTTGCAAAAGTCCATCCCCACCAGCGAGTTCAAGTAACCAAACGGGACTCTAGCACACTTGTAAGTGAAAAAGTCAAACTGCTTTTCACATGTGTAGACATGTAGTGCACTTAAGAGTAAAAGCAGTCGCCAATTTCTATCCACCATGATAATCATGGTCAGTACCACGTGTACTTGGGATAGTAAAATGAAAAGCTCTTTGCATAAATGCCATAGTTTTTTTGACAGGGGAAATCTTCGTAATAGTCCACCTCATATACTCTATCCGGCTAAGGTGGTCATTTGAGGGATAGTGGTCTGCGATATCTATTTCTGTGAAACTAGATTGAATAGGTCAAGAAAAAAGTGAACACATTGTAGAAAGAGAAGGTGATAAGACACAATTTGTATTATAGATTATAAACACAAGGTAATAAGACCAAATCCAAATAAATAAATAGTGTGTGATGTTTCAGTAACAGCATTGTTACCATCTTCAGACAAAAGTGAAGGTTCTAGCATTCAGTACTTTTGTCTGAAGATGGTAACAACGCTGTTACTGAAACGTCACAACACACTATTTATTTGTATTTGGTCTTATTACCTTGTAGAGAGAGAGAAGTTGCCTTATAGAGTTAAACCTCTATTTGGATTGGATATTACCTGTAGGATAAACTGTTTTCCGATTGGGTTTACCTGTAGGATACAGTAGAACCTCTCTGTGAAGGAAACCCAGTTGCAGAGACAAAGTTTTCTTTAAGGAGAGGTGTTCTCTTACCGGAGAGTTACTAAACAGTAAAAATGGTTTTAAAAAATTACAAAATATTTTCTCACAATGAGTTTCTATTTATTACAAAACGCTAGCTTTCAAGCGATAATCGCTCTTCAACGGGCTTAATAAAATATCGACTATATCCTACCAGAAATATTTACAAAAACAAACCAATTTTCATTTTCACCATTTTTTCATCGCAGTAAGGGCAGTAGAAGTTTGTATTATGTATAAAAGAAACATTCGTGCTTTTAAATTCTTTCATTTTATATGTATAGATGGCGCGTTATTGCTTTGTGTTAATTTATGTCTAACTGACCTTGTCTTTATTGTTTGCGGAAGAGCATTGCTCAATGCAAATATTTGAATGTAATTCTACTGTCCTATAAGCTTATGTCCATAGTTTTCTTGAAAACCATTTCTGAGATTCCACCCTTCAGTGCTGCGTATAAAAGCAGAATGAACCAATACAGTATTGGAGCTCTGAGAAGCGGTCTGGTGGATTAAATTGGCAAAACAGCTGGGAGGGTTCACCACTGATGAGCCAAGCCCTCCCAATATATTTTTTCATCGCAGTAAGGACAGTAGAATTTTGTATTATGTATAAATGAAACATTTGTGTTTTTAAATTCTTTCATTTTAAATGTATAGATGGCGCGTTATTGCTTTGTGTTAATAAATATCCACACTGCGCGCGTTTCTTTTTGTAAATATTTCTGGTAGGATAAAGTCGATATTTTATTAAGCCCGTTGAAGAGAGATTATCACTTGAAAGCTAGCGTTTTGTAATAAAAAGAAACTCATTGTGAGAAAATATTTGTAATTTTAAAACTTTTTTTCACAATTTTTATCATGAATAGAGTAAAAATGGTGTAATTTTAGCAATGAAAACAATCCTTTGTAGAGAGGTGTGCATTAGAAAAAGCGTCCTCTCATGGAGGTTCTACTGTTAATTTATTTGTATTGGAATAATTGTAGAATAAAAACTGTATTTGGATTGAATTAAGTGTAGGATAAACTGTATTAGAGGTCTAAACTTTATTTGCTGCTATTTTTTCTTTCAATCTCCCATCCAAATAGGGCAACATGCTCTTTAACAGGAGAGCTAGAAGTATGACTGTTGTTGTTGCTGTTTCTTATCCCCTTGTGTAAAGATTACACGAATCCCATGAGTTCACGATCTCATGGAATGGGGTATAGGGGTGCAGCTTTCGTTGATCATGGCACCATGATCCAGGCACACTTTGGTGAAAGTCTGACTTTGCCTGTAATTTGAGGCTGTTCTTAACATGGAAGCCTTTGCTGCTGCACTCTAACATGAGTACAGACGCAGCTCCTCCGTATTCCTGGAGTGGGACCCTTGTTGAGGACCATCAACCGGGTCAGTTGAACTCAGGATTTTTAAAGGAAGTATGACTTCCAGCTAAAACTAAACACTCCTTCATCAGTGTGTGTATAGTTAGCTGGAAGTCATACTTCTAGTTCTTCTGTTGAAGGGCATGTTGTCCTGAAAGCTAGAGAAATGGTGCAAGAAACATGGCCCTGGATTGCTTGTTCTTCTTCTTTCTTATCTCCACACTGAGTGAAGTAGAATGCGTCTGCCTTTGTCATCTAGACTGGGAGCCCTACTCAGTGGCAGGCCGACTTAGCTCCAAAAAAATGGCCACCTCTGACATGAGGAACAGACACCATGTGCAGTACAAACACTGCTCATCCTGTATCCCTGGATTAGGAGCCCTTACAGGGTGCTATCAGCTGGGCCAGCTGAGCCCAGGTTTTTTAGTGAGCTTGTTACTGCTCCCCCTCTTCCTTTTTCATCCGGGCTTGGGACCAGCAAAGGTGGAGTTGAATTTTGATTGCGGATTGCTTGTTGATTTTATTAAATCCAAGGGGGGGTCGGTGGAAGGCTGGTTAAACCGTTTGGTTTCGACCACTACGACCCGGGTTCGATTCCCGCATTGGACACTTTTTTCTGTTTAAAAAAATATATGCTCCAAATGCCCCCGATTCTTGCAAAAGCCCAACCCCACCAACGAGTGCAAGTAACCAAACGGGGCTCTGGCACATTTGTGAGTGCAAAGTCGAACTGCTTTTCACATGTGTAGACATGTGGTGCGCTTACAGTAAAAGCAGTCGCTAACTACCCACCATGATTATCATGGCTTGTACCACGTGTACTAGGGATAAGCAAAAAAAAAAAAAAATTAAATCCAAATAGCACCCTAGCTCTATATGTAAATAAAGTATGGGCTAAGATTGTGAAGAATACCACCCTTGTTAATCCCAAGAATGAGCTACACCTAGACCTAGGTACAGTTACGTACCTAGACCCAACATACCTATGGCCCAGTAGAAGAGGTCCCAGTCACTTGGAGGGTCGTTGATCATCCTGTCGTACTGATTCAGCTGGGACTCGTTAAAAGTGTACAGGTACTTGCCAGCGAAGGTACTGCATACACACACATACAGTGTTGGGGAGAGGGAACCAGCACGCACACACACACACATACAGTGTTGGGGAGAGGGAACCAGCACACACACACACATACAGTGTTGGGGAGAGGGAACCAGCACACACACACACATACAGTGTTGGGGAGAGGGAACCAGCACACACACACATACAGTGTTGGGGAGAGGGAACCAGCATACACACACATACAGTGTTGGGGAGAGGGAACCAGCACACACACACACATACAGTGTTGGGGAGAGGGAACCAGCACACACACACACATACAGTGTTGGGGAGAGGGAACCAGCACACACACACACATACAGTGTTGGGGAGAGGGAACCAGCACACACACACACATACAGTGTTGGGGAGAGGGAACCAGCACACACACACACATACAGTGTTGGGGAGAGGGAACCAGCACACACACACACATACAGTGTTGGGGAGAGGGAACCAACACACACACACACATACAGTGTTGGGGAGAGGGAACCAGCACACACACACACATACAGTGTTGGGGAGAGGGAACCAGCACACACACACATACAGTGTTGGGGAGAGGGAACCAGCACACACACACATACAGTGTTGGGGAGAGGGAACCAGCACACACACACATACAGTGTTGGGGAGAGGGAACCAGCACACACACACATACAGTGTTGGGGAGAGGGAACCAGCACACACACACATACAGTGTTGGGGAGAGGGAACCAGCATACACACACATACAGTGTTGGGGAGAGGGAACCAGCACACACACATAGTATTGGCAGCTGTGGAGATACTTGGGGAGAGGGAGCTATGTAGATGGTGAACTTACATCCCGCTGTGCTCTTTAGAAACATAAGGTAACAAGTCTAAATCCAAGTAATAGCAGGTGATAGCACTGTTACTGAAACTTCACAAGCATTTCAATATTTTGGTTTTGGCCCTGTAATACCTTATGTTTCTAATCTATAATACAAATTGTACCTTATTTATAACTCCTTCTTTTTTGGGCGGTCAGCTCTAAACCAACTCCTGGACATTGTGAAAGTTTTATTATTTCTTGAACCGCCAAAGATCTAATGAAGAAGTCCTTTGTTTGCCATCCAAGACAGTTTATCAAATGTTATGAACTTTCTGGCTGGGATTTACATTTTTGATATTTTTGGTAGATCTTGTTTTACTATCCTTAAAGAGAAGTATTTTGAGGTGACCATGAACTGCATACAGACACAAGGTAATGAGACTTAATCCAAAATAAATAATGTGTTACGTTTTGGTAACTATGCTGTTACAGAACCGTCACACATTATTTATCTGATTTGGTGTCTTATTAACTTGTGTTTCTAATCAATAATCCTGTAGATTATAAACACAAGGTAATAAGACCAAATCCAAATAAATAAAGTGTGTTGGATTTATTGATTTATTTGGATTTGGTCTTATTACCTTGTGTTTATTTCTTGTATTGTTACACAATGTCATAGAGACTATTTACATGTATCTTGTTTAGGATTAGTTGTGGGTTGTGGGACAAGTCATGCTTTGTGAATCTTTTGCATGAGAGTAGATGGTCTGGAGTTGTCTCCTTCTTTTTGCAGATGGTGTATATTAGGAAAATCCTAACTCTGCCTCCAAATTTGACCTGCCTTTTGTATTCTGTTTTAAGGCCACATGTCTGTCCTGCCTCAAAATAGAACACACAAGGCAGAACAAATTTGAAGGTGGAGTTAGAATCCTCCCAACATGGAGGAGACAACAACCCCAAACCATCTACTCTCATGCATGAGAATCACCAAACACGACTTGTCCCACAACAAATCCAAACTGTACCTAACCACTGTATAGAGATTGATAAACTGTTCAAATATTGTGACTCACCTGAGAAGCAGGTCATTCTCCAGCATGCCGCGCTTGCGGCTCTGGTACATCAGCCTGGCCCGCTGCTCAGACAGTGCATCGCTGCGGTTGGCCATGTCCCCTTGCACCGTGCAGAACCTACGCAGGGCCGTGGAGGCCAGCAGCCTGGGGGAGTTCAGGAACAATCTCAGGGCCATCTGACGCACAACATAGATTCTTAACAAACTAGTTCAAATGTGATATTGTACTGGGATAAGGTGCATAAATTATGAAAATATATTTTGTTAGATTGAAAAAAAAAAAAGGTCAACTTTCCCATTGAAATAGATGCTAAACCAAGCTCCATTCATTGACCATCTCAGAAACTTGCAGATTCTGGTTGGTGACAAAGCCATGACACCAGCTTTAACAAACTGAAAAGCGCCCACCTGACCCATGCGTTGGCATGACCTAAAAGGAGAGGACAGAACCCAAATATTCAGGTTTCTAACTTCAATAGATGTAAATCTCTTAGATATCTTATTTATATAAAAATGAATGTTTGTTTGTTTGTATGTCCGGTATACAAATTCGCAGTAGTTCACTAACTCAAACAAAAATTTCCATACATAGGTAAAAAAATACGGGGAAGACGATAGGCTATTTTAAAAAATCTATAAATCAATTATTAAAACTATATATTCAAATTATTCTACTTAGCTCATGAACAGCGCCCTCTATCAAAAATTAGATTAAATTATGCTGATGCAAACAAATAGATAATGCTAATAACAAACAATTATAAAAAAAATCTTATCTAAATATATATCGCTCGGGTAGATATGCACACGGGTCAATCCCGGGTCACCCGTCTAGTAAATTATATAATGAAAGAGGTTTATGGAGATGCGAGTTTCTTTTCATTTTATTGGTGCATACTCAAGCTCTCCTGTACTCTACTCCTGTAGTAGTAAAAGCAGTCGCTTACTACTCCCCATCATGATTACCATGGCCTGTACCACATATGTTGTTGTTGCTTATTCCTCAAGTCGTTTAAATGATCTCCATTAGGTTCCATTGTCTCAGCTTTTCTATTATAGTCCTGAGGTTTTCCCAGAGGTCTTTACTGGAGAAGGAAAGCACCTGTTGTTGATCTGAAGACCTGGAAGTACCACTCAGTGTGACTTTGCTTCTTTTGGTCTCCTGACATGGAGTGTAGCCGCTCCTATGGAGAACAGACGCTACCAATTGATATATTAGCCAGGTATATAGCACAGGGTGGCCCTACCAGGAGTTAAACTCCCGACATCTTGCGCTACCTGTTTACACCCTCCCACCACTTTGAGGCTGTAGGATAGGATTTTGGGAGGGTGTACCACATGTACCAGGGATAATGAAAAAATAAATTAACAATAAAAAAAAAAAAAAAACTGAACTACTCGAACTGCTTTTCACATGTGTAGACATGTTGTGCACTTACAGTAAAAGCAGTCGTCTACTTCTACCCACCATGATTATCCTGAACCAAGTGTACTAGAGATAAGCAAAAAAAAAAAAAAATTGATATTAATAAAGCTGCTTCTCACATGTGTAGACATGTGGTGCACTTACAGTAAAAGCAGTCGCCTACTTCTACCTACCATGATTATCATGGCCTGTACCACATGTATTTAGAGATGAGCAAAAAAAAAAATTTTTTTTTAATTAACAAAAAGGGCAAATTTGCACCAAGGCTTACTTATTTGCTTTAATAAAAATAAACTAATTATTAGTTTTTATAAATTGCAAGTTAATCTAATTCTTGATCATATTTCTAGCAAGTTTTGACATTTCAACTTAGTATCTTAGTCAATTTTTTTCTGTTTAGAAACTGAATGAATTGTTGGATTTAATTTCCAAGCTTATTATCATTGATGACATTTTATTGATATTTGACTACTCTGATGTTGTTGCTTTTGTTCAATAGAGCACATATATATTTTGATTGCTGTATTTCCCATTATATTTTTTCTTTCTATTATGTTATAATTGTAATGTTTGTATGATTAAATGAAATCATTAATTAAAAAACTCCTTCATCAATCAACACATGTAGGTAGTTTCAACTTTTATATTTATAATCTTTAAATAAAAAGGCATATTGTAGAACAAAATTTGAAAAATATCCCGCATGCGTTTCTTTTGAACGAATAATCAAAATTTATTTTAAGGAGAAATAACGATTATTTCTAACCTTAGGGATGAAGTATGAAAGGATGAATTGTGAAGAGTAATGATAAACAGAAAAACAAAGTGTCCAGGGATGGGAGTCGAACCCACAGTGTTCTGCTTACCGGGCAGATGCCATGTCCACTAGGCTTTATTTTTCCGTTCATCATTGCTCTTCACAATTCATCCTTTCATACTTCATCCCTAAGGTTAGAAATAATCGTTATTTCTCCTTAAAATAAATTTCTATTTTTCGTTCAAAAGAAACATTTGCGAGATATTTTTAAAATGTCGTTCTACAATCATAAGCCACATTATATTGGCATATATTGGATCAAAATATAATTTATTTTACCAATATTTCAGTTGGCTGAACACCAACCTTTATCAAGGTATTATATTATTGTACGTCAACAACAAACTCAGCGCCACATAACATCAACAGAATTAAGTTTTTAAAATATTTTGCTTATATTCAATGGGGAGGGAAAAAAAATTGATATATAAATTTATATTATGGGGACAAATTTTATTTTAATCAAATTTCATGGATAAATTTAGTAAAATATGGGTGTGAATATTTTGAAAATTAACAATAACACCTATTTTATATTTTTATAATTATTTGTACTTATAATAAGTTTAAAGACCTTTTTCATTTTAATTTAGACACACATACTTTTCTATAAAAAGTCCATGTGTCTAAATTAAAATGAAAAATGTCTAAATTAAAATGGAAAATGTCTAAATTAAAATTGAAAATGTCTAAATTAAAATTGAAAATATCTAAATAAAAATTGAAAATATCATGAATAAAAATGAAAGTGTCTATATTAAAATGAAAAAAAAAAAAGTCTAAATATAAATTAAAATTGCCTAATTAAAAGTTAAAAATCTATATATCAATTTACTACTGACCTTACTGCAATGATAACATAATGGGAGCCTTTCCCATTCGTCATTTTAATTGCCAAACGACTCCATCAGCCAATCAGAGAATAATAATTTAACATAGGGAAAGTGAGTTGGATAAACAAACATGGCAAAGAACCTTCCAACCTGCCAATTAACGGGCCACACAAGCTAAATGTTAAAATAAATGAAATGAAGGATTCTATATATGTTATAAATCAAGTTATTGTTTTCTAATACACATTGATAATTTCAAATAAAAATCTTATGAATAATTAAAAAAAATAATCGATACGTTGATGTTTCCAAACGACAATTTGGATTAGAAGTTTTAGAATAACTGGTAAAATAGGGATAAACATATTAAAGCTTATTTTGATATAAGCTCATTTTAAAATCATAAATATCAAATATAAACATCAACTCTTGCATCTTCTATGGTATATTAATAAAACTTTATTGTACATTTCTCATTCGATCGGGTTACAAAAAAAAAAAAAAAATGGTATTAAAATTATATGCTTATTTATTTAATTATAATAATCCGCGATGGACTCAATATTTTTTCACAGTTGTAGGCATTCATAATAATAAATATAATAAAAATATACCTCTCTTTAAATACTTTTTACACAGCGTTCTAAATATATATAAATTCTAAAGTCACCTTTTATTTACAAATTTTGAAAACTACCTAGTCAATAGTCAACTTTTGCCTTTAAAATATCAATAACAAAAGGCTAGTTTTAAACAGAATTAAATTATTTGATATATATATTTTATAATATCCGATATCTATATATATAAAAATGAATGTATGTGTGTGTGTGTGTGTCCTTTATGCCTGACCAAACCACTCATTGGAACGCCATGAAACTTTGGGAAGTTATTTAGTATAGTACTGGGAAGGTTTCTAGCAAATACAATTTTTGAAATAACTTTTCGCCTAAAAATAATCAAGATAAATATTCTAATTTATCTGTTATAATTCAACAATCTGCTCTAAATATTATCATGATGATACGATGATTTTGTAATGTAGAAAATTAGGAAAGACAAAATTCAGGATGACACGGCAATTTATTTGAGACAAGAATAATGATACAATTCCAAGGCAAGATACTATTCCTTCAATTTCCAATTACCGAGGGAACCAATTAATAATGATTTTATTCAACTTATCGATTATTTTTCAAGGGACGGGGAAAATTTTAACTTTATCGAGAGATTCGTTAGACAAACCTTTACTCGGGTAAAACTGGGTGAATGTTTGCGCGACCAACATTTTTTTTTGTAAAAAGAGGGGTTAATCCTTCCTTATATATATAAAAATGAAATGCGAAATCGATGTTTGTTATCGCATCACGCAAAATCTACTGACTCAATCATTATGGAATTTCGCATGTAGGTAGCTGAAGATTTCGTTTAACATATAGGCTATTCAAAAAACTAAAAAAAGTTAATGTGCTTTTTTTAAAAATAAAAACCAAAAAGCGTTAGTTCCAGTCTTTTACCGCTAGGGCGCAGCACTGGTCGCGACGATAAATGAATTTGATTTTTTTAAAGCATCGGTGGTTCAGTGGTAGAATGCTCGCCTGCCACGCGGGCGGCCAGGGTTCGATTCCCGGCCGATGCATTTTTTTTAACAATTTTTAAAACTCATTTATATTATATATATCTATATTAATAAAATCCTTATCCTTTATATATCCTTTATATTATATTATATTATATATACAGGGTGTACCAGGTAAATTGGGACTAACTTTGACAGTCCATAAAACAAAAACTACTTGAGATTTAAAACTTGTTTTTTTTTTCATTACGTAGCCATATTCATGTAAAATGCAACAGTACATGTGTGCGCAGTGTAGTGATGAAGAGTAACCGAGAATTTGAAAATCGAGCTGCCATCATCGTTGCTCTGCGCGCCGGAAGGAGCCCCAAAGAGATAGTGGATTTTCTTAAGTTGCCCAAAACCACTATTTATCGTGTCAATAAGCAGTTTGATGAGGCCGACAGTAACAAAGAGGGGATAGCTACAAGGAAAAAGCACTCGCGTCGATTGGACAGGGTAAGAGGCGAAGAATTTGTCAAAAATGTCAAGGAGAAGATTGATGGAAACCCTGGGAAGAGCATGAGGGCCATAGCCAAGGAAATGGACGTTGGCTCTATGACAATTGTCAGAACTATCCATGAGGACCTTGGTCTCAAGTCTTATGCCCTTCGGAAAGGTCAGTTGCTGACTGAGAATATGAAGAATAACAGAAAAGGAAAGGCTGCTGCCCTCCTCAACAACCTGAAACACGACTCTTTTGGCATGCTAAGGTTCTTCTCTGACGAAAAGAACTTTGACGTGGACCAAAAGGTAAATCCCAGGAATGATCGCTGGATCTGTAAAGACCCCTCAGAGATACCTGTCGTGATGCACACGAAATTTCCTGCCTCCGTAATGGTCCTTGGCGTTATCAGCAGTGAAGGTGATGTCATGCCTCCCCATTTCTTTGAGAAGGGCCTTAGGATGAACGCTGACACCTACATCAATGTTCTGGAGACCGTTGTGAAGCCTTGGATGGACATGGTGGCCGCAGGAAGGAAGTATGTCTTCCAACAGGACTCAGCTCCAGCCCATAAGGCAAAAAAGACACAATCGTGGCTGACACGTAACGTCCCTAGTCACTGGGGTCCTGATATTTGGCCCCCTAATTCTCCAGATTGCAATCCCCTCGACTACTATGTATGGGGCGTTGTTGAGAGAGGTGTCAACAAAGCTCCTCATACCACCATCCAGTCTGTCAAGAAAGCAGTTCACACGGTGATGACCCAAATGGACAAGGTCATCGTCGCCAAGGCCTGTGCTTCATTCCGCACTCGCCTCGAGACTGTTGTAGCTAATAATGGAAACTACATTGAATAAATAAAAACTATATCCTTTTATCTACTACTGTGTCAAATTTCATTCGGATATTTTAATTTTTACTTGCAAAAAATTTCGGTTAAAATACCATTGTTGAAATTCCCAATTTACCTGGTACACCCTGTATATATAAAAATGAAATGCGAAATCGATGTTTGTTATCGCATCACGCAAAATCTACTGACTCAATCATTATGGAATTTCGCATGTAGGTAGCTGAAGATTTCGTTTAACATATAGGCTATTCAAAAAACTAAAAAAGTTAATGTGCTTTTTTTAAAAAATAAAAAACCAAAAAGCGTTAGTTCCAGTCTTTTACCGCTAGGGCGCAGCACTGGTCGCGACGATAAATGAATTTGATTTTTTTAAAGAGCATCGGTGGTTCAGTGGTAGAATGCTCGCCTGCCACGCGGGCGGCCAGGGTTCGATTCCCGGCCGATGCATTTTTTTTTTAACAATTTTTAAAACTCATTTATATTATATATATCTATATTAATAAAATCTTCTATGTAAATGGAAATTTCATAAGTGGTGTTCGCTAAAAACTTTCGTTACAATGCATCAATTTCGACCAAATTTTCAACATTTATGTAAAACGAGATGGAGCAGGTTTTGCTTAACATCAAAATATTTTTCCTAACTTTAAAATACATAACTTTGCTGTAATCGATAAAATACAAAAAAATTCAACAGAGTTAATTTTATTTATATATAAATACAAAAAAAAAATCAGCAATTCATTCAACTCAATCTAAAAAAATATTCAAAACAAGCAATTTTAAGATAACACCATATGTAAAACAGTCGGCCAAGAAAACAACAACGATATTACATCTTTCTCACATATTCACACACAATCTTGATTAATAATTAAAACTAATCTTTAGCATTGTTTATTATACTTCATAATATATAATATTCGTTAGGCAAACTTTCACTCGGGCGAAGCCGGGTACACACCGCTAGTAATATTATAATTGTTATTTTATATTATCAGCTCACACACACACCTCACAGTGATAAGTAAGACTTAATGGCAAATAAAATCGACCTTATTTAATAAGAGTATGTAACAAAGTAAAAAGAAATATTACCACTATATTGCGCTTCCTAACACAATATACAAATTATAGAATTAAAAAAGAAGGAGAAAGTATGAGCCATTGGCAAGGAATATATGTCAATGAAGAAAATTCCAGTGAAGTTGTCCTTATTTTCAATGCAAGGGTGTTACCTTGACTATTCTGCATTAAAATCGTCTTTTAGGATCCGTTTTGGACTCTGCCCCAACAATGAACATTATAACAGTATGATTCTGATGAAACAAGATTCTCTGCGGGATATTGGATGTGAAGGATACCCTTTGACCAGATCCTCCAGACCACCATGGCACATCATGCTGATTCCTCCTGTAGCCTGAAGGAGTGTCCAGTGACCTAATGACTCATCCTACATCCTGGGAAGAACTTTTAATGACCTGAGGGATATCCAATTGCATCATCCAATTTTATCTTTTTTCTGCATTCCTTTTTCACTGTGCTTGATCATCAAAGCAATTTTTTAAAAATAGTTACAGAAACTTTTAAAAATTCAGATGAATTATTTAATAACTAATTTTAAAAAATCACAAATTGATTCTATAATTCCTGAGAATTTTTAAATTTATTATTCTTTCCTAAATAAAATGTAATGATTTAAGTAATTCTCACGAATTATTTAATTAATTTGTATTGGTATTTGTAATTTGTTGAATGACCCTGCAACGCCCAGTTTTACCGATTAAATGTTTTTATTCAAATACTATTCGTTACAATTATAAATTGGCGCCGTGGATGTCACTCAGGTGAAACGTCCCGCTCCAAACTTTGTTTTTGAAAATATAAAAATAAAATGTAAATTTTCACAACGATATTTGAAAATTCTATCGTTTTGATTCAAATACTATTCGCTGCAATTATAAATTGGCGCCGTGGATGTCACTCTTGTGAAACGTCCCGCTCCAAACTTTGTGTCTGAGAAGCGATATTTTTATAAGGAGATGATCTGGCTTTGTGTCTTCTGCATGAATGAATGTTTTTCTGTTAGAATTTTGTTCCTGCATACTAAAAATGAACTGGTTTCACCAGTGGTGTATGCTTTTTGGATTTTTTCCCGATATTATTTTGCATCTGATAATCAAACATGATACAGCAATATTGTTATAATCATTTTCTGACTAAAAAACAACTATTTTTGCCCAGAACCTGTGAATTTCAAATTTCTTGGCTAAAAATCCAATAAATATCTCTTCCAGATTTTTCTCTATGTCCTGTTAAAACACGTTTTACATGTACATTAGGTCAGCTGATATTATCTCCCATCTTCACCGCTAGAGGCGCTGCTTGCGAGCGAAAGGGCAAATTTGCAACGCAATTTGAAAATAACTCGAAGAATATTCGGGATAGAGACCCGAAATTTTCAATATAAGTTTTTCCAGATTCTACTCTATATACTGTTAAAATTTCAGCCAGATTAGTTACGTATTGTGGACGTGTATAGCCGACATAGGAACAAACACACATACATACACTGACTTTTATATACCAGGTCTATTAGTATGAAACGCGAAAATTTTCAGTGAATTCAAAAGTTCACCAATTCCATACAACAAAAGATTTTTTATTCAAAGTAATTGCCCTGATTAGCTATACACTCGGACCACCTTTCAGGCAATTTTCGAATTCCTTGTCTGAAAAATTATATTTCTTTTGAGTCGAACCAGTCAACAAGCCATTTTCGAGGTATGTCTGAGTTCGAAAATTCCTGTTTTTTTAGGGCGTGTCCTAAAGATGTGAAAAGGTGGTAGTCCGACGGCGCTAAGTCTGGTGAGTACGGCGGGTGGGGTAAGAGTTCCCAGCCCAAGTCTTTTATGGTGTTTTTGACCACTGTAGCGTTGTGGGCTGGAGCGTTGTCATGCTGCAGTATAAGCTTGTTGTGCTTTTCACGCAATTCCGGTATTTTTTCATTCAATGCCTCTCTCAAACTGTACATTTGTTGTTCGTAGCGACTAGTATTGACCGTTTCGCCAGGTTTCAGGAGCTTGAAATATACTACGCCGGTCTGGTCCCACCATACGCAAAGCATTGCCTTTTTTCCTAAGCGATTGGGCCTAGGCTTCCGTTTTGGAAATTGGCCGAGCAGGCCCCACGACTTTTGGCGCATAGGATTGCTGAAGTGGATCGATTTCTTATCAGAAATTACGATTTGGTGCAAAAATGACTTCTTTTCATGCCTGGCGAGCAGCCCTTCGCAGGTTACCAGACGCCATTCTTGCTGCCTTTCGCTCAACTCGTCGGGGACCTATCTGGAAGGCTTTTGGGTCATTCTGAGGCTGTTTAAACGTAGGGAAACAGAACCTTGAGACACCTGGAGCTGTTTCGCGAGTTTCTCCTGCGTTTGGGTACTGTCGTCATCCAACAAAGCTTGCAGTTCAGCGTCCTCGAACTTTTGGTGCGGTTTTCCACGTGGTTCATTATCAAGTTCGAAATCGCCACTTTGGAATTTTTTAAACCACCCGTAACACTGTGATTCGCTCAGAGCGTGGTCGCCGTGAACTTTCTCGAGCATTCGGTGGGCTTCAGTGACACTTTTCTTCCAGTTGAAGGCGAACAACAAAACTTCCCGCAAATGGGCACTTTTTGGCTCGGAAATCACCATTTTCCACGGACTCCAGAAATTTTCCACGATTTGAATTTTTCTAAAACTCCACGCATGCTGATGCCACGTGAGTCAAAAAACAAAATGCCTTCAACAGCGCCACCGTCGGCTCAAATAAAGTTGCACAGCGCCCTCTGGCAGCCATTTTCGCGTTTCATACTAATAGACCTGGTATATAGGGATGATCTGGCTTTGTATCTTCTGCTCGAATGAATGTTTTTCTGTTAGAATTTTGTTCTTGCATACTAAAAATGAACTGGCTTTACCCGTGGTCTCTGCTTTTTGAAAAATTTCCCGTTATAATTTTGTATCTGATAATCAATCATGATACAGCAATATTGTCATGATGATTTTCTGATTTTCAGCTATTTTTGTCCAGAACCTTTCAATTTCAAATTTTCTTGGCTAAAAATCCGATAAATATATCTTCCAGATTTTTCTCTATGTCCTGTTGAAACACGTTTTACATGTACATTAGGTCAGCTGATATTACCTCCCATTTTCACCGCTAGAGGCGCTGCTTGCGAGCGAAAGAGCAAATTTGCAACGCAATTTGCAAATAACTCGAAAAATATTCGGGATAGAGACCTGAAATTTTCTCTATAAATTTTTCCAGATTCTACTATATATACTGTTAAAATTTCAGTCAGATTAGTTACGTATTGTGGACGTGTATAGCCGACATAGGAACAAACACACATACATACATACATACATACACTGACTTCTATATATATAGGGATTAAAAAAAACATATTTCACATATATATATATATATATATTACCTTGGTATATTATAAATTCCAATGCACGATCTCAGGAAATAAGCACATTATCAAGGCCAAAAATATTTCAGACTTCAAAAAATCAGGGAATACGTAAAAAAAATAAATAAAACAATGGCGGCTATCTTATAGACTCCAAGAAGAAAAACCGCTCAAAGTGGTATTAAAGGGCGTGACAGCAGCCTACAAGACTGAAGATATAGCAATTGAACTTGCAATAATGGGCTTTACTGAGACCTATGTGAAGGGACTTCATAGACAATCAACTTAAAGGCCAATGAATTTAGTACTGGTAGAATTACCGAAAAATGAACATAACAAGAAAATTTACGGAATAACTGAACTTCTCTATCAGAAAATTGCAGTAGAATCTTTCAGAACAACAAACCGTGTGACTCAATACTTCAACTGCCAGGGTTTCGGGCACGGTCAACTTAACTGCTTCCTGAAACCAAAATGCGTCAAGTATGCCGAGGAGCACCATTCGAAGGGCTGTTCAAGAAAGTCAAGTCAACTTCCCCCAAAGTGTACAAACTGCGAAGAAGCGCACACAGCCAATTATCGCCGATGCCCTAAGTTTCCAAGAGTACATCAGCAACAGCCAAGATACCCTGGTCAGTACAAACCTAACAACCCAATTCCGAATTCAAAAAGATCTGGAACACTGCCGAAAATTGTAGAACAACAAAACCAAAGCAATGCTGAGGTTGTGACAAGAAAAACTTCTCGTTCTGAAACTAAGGACCTGTGTGAAAAATTGATGGAAGTAATCAAAACATACCTACAATGAATTGCAAATTACCTTTTAAAATTATTGCTTGGAATTGTAACGGAATCAGATCAATGAAAGAAGAATTATTGCACTTTTTAGAAGATAACTCAATAGACATTGCTCTGGTCAGTGAAACTCACCTTAAACCCTCAATTGATCTAAAGTTCAGGAACTATCAAACCATTAGAACTGACCGAATTACAGGAAAGGGTGGGGGAACAGCCATCATTATAAAATCCTTTTTTTAAATATAAAAATATGCTGATTCATACTTCAAACTTGGAAATATACTTCAATTTTGATTAAACAAGATGGAACAACCCTCTTGAAATTCTCAGCAATTTATAAGAAGCCTGATGCACCATTATTGGAAGAAGATTCGAACCAACTGATAAAACACAACCACGCAATAATCGTTGCAGGAGACTGGAACTCCAAACACCCTCTTTGGGGATCAAGGACTTCTAATAACAGCGGAATCGTGCTGCACAATTTCTCTGAAAGAGAAAGCCACGACATTGTTGCACCTTCGTCACCCACGCATTACAGTCCACTCGGCAATCCCGATTTCTTAGACTTCGCTGTTTTTAAAAACATTCCCTGGACCCCAAAGGCCAGAACCACCGACGATTTATCATCTGACCATCTTCCTGTAATCTTTGAATTGAATTGTCCAAAGGATGAATTCACAACCCAGCTCAGCCGAGTAACTAATTGGATTCATTATCAACAAGATCTAATCTCCACCACGCCCCCCAGACTCCCCTTGAAAACTGAAGTAGACATTGATTCAGCAGTTGGAATTTTAAACGAGAAAATTTATAAATTCTACTCGAAAAACACCATAGTCTCATATTCCAAATTAATAAAGAATCCAAAAACCAAAGCCTTAATAAGGGAGAAAAATAAAGCTAGGAAAAGATGGCAATCAACCTGGGATCCTGCTCATAGAGCTACTTACCTCAATCTTCAAGGAAAGGTAAATCAAGCCCTTGAAGCAGAGAAATCTGAAAATCGGAATAGTTTTTTAAGCAAACTTGAATCGAGCCCAACAGACTTCTGGAAAAAAATAAAACCCATTAGGAAAAAAACTGACAAAATCACTAGTTTAAATGCAAATGGAAAAACCTTGCTGACCGACAAAGAAATTGGAAATGATCTTTCAGAGCATTTTTCCAAACACTTTTCCAAGGCGGAGGATGAGGTTCCGTCTTACCTAACAGATAACACTTGCCATCATCCCCAAGAGAATATACTATCAATGACAACGCCAAATGAAGTCAAGGAAGTGATTAAAAACCTAGGTAATCACAAAGCTCCAGGCCACGACAATATTACGCCGCAAATGACTAAAAACCTCCCCTTCAAATGGATAGTTTTCCTCGCTGGGATCTTCAATGCTGCATTTGCATTACACCTGTGCTACTTCCCGAAAAAAGACATGGAAACATGCTATTATCATAACCATTCCAAAAATATTACCTGTCAAATCACCTGAAGATCTCAGACCAATCAGCCTTCTCTCTACCATCGGTAAGGTATACGAGAGGATTGTTCTTCGCAGATTGCAGACATACATGGATTCTATAAACTTTATCATTTCCCAACAATTTGGATTCAGAAAAGGACAGCCCACAACCCCCACCAGTTAATCACAGTAATAGACTACATCTAAATAAGAAAGTCCCACAAGGAGGCAGTAGGTGCTGTTTTTCTAGACTTTACCAAAGCCTTTGATAGAGTATGGCATGATGGCTTGATAGCAAAAATAACAAAAAATCAATTTCCAAGGGATTTTATCAAATTCTTGAAAAACTATCTCCAGGACAGGACCTTTTCAATTAAGCAAGGGAATTATATAATCACGGCAAAACCAACCCAGATTGGAGTCCCTCAAGGCTCTATCCTTGGACCCTACCTATTCAACATTTACATCAACGATTTCCCTTCACATCCAAAATGTCAAACAAAACTTTTCGCAAATGTTGGAGTAGTGCTTTTAGACTTAAAAAAGGCTTTCGATATGGTTTGGCACAGAGGCCTCATCATTAAATTAACTTCTTATAATTTTCCTCAGAAATTCATCAGGTTCCGGAATAATTATCTTCAGGATAGAACGTTCTCCGTAAAAGTTGGAACATATATATCAAGTCCTCGGCAAATAGAATCTGGTGTTCCTCAAGGCTCAATATTGAGTCCAATACTTTTCAATTTATAAATCAATGATATTTCACATATCCCACAATGCCGACTAGCTCTTTTCGCTGATGATACTGCCCTGTTATCCAGCTCGCGTTCCCCAGATATTTTAATTTCCCGCCTTCAAAACTATCTTGAAATCATTTGCAATTGGTGTGATAAATGGAAACTCAATCTGAATCCAAAGAAATCTCAAGCAATTATCTTTCCTCCACGAAATAGCTTCAAGTTCACACCCAGGACAAATCTTATAATTTACTCATCTCCCATAAATTGGACCCAGCAGGTCAAATATTTGGGAGTCACTTTCGATTCTAAACTGAAATTCACCAGCCACGTGAAGGATATAATAAGAAAATCTAAAATAGCCAAAGCCTCATTATCCAATATGTTCAGTGTAAAAAGTGGTTTATCTGTTAACCAAAAATTTACTTTATACAGAAGCTGTATTCTCCCTATAGTAACATACGCATTGCCCGTATGGTTTAAATACATAACCTTGACTGATAGGAAAAGAATAGATGCATTCATGAGAATTTATTTAAGAAGTACTGTAAATGCCCCATGTTGTGTTGTTTATCTTTTATAAACTACAACTTATATATTTATTATTTAATTATAATTATTTATTTATCACACACATTTAAATTTAGTAAAGATTAATTATATATTTACAAAACACAGTCAGTGTATTGTTCTTAATTCCATTTTCTTATATTCACATCACTTATATATTTCACACTATTCTACATATTCCTCCCTTGTTTAGTTAGTATCTAATCATGTCCTTAAATCTAGAAGGAACATGTATTTGTCTTCCACTTCTAGTGATGACAGTCTTGTTTCCATTCTCATTAGGTGATTCATTTGGGTATAAACAGTCCATATCAGATATAGCAATCTGCTCTTCTGGTAAAATATCTTCTAAGGTTGCTTCTTGTTCTGGTAGATACCTTGAAGTACTAGGAAGTTCCATTCTAATTTCTGGAGTCTTAATCAAAGTGGTATTCAAATCAATTCCTTTGTTAAAATCTTGTAAGACATTGGCATGTCTTAAATGCTTTGCATTCCTAATGATAAAGCTACCTGTCTCAGTATTGACTAACTTGAATGAATTTGGAGATATAGTCTCTAGAATGATAAATCTTTGGTTGTCATAATTTGGTGTCAACTTGCTTTTCATTTCAGTGTTTGCGACAAAAACAATATTACCTTTCTTGAAGTCATGAGGCAAGGCCTTATTCTTGCTATCAGCATATTTCTTCATTCTTTCTTTATAGGCTTGATTATGCTCCATCACTTCTTTCAGATCAACACATAGTCTGATTTCTTCAGTACCCTTTTTTGGAACTGCCACAATGTTTGAGATCCATTCAGAAGCTTCATGGACTTCCTCAAAAATGCCATCTTCTATCATTTTGTCTAGCTCTTGATTGATGGCTTCTACCATTTTATATGGAAAATGTCTGCATCTCTGAGCTACAGGAGTAACATTTTCTTTTAGAGTTATTTTTTGACTATAACCCTTCACATTTCCTTGACCTTGAAAAAGGTTCATGTTTTCTTGCATCAAATTATATATATCCTTCGGAATAACTTCCTGTTGAATATTCCTTATTTTTGTTCCACGCTTTATAATTTCTAATTCGAAACTTGCTTTCTTTCCTAAAAGAGGTTCTGCTTTACCTTCAATCACAAAAATCTGTTCCTTTATAGACCTTTCACCCCATGAAACATCTGCAAAGAAATATCCACAACATGGAAGAGGTGAAGTTTGTCCATAGGCATAAAATTTCCTTTCTGTACCATTTAAAGTTGGCATTTGAGATTTAGGAAAAATATTTTTCAAATTTTCAAGTCCTATGAATGTTGTATCACTACCTGTATCAATAGTCATTGTTATTTCCTTTCCATCTATATAGATACTTTCTTTGTTATCAGAGCCTAAAAAGAAAGTGTATTCATCTGAGTCTTCATAATTTTCTGAAATATTTTGAATATTTCTTTTCTTTCCTTCAATATTTTTATATTTATTTTTATTTCTACAAACTCTATTAAGATGACCCATCTTGTTACAAAATGTGCATTTCATATTTCTAGCTCCACATTTATATGGAGGATGTGTAGTTAAGCCACATCTATAGCATTCTTCCAAATTAGGTGCACTTACCTTGGAGGTGCTTCCTTTTTGATGGTACACATTATGAGCTTTTGGTCCTTTAACAGTTGATTCATTAGCTGCTTGGAAATTATTTTTATAGTTTACTCTATTTATTGAGGTCATATCTTCATTTGTCAATACTCTAAATTCTTCTTTGGCTGTTTCAAACATTCTTGATATCTCAATTGTTCTTTGAAGATTCAAATTATCTTGTTGCAACAACTTTTCTTTCAATTGCCTATTATAGCATTTTTCTATTATCTGATCTCTGATCATGTCTTCTTCTAAATTTCCAAATTCACAGGATTTGACTAATTCTCTTAGGGCAATGACATATGAATCAATATTTTCATCTGTATTTTGTTTTCTTTGCCTAAATTTAAATCGTTCTGATACAATATTTTTTTGTGGTGTGAAATATTTAGTTAAAGCTTCTTTTGCTTTTTCATACGTATCTTTTTCTTCTGGCAAATTAAAGAAAATTCTTTGGACTTGTGGTCCAAGGCAATGCAAAAGTGTTACCCTTTTAACGTCATCTTTCTTTGTTGAAACACCGCTTGCTAATTCATAAATTAAATATGAATTCATCCAATGTTTGTACTCGGAATACAAATTTGTAGCATTAAGCTTCAACGGTAATGGAGACGTCAAATTATTTGCCATCTTCTGTTACGCTTATTTAATTATTATTATTATTTTTTTAAATCCTCGTCGCCAAATATGTTGTGTTGTTTATCTTTTATAAACTACAACTTATATATTTATTATTTAATTATAATTATTTATTTATCACACACATTTAAATTTAGTAAAGATTAATTATATATTTTCAAAACACAGTCAGTGTATTGTTCTTAATTCCATTTTCTTATATTCACATCACTTATATATTTCACACTATTCTACACCCCATTTAATCTATCAAATGCAATTTTAAAGCAGGACTTATACCAGCCTAATATAGAAGAAATATACATATCCTCGACCCAGAAATTATATCTAAAACTCTCTACTTCCCAAAATCCAGTTATACAAGAAATGTTCCAATTTGATGGAGACCTCAATCCAAGACATAAAAGACCTGGACTTCACTCTACCTGAACTGTGACCTTCCAGTCAGTTCTGAAGGCCATTTTTTAGAAATTCTTGATGCCTAACATCCACAACAAAGTGACTCGTGAGCTTTATGTTCGAATGGTACACTGTAAATTTGAGAGGAAATAAATAAATAAATAAAATGCAAATTGAAAAACCTTGCTGACCGACAAATTTTTGGAAATGATCTTTCAGAGCATTTTTCAAACACTTTTCCAAGGTGGAGGATGAGGTTCCGTCTTACCTAACAGATAACACTTGCCATCATCCCCAAGAGAATATACTATCAATGACAACGCCAAATGAAGTCAAGGAAGTGATTAAAAACCTAGGTAATCACAAAGCTCCATGCCACGACAATATTACGCCGCAAATGACTAAAAACCTCCCCTTCAAATGGATAGTTTTCCTCGCTGGGATTTTCAATGCTGCATTACACCTGTGCTACTTCCCGAAGACATGGAAACATGCCATTATCATAACAATTCCAAAAATATCACCTGTCAAATCACATGAAGATCTCAGACCAATCAGCCTTCTCTCTACCATCGGTAAGGTATACGAGAGGATTGTTCTTCGCAGATTGCAGACATACATGGATTCTATAAACTTTATCATTTCCCAACAATTTGGATTCAGAAAAGGACACCCCACAACCCCCACCAGCTAATCACAGTAATAGACTACATCTAAATAAGAAAGTCCCACAAGGAGGCAGTAGGTGCTGTTTTTCTAGACTTTACCAAAGCCTTTGATAGAGTATGGCATGATAGCAAAAATAACAAAAAAATCAATTTCCAAGGGATTTTATCAAATTATCGAAAAACTATCTCCAGGACAGGACCTTTTCAATTAAGCAAGGGAATTATATAACCACGGCAAAACCAACCCAGATTGGAGTTCCTCAAGGCTCCATCCATGGGGACCCTACCTATTCAACATCTACATCAACGATTTCCCTCCACATTCAAAATGTAAAATAAAACTTTTCGCAGATGACGCAGCAATTTCAGCACAAACTCCAAATCAATAGGAATAATAACTACACAACTCCAAAATTACATAAATAGTATAACCAAATGGTGCAATGATTGGAAATTAGACATTAACCCAAAAAAATCTCAGGCAATAATTTTTCCTCCACTAGACAATAAAAAATTCAAGCCACAATCCATCCTAAAGGTAAACCAGAGCCCTATTAACTGGACTGACAGCGTTAAATATCTTGGAGTTACCTTAGACTCCAAGTTGAAATTCAACATGCATGTCAAAAATATCATAAAGAAAGCAAAAATCGCAAAAATAACATTATCAAGCCTGTTCAACTATAGAAGCAAATTGACTACAAAACAAAAGTTTACTCTTTACAGAAGTTGTATCCTCCCGATAGTAACATACGCACTCCCAGTTTGGTGCAAATATATTACAACCACAGACAAAAATAGGATAAACGCATTTATGAGAATCTGCCTTCGGACAAGTATAGGAGCTCCATTCAACCTATCAAAAAAGATACTGAAGGAGGACTTGAACCAACCCGATCTAGAAGATATGTACCAAACTTCCCCCCGTTAAGAAATTATACCTTCAAATGCAAAATTCAAATAATCCAACCATACAAGATATTCTACAAAATAAAGGAGATATCAATCCCCGATTCCGACGACCCGGCCCTGGACGAGTGGGTAAAACCCTCGATTCCCGACAGTCATGAACCGGAATTGAATCCCGCGTTAAAGTTTTGTTTAATATGTGAATACCTTTCACATATTATTCACTGTTTCAATTATCATGAACTAGGTTTCTCTTGCTGAGCGGTACCTATTAATGTGATTTTGAACCAGCCCTTTCATTCGGTTATTTATGCCTATTTTTATCGAATGGGCCCTGGTTCTATTTCATTTAAAATATGATATATCTAAAAATATTCACAATAAAATTGAATAGTAACATCGTGAGTAAGCAAGTTGGAACAATGCTGAAATAGTAAAAAATATATAAAACGCTTCAATATGACTGGTATAAAACAGGGTGTAGTTTCAGATATCAAGTTGCATATATTGTGAAAAATAGACAAAACTTTTTGAGAGAGAGAAACATTATTTCCTGATAATCCGATTCCGCAATATTTTCATTAGGTAGAGTTTAAAATATATTAATGAAAAATCTATACTCTCGCACTCACTTTATTTTATCTTTACAAAGATAAAACTTTAATAAGACTTTGAACTGGCTGTCATTCTAGATCTGTCCGTAGAATGGGCTAATGTTCTAATATTGTTATAAGAAAGCATTATTGTCAATCTTTTTTTTTTTTTGCTTATCCCTAGTACATGTGGTACAGACCATGATAATCATGGTGGGTAGAAGTAGTCGACTGTCTTTACTGTAAGTGCACCATATGTCTGTCAGATATGTGAAAAACAGTTTGACCTTGCACTTACAAATGTGCCAGAACTCAGTTTGGTTACTTGCAATCGCTGGTGGGGTTGGACTTATGCAATAATCGGGGCAATTGGAGCATTTTTTTTAAATAAGAAAAAAAAAGTGCCTAATGCGGAAATTCTATTCTTATTGATATGTAGAATTGATATTCTACATTCAATCTCCTTACGACCACTTTTCAGACATTTTATTGAGAAGAGATTCAGGCAGAATTCTCAAAATGTGAAAACAATGAGTGCTAGAAGAAAAATTTTCGATTGAAGAAAAGCTCTTACATTTAAAAATTAAAAAATATATCAATTGGGTAAATATCTTTTTTTTTTTATTTTACTAATACGTATGCTCTCATTATTGTGTGTTCCATCCAACAGTAGCAGTTCCCCACAACTCTAAATGCCATATTTGCATATACATACACTCATGGACAAAACTTAAGGAAGTAGAATCTTTAATGTTGCTAGTCGTCTTTTTTTTTTCGAAGGAGACAGAGAAAATTTTGTTCACACTTGGTTATCTCGTGTATCTTCAATAAAGATCACTGTGTATCAAATATCTTTCAGAGTTATTGTCTGAATCTCGATATATATATGCTAAATGGTACAACTTCCTTAAGTTTTTGTTCATGAAGTATCGCGAATGGCGTATTTTTATTACAAAACTTTTGATTAAATCGTTTTCATGTTTAATATTTAAATCATTCTCAGTTGAATTGTTTCCAACTAGAGTAGGTGTAATTCGAATTGATTTTCTAATCGGTTTTTAACTGATTTCAAAATGAGAATGATCTTGAATACAATGATAGTATTTTGTATAAAAAGGAATTCATATTTTTTCTCATATAAAATCTTTAATCTTTTAAATAAAATAATTCGCCTTTATGTAAATCGAAAAAGTAGTTAGAGTTTAACTTCATTTTTTAATATGTTTTATGCAAATATTTTGGAAGGGAATTAAACTATGGAGTTTTTATTAAAATATTTACGTGTTATTTAAAAAAAAAATATTTAATTTAGTGAAAAATATATTAATATATTTGAAAATATTAAACCGATTTAAATAAAATTTTTTTATTTGAGTGTGTTATCATAGAGAAACTATTTTCTTCCTTTTCACGTCAACAGGTAGTTGGCGTTCTGCAATCCACAGGTCATAAATATAAATTAAAAAACATTTTAAGTTTATTTCTAAAGAACAACCAAGAATAATGTCTAACGACCAAGAGGAATTACCCAAAGAATCTGAAAAGATCTCTAATTTACAAGAAAATATGTGCAACCAGCATGAAAATCTATCTAACTCACAAGAAATGGAAATCGAGTCAAGTAAGCAAGAAGAACCAATGCTCAATGACCAAGAAGAACCATCAAATAATCAAGAAACAAATATACAAAAATCTGTAGAACCCCTAGAAACTTATGATCTTGAATATGGTTTCAAGAAAATTTTAGTCAAAAGAGCCAAAGGAAAATTTGCTGGTAAACGTGATACCGTCCTTGTCACTCCTGACCAAAAGAAACTACGTTCAAAGAAAGAAGTTGAAAATTATCTCGAAGCTCATCCTGAATACCCAAAAGATAATTTCGATCTGAAGATTCCTATGGATCTTAAAAGATATAAAGGAAAACCCACCAAACAAGCAAAAATATCAAAGAAATCTTCAAAAGTTAAGAAAGCTTCTCTAACTCAATATATAAACGACAATCAAAATGAAGGCTCAGTCAAAGACATCGAAAAATCTCTTTCTTCTCAAGATTCCCAAGAAAATGATCAAGATGAAATTACCAACAAAGTTAATGGAGATACTTCAACTCAAAATCAACCAGAAGACCATTCGGGTCAAGATATTAACGAAGACAAAGATCAAGAAAAAAAGGAAGTCAGAATTGATCTCGGCCATGGATTTACCAAAGTTATCAAAGACAGGAAAGACAAAAGTTCTAAAAGTTTTGACCTCTATATTGTCTCACCTGATGGTAAAAGAATTTGGACTTACGCAGATCTTAAAAAGTACATGAAGAAATATCACCCTGATCTATCAGATACATTATTTGACCTGAGAAAGCCTAAGGAATTAATTGAATTGGAACGTAAAAAAAGAAAGTTAAAAAATGAATCAAAGCTTCCAGCTGCTAAGAGGCCAAAAGTTAATAAATCGAAAAAACGTCCTGAAATTCCAAAGATTCTAAAAGATATGTTTGATAGAAACCGTTATGAAGATATTCTTACATTTATTAATAATGTGGGAAATGAACTGGAGGAAGCCATAAAAGAGGGACGGATTATCCTCAGAGACTGAAGTATTTATATTACCTTTCAAATAGAACTTGTTAAATATTTGAATTGAAGAATAAAAATACAAGGTAAATAAATTTATATATATAATGTTTAAAAATGTCTAGTTTTTTTTTCTTCCACAAACATTTTCATATTCATATTGTCACGGTAGTGATAACGAGTATAACAAAAGTTTAAGTAAAAATAATTTATTTATAAAATGCTAACTATTTCAAAGAATTTATTTACAAGTAATAATATACAAGAATGGTAAGGGGTGATGACTATGCAAATATTTATGACGATATACCACAGAATATTTAAAATATTTATTCAGTGATATTGCCCCCTTCCTAGATGAACAGCGTCCCGCTGTAATTATCACTTGAACAAATCAGCTTGGTCCTCAGGGTCATGGTAGGGTTTCATTCTCAGTACATGGACCAGGTCTCTTGTTTGGCGTCTCCTGGTTGGTTGGTCCATAGGTTCAACTTCGAAGGTCACGTCAGAGAGTTTCCGAGTAACCCTGTATGGCCCGAAGTACCTTTTCATCAGTTTTTCTGAGAGTCCCACCTTTCTTATCGAGATGAAAATCCATACCAGGTCACCAACGTTGTAATCCATTGCCTCGTGCTTTGAGTCATATCTGGCCTTGTCCTTTTCTTGGGCTTTCAAGGTTTCTAATCTTGCTAGCTGCCTAGTCTCTTCGACTCGCGAGGCAATCTTCTGACTGTAATCCTCTTGGAGATCTTCATGCGGATTTGGGAAAAGAGTGTCTACAGTTGTTTCGACTTCGCGTCCATGAATCAGTTCAAAAGGGTAAAACTTGTCGTATCTTGTTTTGCCGTGTTGTAGGCGAATGTGACGTAGGGCAGGATTACGTCCCAGTCCTTCTGTTCAACACTTACATACATAGCGATCATGTTGGCTAAGGTTTTGTTTAACCTCTCCGTCAGTCCATTCGTCTGGGGATGTTACGCTGTCGTGAACCGATGTATCGACGAGCATTGATTGGTGAGCTCCGCAATCAACTTGGATTGGAATACTCGTCCTCGGTCCGTGATTATTTCTCTGGGGGCTCCGTGCTTGAGAACAACATCTTCTATTACGAACTTGGCTGCTTCTTCTGCTTTCCCTGTGGGTAAGGCTTTAGTAACGGCAAATCGAGTAAGATAGTCAGTACAGACTATGATCCATTTATTACCAGTATCAGACTTGGGAAATCTTCCAAGGAGGTCCATTCCAACTCTCTGAAAAGGGGAGGTTGCAGGAAGTATGGCCTCAAGTAGTCCGGGTGGCTTTTGAGTTGATTGTTTCTTTCTTTGACACTCTTTACAATTGGCGACATACTTCCGTATGTCCCGGAGAAGTCCTGGCCAGAAATATTTGTTTTTAACTCTCTCATATGTCTTCGAAAATCCAAGATGACCTGCTGTGGGAGCGTCGTGTAAACTTTTCAGTAGTTCTAAGCGTAAGTGCTTGGGAATAACTAAAAGGTGTTGGTTTCCCAGGGGGTCGAAATTCTTTTTGTATAAGGTTCCTTTTAACATTTCATATCCTTTCGATTCGGCACCAAATCTTTCTGTTTCCTCTATCAATTTATTAATTTTAGGGTCTTTTCTTTGTTCAGCCTCGAAGCACGTCAGAGCAGTTATTGAGGGTATATCATCATCCTCATCATTGTATGCTTCTTCCGATTCGAGTTGGAGAGGATTTCGAGAAAGACAGTCGGCATCTTGGTGTTTGCGTCCACTTTTATAAACATCCGTTACATTGTATTCTTGGAGTTTTAAAGCCCATCTTGCTAGTCTTCCTGTCGGGTCCTTCAGGTTAGATAACCAGCAAAGAGCGTGGTGGTCAGTGACGATGACAAACTCACGACCAAAAAGGTATGGTCGAAATTGGTTGATGGCCCATATTGCGGCCAAGCATTCTCTTTCCGTTGTTGAGTAATTCTTCTCCGCCTTAGATAAAGTTCTTGAAGCATAACCAACTGGCCGCTCTTTCCCATCGTTGATCTGTACGAGGACAGCTCCAATTCCATAACCGCTGGCGTCAGTATGAAGCTCGGTTGGCAGTTGTTCTTCGAAATAGGCAAGAACAGGTTCAGACATCAATGCTTTTTTCAAGGAATCAAAAGCATCCTGTTGGTCAGAGTTCCACGTGAATTTATTATCTTTTTTGAGGACTTTGTGTAGAGGAGCAGCTTTCTCAGCAAAATTTCCGATAAATCTACGATAATAGGAACATAGGCCAATGAGGCTTCTCGCATCTGTTATAGATTTTGGGGTCGGAAACTTGGCGATAGCTTCAATCTTTTCTGGATCGAGATAAATACCTTTACTATCGACGAGGTGTTCAAACACTCTGATTCGTTTGGTTCCGAAAAGGCACTTTTTTGGGTTGAAGCGAAGCTCGGCTTTGTTAAGACATTGTAGTATGATTTCAAGCCGGTGTAAATGTTCGTTGAACGATTTGGAATACACCACGATGTCGTCTAAATAACAGAGGGCCATCGTCCATTTCAGGCCTTTCAATATCTTGTCCATCATGCGCTCGAATGTTGCAGGGGCATTGCACAGGCCAAAGGGCATGACTAGGAATTCGTAGAGTCCGTCAGGGGTAATAAAGGCAGTTTTTTCTCTATCTGCTTCGTCGACTTCTATTTGCCAATATCCTGAACGAAGGTCCATTGATGAATAAAATTTGGCTCCTTTCAGGGAGTCAAGTGTATCATCGATTCGGGGTAGTGGGTAAACGTCTTTTTTAGTAACTTTGTTTAGTCGTCTGTAATCCACACAGAAACGCCAGTTACCATCCTTCTTCTTCACTAAAATAACCAGCGATGACCATGGACTTTCTGAATGACGTATAATCCCGGCGTCTAGTATTTTGTCCACTTCCGTTTGGATTGCTTGGCGTTCTGTAGGGGAGACTCGATATGGTCTATGCTTAATAGGCTGATGGTTTCCAGTTTCAATTTTATGTTTGGCTACTGAAGTTTGCTTTACTGGTTCATTATTTTTATCAAATATTTTATAATATCGGTTTAAAATTGATAAGATTTGAGACTGCTGCTCTTCTGATAAATCATCACTAATTAAATTTTGTAAAAATTTAAAGTCACTTTTATCAGCATGACTGGCATGATTCGCATTTTTTCACCTCCTTATTAAGTTCAGATCATTCTGAAATAGCCGTCAAGTTATTTTCTTCAACCCTTTGATTTTTTCCCAGGCACATTCCTTTAGGGACTATTTGAGCTGTGGTGCTAGAATTTACGACCCAAAGTTTTCCTTTATTATGGGAAAGCCTGAATAATGCACAGGGAAGTGTTAACCCTTTTCCTATTAATACCTTTTTCGAAGGTTCAAAAAGTACCTGATTGTGATGTCGTGACGTCACCGGACGTGACGTAGCCGCCGCGCTCAGACGTGACGTGGCCGCCGCGCATGCGCGGAGGTAGAGAGGAAGTAAGCCTATCTCGAGTGGTGGCATGAGACCACGCGGATATTTTAAAAGTAAATAAACTATGTTTCCTTCTTCACAATATAACCTTTAAACTGGCCTTTGTCATTAATTCAACAAACATAACAAAGTGGCGACGAGAATTCAAGGTAAAGTGATCAATTTTTTTTTTTAATTGATTTTTTTATGTAAACAAATAATTCAAGATGGCTGCCGGTAAACTCATCCCGTTCCTGCAAGATGGCATCCAAAGCATGGACTTTGACGAATATGTTCGTTATTTCAACAACTACATGATTGCTGAGGATAAACTAAATGTGGAAGAAAACAGAAAAATTGCTATCTTCTTGAACAGTGTTGGAGCTGAAGCACAACGGCAATATTACACGTTGCCCAAGGCCAGTACTGTCACTTCCTTAAGTGAAGCTATTGATCTTCTAAGGCAGAGATATGTTGTTAAATCTCGCCCCTGGGTAATCAGGATGAAGTTTAATGATCGAAGGCAATTACAAGGCGAGACAATCGCTGACTACATATCGGCACTACGCGCGCTGGCTAAAGACTGTGCCTATGGTTCTATGGAAGACGAATTGATTCGGGATCGGTTCATTGTCGGAACCAAAATCAAGCAACTACGGGATCGGCTTCTAGTGGAGACTACAGACTTAAACCTGGATCAAGTGGTGCAACTTGCTACTCAGTACGAGAAGGCCCAGGAGGACAACAAGATGTTCGATAATACGCCCGAAGGGATAAATAAGATCGCTGCTAATGATCGCCGCACTGAGCCTAATCTTCGGGAGCGCAAAAAGATCTCGACAAACTTCAAGTGTCTGCGCTGTGGAGGTAAGCATAAAGCTACAAGTCCTGATTGTCCTGCTAAGGATGTAAAGTGTCACCAGTGCCTGAAGATAGGGCATTTTAAAAAGTATTGTTTATCTAAGTTTTCAGTTAAGAACATTACAATGGCACAATGTAACCAACCAATTCATCAGCCTTCAAAGCTTGAAATGGACTTGAATGTTAATGGTGGAACAAGTAATGTTCTTATAAAGTTCCTAGTTGACACAGGATCCTCAGTGTCATTGATTCCAGAGACTTTGTACACCAAATACTTTGAAAACATTAAATTAAACCCAGCTTCGGTAGCCCTAAAAAGCTATACGCAGCAAGCTATTGACGTACTTGGTGACCTTCCCGCTAAAATTAAGCATGGTAACACTGTTGTACATACGCTCTTACATGTTGTTAGAGCTGACTCACCTATTTTGGGATTGGAGTTATTTAATAAACTCAGGCTTTCCATAAAGGATGGAAAAGTCAACCAAATCACTGAAAGTAGCAAGATTCTTGAAACTTTACCCTTCGCAAAGGACATTGAGTACAAAATCTTTGCTGATACGAGTGTACCGCCGGTACAACAAAAACTAAGGAGACTGCCACCAGTCCTTTTAGATGAAGTACACAAGGAAATTCAACGCCTGGTGAAAATGGATTCACTGAAAATAGCAAGATTCTTGAAACTTTACCCTTCGCAAAGGACATAGAGTACAAAATCTTTGTTGATACGAGTGTACCGCCGCTACAACAAAAACTAAGGAGACTGCCACCAGTCCTTTTAGATGAAGTACACAAGGAAATTCAACGCCTGGTGAAAATGGACATCATTGAACCCATTGTTACATCTAAATGGATTTCACCCATTGTGGTCTCCAAAAAGAAAGATGGCTCAATAAGGCTTTGCGTTGACCTAAGAGAACTGAACAAGGCTGTGATATTGGATGCCTACCCAATTCCACTAATTGAGGACATACTATCATCCTTGCACGGTTATAAAGTTTTTACTAACTTGGATCTATCCCAGGCATACCACCAGATAAGACTTCACCCTGATAGCAGGTACATCACTGCTTTTATTACTCATATGGGGAGTTACCAGTTTAAAAGGTTGCCCTATGGCCTGAGCTCAGCACCAGGTGCTTTTCAAAGATATTTAAGTGAACTTCTGATGGACATTAAAGGTGTAAGTTGTTACCTCGATGATATAATAATTGGGGGTAGCAGTATGGAAGACCATGATAAAAAGTTAAATCAAGTTCTGTCTAGACTTAGAGAAGTCAACCTTATGCTAAATGACGCAAAGTCAATTTACAGGCAGAAGTCCTTAAAATTTTTAGGGAACATAATTGATGATAATGGAGTTCATCTGGATGAGGAGTTGATGAAACCTCTCTTAGATGCCCCTCCTCCCAAAGATAAGTCAGGTCTTAGATCCTTAATCGGAATGATAAACTGGTTCCAGAAATACATCCCTAACAAAAGTACAATTATGGAACCTCTACAAAAGTTGCTTAAGAAAAGTGTTCCGTTTAAGTGGAGAGGAGAACATGCAAAAGCTTTGCAAACAGTAAAGGACTCTCTTAAAAAGGGACAAGTACTTGCCCTATTTTGTCCAAAATTGCCTACGGTCATTACAACTGATGCATCTCATAGCGGCATAGGATGCGTAGTCTCACAGCTGTCAGAAAAGGGAGAGGAGCACATTGTGGCGTGTGCCTCAAGAACACTTTCTGATGCTGAGAGGAAATACTCAATCGTTGAAAAAGAAGCCCTCGCTTGTGTGTGGGCTTGTGAAAAGTTTAGAAGATGGGTCTGGGGTCTGAAGTTCACTTTGAGAACGGATCAATCATCTCTAACGACATTGCTTACAACTAAAGGCAACGATAGAGCAGGACTGAGAATTGCAAGATGGTCTGCAAGGCTCATGAACTTTGATTACAACATCGAATACAAAAAGGGAAGAGATAACGTATTACCTGATTATCTCTCCAGATCATCGCTATCATCCCATGAGGACTATGATGGTGAAGTTGAACTAATTGCATCGATCAATCAGGACATGTTGGCTATCAGTGAAGAGGAATTCCTGAGAGAATGTTCACTGTGCCCTGAAATTATTGCCTTAAAAGAGCAACTGATGAAACCATGGAGTAATAATGAATCTTCACAATTAAATAAATTTTTCAGATTAAGAAAGGATCGTTCAGTTCAGGAGGACCTGATCTTGAATGAAAAAGGAAAAATTCTAGTGCCAATATCTCTCCGAAATAAATTGCTATCCTTTGCTCATAAAGCCCATCAAGGAATGGTCAGAACTAAGCAAAGGTTAAGAGAAAGCTATTGGTGGCCCGGGATGGATAAAGACGTGGAAGACTTAGTGACCAATTGCTGGGTATGTAAGAACCACGACAAGAGACTAAAGTCTTTTCGAGTCCCCATAACCCCTGTTGAAAGGCCAGCAAATCCCTGGACTAAACTTGGCCTGGATATAGTTGGACCCTTCATTGACTCCGAGATTGGATTCAGGTTTGCTATAACTCTAATTGACTACACATCTAAATGGCTCGAAGTCTTCTGTACGAACAAGACTACCTCTAAAGTGATAATAAACTTTTTGGAAGATGTTTTCTCTAGAGAGGGATTTCCACGTGAGATTGTCACCGACAATGGAACACCCTTTATCTCCGAGGATTTTGAAGACTTCCTGCGGAGCAATGGCATTAAGCATATACGGACTGCTAACTACCACCCAGCTTGCAATGGAGAAGTGGAAAACTTCAATAAAACTCTAAAGTCAACGGTCCTGACAGCACACCTACAGCATACAGAGGTTAAAAGAACGATACAACTGTTCTTGAGAGAATACAGATCTACACCGCACACCTTTACGAAGCAAACACCTTCAGCAGTGCTCCATGGAAGAACTTTGAGAACTTTGGTGCACGTGTTCGATAAGGAAGTTAAAACAAAACCACCTGAGGAAGATTGCCGTCAGGAAGACAAGAGCGACAGTGAAAGTAAAAGCTGTAGTCCTAAACTACAAGTTGGAGATCAGGTAAAAGTCCAAGCGGGTGATCCCGTCATGAAAGGACGTTCCAAGTTGAGGGGCCCGTTCACCATAACCAAACAACTGCGACCATTTACATTTGTGCTATCTGATGGTAAAGTGTGGAATGCCCGCAGACTGAGACTGTACCAGAAGTGTGCCGGGACCTACACCCGTCCTGACATCCGACATGAACTGGGAATACATCCTGCCCTACATTTGGATGACCACGCCAGCCAGGAGGAGTCTACCCCACCTCCTGACAGTTCTCCCATCGCTTCGCGACTACGGTCCAAGTGTTACAGGAAAGGGGGAAGATGTGATGTCGTGACGTCACCGGACGTGACGTAGCCGCCGCGCATGCGCGGAGGTAGAGAGGAAGTAAGCCTATCTCGAGTGGTGGCATGAGACCACGCGGATATTTTAAAAGTAAATAAACTATGTTTCCTTCTTCACAATATAACCTTTAAACTGGCCTTTGTCATTAATTCAACAAACATAACACTGATTTTGCCCATTAAGCTCTTCACTCATAACATTTATTAGTTTGGTAGATTCGGCTGGGATTACGACGTTTCTGCTAGCCACAACCTTTCCCATGGAAGCTGGTGAATTTAGTACATCTTTGGCCTCTTCCAATCTGATTTCGGCGCGTCCACAATCAATCACGGCATTTGATGCCTCTAGGAAATCCCATCCGAGGATAATACTTGGGTTACTATTAGGGAGGACGATAAACTCAAGCGGCTGTTCCAATCCATTGATGCTCAAGTTGATTGTGCATCGGCCGATCGATGTAACATTCTTGCCATCAGCAACTTTCAGAGTCATTCCGCTATCCTTGAACATGGTCTTTTTTAATTGTCGTCTTAATCCATCAGAGATAACTGAAAAAGAGGAACCTGAATCGACCAGAGCAGAAAATGCAATGTCATCAATGATGATTTCGACATAATTTTGTTGTAATTTAGCGGCTGTCGACGATGGAGGGTTTTTCACACCCGCGGCTTCCCCCTCGAAAGAAGACGCGACGCTTAGTTTTTTTCTAGATTGTAGCGGCGTGGGGATTGGCTTGTATGGCGGCCTGGGGAAATGGACTGGCGTCTTGGGGATCTTCCTCTGTTTGGATACGGCGATTGTCTGCGGTAGATTTGGCTTCTTATGGCTTGGTGTTTACCCATTTGAGGTTCTTGGGTGCTTGGTGCATGTCCTTCGGGTCTCTGCGTCCATTGTATCGAATAGGCTTCGAAATTGCAGCTACGTTTTTTTCAATCTCTTCTCGGATAATTTCTTTCAGAGAAGATGGTTCAGTGGTAGTTGACTCCGGGTTTAGTACGCGATGAACTTCTTCACGCACGATGCGTCGGATTAAGTCTTCCATTGATTCAGAGTCTGCTGAATCGATGGCGGCAACATTCGGTAGTCTGTCGAATACTACACGTTTATTTACACGTTTTTTTTATTTGAAGCCTCGATTTTTCGGCACCATTTGATGAACTCATCGATACTTGCAATGTCTAAAATGATGATTGACTGATATATCTCCTCCGATATTCCTTTCGTCAAGTGTGCAACTATTTCATTTTCCATCATAGCCGGATTCACTTCTCTGCACAGATGGAGAACATCTTGAATGTAAGAATCACTGGTCTCCTCCTTCCCCTGAGCTCGAGTTTTGAGGTTCTCTGCGAGCTGATCTTTTTGGATGACATGATGTCCGAAATTCTGAGAAAACATTTTCACAAAAATATCCCATGAATTAATTTTCTCTTCAACATTTTCGTACCTTCTGTGCGCTGTTCCTTGGAGGAAAAATAAACATTTGCGAGGCACATTGAATCATCCCAGCAGTTGTAGCGAGCGACGCGATGGAATTCTTTCAACCATTTTTCTGGATTCTGGTTGCGTTCTCCAGTAAAAATAGAAGGGTTTCTAAAAGGTTGAAAATGGTACTCACCCATTTTTGTCTGTGTCTCTTGCTTGGCCATAGCGATGTTTTCTTGAGGTTCTAGTCCTTGTAGTCTTCGGCTTCTTCTAACGACTTGGGCGTCGAGGGAATATTCCAGCTTCTCCACCAGTTGTCACGGTAGTGATAACGAGTATAACAAAGGTTTAAGTAAAAATAATTTATTTATAAAATGCAAACTATTTCTAAGAATTTATTTACAAGTAATAATTATTATTATTTATTTAGGTAACCCGGATTCCTGGAGCATACTAAAGTCGCCAACTATCCGGGTTGGTCTTTAGACTTCACGTCTAATGGTGGCAGCAGACATCCAGTTTATCAAGTGTCGCCAGGCTGACTTGTGCTTGGGGATGTTCTGCAGGTCTTCAGGGGCAAATATATTTATTCCTAGGAGGGTGGCTGTTTGGAACCTATGAAGGTGGTAGGCGGGACATCTGAAAAGAAGGTGTTCGCAGTTTGGTCTTCCTCGTGGCAGTGTGGGCAGGTAGGATCGTCTCTAGATAATTTTGCAGCATCGGCTTTGACAAAGCCATGACCTGTGAGGATTGTTGAGGTGGTGCCACATAATTTTATTTTGGGCAGGATCGCCATGAGAGTGTTTGGGAATGCAGCTATTCTCCTGAGGTTTCTTGTGGAGTGATCTGTGACATATAATTCCTTCCAGAGTTGGAGTGAATACTGTTCGCTGCGGGCTCGAACAAACTTTTTGGATAGAGTGGAGTAAGATATGGGCAAGTTTGATTCAGCTGCTGCCTTGGCTAATTTATCTGCATGCTCATTGCCTTCTATGCCGCTGTGGCCTCTAACTCAGCAGAGCTGTACGTTTAAATAGTTTAGATTGCGAACTATCTCAGCTATGAGTGAGGGTTTTGGGAGTTCTGGGTTACAAATGGCATGGAGAGCTGCCAGGCAATCAGAATCGATTGCTGTTGGTTGTCTTTGCATGAGCTGGATCGCTCTAGTTGCGTATAGGATAGCAAGTAATTCTGCCTGGAAGGAGGTGCAAAGATCATGGAGTTTTAGTTGTATTGGAGTGGAGGGGGGTGGCAGAAAAACTGCGCCGCCTACGCCTTTGAGGGACCGCGATCCATCGGTGTATATGATGGTTGCATTTTCTGGAAGCGACCTTGAAAACTGAAGTAGTTTTCTAAGGGGTGGATAGTGGACTGCGCTCGGCCTTGGACGTGTCTCAAAAGGACCATTTTTTATTGCTTCCTTGTACGCCAGATGTGCCTTGATTGAAATGTCCAATGGAGGGCCGCCAGTGAGTGAGATAGCTGGAATTGTGGGGGTACAGGGCCCCCTAATAAGACTTTTAGCGAATTTATAGTGGAGACTACGTAGTTTGCGAGTGCCATTGGTGTTGGACACTCTCTTGCCCCAAACACCCGAGCCGTAGAGCAGAGCAGGGAGAATTACCATCTTGATTATTTTCAAGCCTGAGCTGTAAGTGAGTCCATATTGTTCCCTAATTGTGCTAATTAATCGAGGAAGCATCCATTTGCATTTGTTGAAAATGTTGTCCGAGTGGCGAACGAATGTGCGTGTGGTGTCAAAAGTTATGCCCAGTATTTTTATTTGGTTGTTGATTAAAATAGGCTGGTCGAGGAATTTTATATTTTGGTAACTAGGGCGTTTGGAATTCCAATGAAAGAGGCAGGCCTGGGTCTTCTTAAGATTAAAGGTCAATCCATGCCCTTTACCCCATAAGCTGAAAGTTTTAAGAAATTTGTTAATCTCCTTTGTTGGTAATCTACGGAAAGCTCTGAAAAGCAAGGTGAAGTCGTCTGCAAAGCAAATTATTTGGCTGTTTTGGGGCTTTGGAAGGGAAAGAGCTTTCCTGGCTACAATGTTGAAAAAGAAGGGGCTTAGCGGTGCCCCTTGTGCAACACCCAGTACTGTGTGCGCGGTGAGAGTGGAGTCCCAGGCTTGGTAGATCACTTTCCTGCCTCTGAGAGAGCTTGCAGAGAGTTGAATAAGCTCTTCAGGACAGTTGAGAATGGTAAGGGGTGATGACTATGCAAATATTTATGATAATATACCACAGAATATTTAAAATAATTATTCAGTGATAATATTATCATATTTAACCTAACTTAATGACATTTTAGCAGATTGTAACAACTTGGAGAAGTAATTGACCTAGTGTCAAAAATAGATGAGAAAGACAAAATTTCATAATTTGATTTTTTAAAAAGGCTATTTTTTATATTTGAGTGCACCTAATGGTCTTATACTTTTAACACAACACATTTTAAAGTTTCATGACGACATGGTAAAGTTTGGAAACTATTATAGACGCGTATGAATATTTTGTAAATTAAACAATATCTACTGTTTATTTTCAAAAGAATCATATGCATCTATAATATTTTCGATTTTTCATAACAGATGGCGCGCTAAGGCATCATGGTAAAGTTAAAAAAATTGTTGATATGGCGAATATTTTAAGATTTAATAACATTTCTTTTTCTTTCAAAACGATATTTCAAAGTTTTTAAATCATGTTTATTATAATTAAAATATTTATAAAATATATGGCAACATCTTACTAAAATTTTTATTTAGTTCCCGAAATTTTAGTGACTCTGTCACTTATATCTACAGTTAAACCTGTCTATAGCGCCCCCTCTTGGCACTCACCAAAATAGGGTGCTATAAAGCGGGGATGCTATAGACAGGTCAGTTTTAATGTAAATATCGCATCGTACTACGTATTTAAAATCGGGCGCTATTTAGAGGGGGCGCCATAATCAGGTTTAACTACATTTTAGAAATTCATGTACATATATATGGTATATTATAATATATTATAAAGGACTGCGGCGTATGATTATAAAGTAATACTTAAAGCTGCACCGCATGAGTTTCTTTTCTGTGATAAATCAATATTTATTTTAAAGAGAAATATCTACTATTTCTAACTTTTTTGGATGACGTATGAAAGGGTGAAAATATGAAGAGTGATGGTCTATATATAATTGGATGACGTATGAAAGGGTGAAAATATGAAGAGTAATGGCGAACGGAAAAATAAAAGTGTCCAGGGGCGGGAATCGAACCCACAACCTTCTGCTTACCGGGCAGGTGCCATGTCCACTAGGCTACCCTGGACGTATCTTTCGGTTCGTAACTAATACTTAAAGTAACTTATAATATATTATAAAGGACTGCGGCGTATGATTATAAAGTAATACTTAAAGCTGCACCGCATGAGTTTCTTCTCTGTGATAAATCAATATTTATTTTAAAGAGAAATATATACTATTTCTAACTTTTTTGGATGACGTATGAAAGGGTGAAAATATGAAGAGTGATGGTCTATATATAATTGGATGACGTATGAAAGGGTGAAAATATGAAGAGTAATGGCGAACGGAAAAATAAAAGTGTCCAGGGGCGGGAATCGAACCCACAACCTTCTGCTTACCGGGCAGGTGCCATGTCCACTAGGCTACCCTGGACGTATCTTTCCGTTCGTAACTAATACTTAAAGTAACTTATAATATATTATAAAGGACTGCGGCGTATGATTATAAAGTAATACTTATGGTAATTTGAACTAAAAACCTCATTTTGCATATAATATAACAATATTTTCATGTTGTATAATAGAAACACATCTATAAATAATTATAAAAACTCGTATGTTGGGGCGCTCGTATGTCGAGGTACCACTGTATTATTTAAAAATATTTAATTTAGTGAAAAAATATAATATTATTTTAAAATATTTGATATTAAACAGATTTAAATAATGTTTATTATTTGAGTGTGTTATTATAGAGAAACTATTTTCTTCCTTTTCACGTCAACAGGTAGTCAACAGTAATACCAACAAAGATATTAAGATGGGGCGTGATTCCTCCCAAGAGAGACGTAGCTACAGACGCAGCAGGTCCACCTCTCGTCGAAGGTCCCGTTCCCCGTCTCACCGTAGGACACGGCCCTCCCCCACCAAACACTACCAGGAG
>CP092872.1:79738012-79775101 GCA_030710605.1 Cordylochernes scorpioides
GGCTTTCATAACATCCTACGAGAGAATTTATGAAATCGGTCGAAGTTGCCAAAAAGGTTCATCACCATCTTTACATTCTGTACTGTGTTGATGAATCTATATATATAAAAATGAATGTATGTGTGTCTGTTTGTTTGTCCTTTATGCCTGACCAAACCACTCATTGGATCGCCATGAAACTTTGGGAAGTTATTTAGTATAGTACTGGGAAGGTTTCTAGCAAATAAAATTTTTGAAATAACTTTTCGCCTAGAAATAATCAAGATAAATATTCTAATTTATCTGTTATAATTCAACAATCTGCTCTAATCTGATGATACGATGATTTTGTAATGTAGAAAATTAGGAAAGACAAAATTCAGGATGACACGGCAATTTATTTGAGACAAGAATAATGATACAATTCAAAGGCAAGATACTATTCCTTTAACTTCCAATTACCGAAGGAACCAATTAATATTGATTTTATTCAACTTATCGAGTATTTTTCAAGGGACCGGGAAAAAATGTTCACTTTATCGAGAGATTCGTTAAACAAACCTTTACTCGGGTAAAACCCGGGCGAAGCCGGGTACATCCATACAAGAATAATGATACAATTCCAAGGCAAGATACTATTCCTTTAACTTCCAATTACCGAGGGAACCAATTAATATTGATTTTATTCAACTTATCGAGTATTTTTCAAGGGACCGGGAAAAAAATGTTCACTTTATCGAGAGATTCGTTAGACAAACTTTTACTCGGGTAAAACCCGGGCGAAGCCGGGTACGTCCGCTAGTCTGATTATATTTTAAAATGCATATTTAAAGGGAGCGGTGTATTTTTCAGGTTACATATCTATATATATATATATATATATATATATAAATGAATGTTTGTATGTTTGTTTGTTTGTTTGTATGTCCGGTATACAAATTCGCAGTAGTTCACTAATTCAAACAAAAATTTTCATACATAGGTAAAAATATACGGGGAAGACGATAGGCTATTTTAAAAAATATATAAAACAATTATTAGAACTATATATTCAAATTATTCTACTTAGCTCACGAACAGCGCCCTCTATCAAAGATTAGATTAAATTATGCTGATGCAAACAAATAGATGATGCTAATAACAAACATTTATAAAAAAATCTTATCTATATATATATCACTCGGGTAGATATGCACACGGTTCAATCCCAGGGCGAAGCCCGGGTCACCCGTCTAGTACGATATATAATTAAAATGACATAGTTTTGGATTAAAAATGGTGCTTTCTTCCTATAAAGGGAAGCGATTCTTTCTGGACTCCCCCCCAAGTGTTACATCTATTTTAATACTACGTTTGAAAGTATAAAAAATGATGGATTTTTTTTGTCCTTGCTTATCAGGACTTCTTTCGACTTTTTGTATAACTCTTGTATCCTTCTGGTATATCTCTTGTAATGCAACCGTTTACTCAATAGTCTACTTCTTCACTGTGTTCTATGCACGAAAAACGATGTTTATATTATCAAATTTTATACATCAATGTACATGATTTTCTAAAATGCAGTCAAACCTATTTACGGCGCCCCCTCTAAATAGCGCCTCCCTCTCTATAGCGCCCGATTTTAAATACGTATTACGATGCGATTTACATTAAAAGTGACCTGTCTATAGCACCCCCTGTCTATAGCACCCTATTTTGGTAAGTCCCAAGAGGGGGCGCTATAGACAGGTTTAACTGTATATATAAAGCGTTACGTATATGCATATACTAGCCAAATGACCAGGGCAACGCCCGGGGTTTACCCGATTAAATGCTTTTATTCAAATACTATTCGTTACAATTATAAATTGGCGCCGTGGATGTCATTCTTGTATAATATATAAATGAGTTTTAAAAATTGTAAAAAAAAAATTCATCGGCCGGGAATCGAACCCGGGGCGCCCGCCACTATAATATATAAATGAGTTTTAAAAATTGTAAAAAAAAAAAATGCATCGGCCGGGAATCGAACCCGGGGCGCTCGCGTGGCAGGCGAGCATTCTACCACTGAACCAAAAGCAAACGGTGACAGAATTAAGAACGCATGACGCTGATAATTGTATATATTAAAGTTTATATAAATGAGAAAAAATAGCACAAATGTAACATTGTACTGGGATAAGGTGCATAAATTAAGAAAAAGACATCTCCTTATCGTGCAACTGAAAGTTGCTGATGGCTGGCGCCATCTATCGGAATAAATATCAACTATTCTCGTTGATTTTTAATTATTCCAGAATTGGCCAAATACCCATTATTGATTAATCAAGAAAAGCTAACCACGGACGCGTTTCGGGCTGTTGGCCCTCATCAGCGTGGTGCAAGCTGTACCTCAACGATTTAAATATGTGGTTTAACGGGCTACTAACCAAAAGTAATGATTTTTGAGCCCATGCGCGATGTGAGGAGACAAGGAATGGGGGTATGTAGCGGCAGGAGAAGACTCGCAGGGAAGTGGAAACGTTGGGAAGGCAGGGGAACAGCGCCTGGGAGAAGTGAGGCAGGGGTCCAGTAACCAGTAGAAGGTGGCGGGAGGAGTTGGAGGCGGAGGGTTTTTTGGAGCCTAAAACGTGCGGGCCTTAGACTTCAGGATGGGGCAGATTGAGGCTCTCGCCTCGTGGTTGTCTGAGAGGCCTTTTTGGCAGCAGTTGGCACATTTGGAAGTGTGCTGGTCAGCTCTGGTTGGGCAGGAGCGGCCTTCATGGCCGTCTTCACCGCAGTGGAAGCACTTGGGAGCTCTGGAACAGTGGGTGGAGTTGTGGCCGAAGCCACAACAGCGGAAGCAGATGCGGGCGCGGATGGACGCCTCGAAGTTGAGGATCACACCGTCAACCACGATTCTTCCGCGGTTGCCCAGGGCTCCAAAGGTCTTGAGGTCCACCTCGATGAAGGCGGTGCAAGTCCCGTTTCTGAGTGCAGAACGGTGCGCCACGCGCACCACTTTGTTCCCGGGGAGCTGGCTGACAGCGGCGGTTGCCAGGAAGGTCTCCTCGATTGTGGAATTGGAGGTCTCCTCATCCACTCTGAAGAGGCAGATTCTTGGCAGGATTTCCTTCTGCTGGCGGACCTTCATTCCCGTTAGCTTGCTGGCCAGGGAGGTAGTCACCTCAGGGATGATGTTGGGATTGCTGGAATGGAGGACCAGCTTCCCCTTGGTGCGCAGAGAGGCCCAAACACCTTGGGGTAGGGTGTGGGCAGCGCGGACAGCCTTGTAAATGTCCCTGGGGTCAGCCTGTGGGTCGTCAGAGACGACCACTGTGTGGGCCGCCGATCTTTCCCCATGGAGGACCACTTGGGCGGCCGCAGGCTTGGAAACGCGGGATGACGCAAATTTGTTTGGACCTTTTAGGTAGGGTCTTTTTGCGGGCGGGTTGAGAGCCTAAGACTGCTTCCTCTTGGTTGCAACAGGAGCAGGCAGGGTGGAGGCAGGCTTGTCGGCAGGAGAAGGAGTGGCAGGCTTGGTGGGGTCAGTCTGGGAGCTTTGGCAGGCAGTCTGTGGCATGATTTCGTCCAGTTCCTTAAAGGACGCGAGGGTGCCAGAGAGGTTCTCTACCTCGGCAATGAGGGCCTTGATCTGCTCGTTCCGTAAACTGGTGATATTCGTAATGATTTCGCACAGGCATTCTTGGGAGGTAGGATGAGGATAGCGTAATGCTATCTCGACGTCCTCCATAAACTGGCTATTCTCCAGCTCTAATAGGGCGAGGGTTACGAGGGGCTCCTCGGCATTCTTCTTCTCCTGGGTTACGAGGGGCTCCTCGGCATTCTTCTTCTTCTTCCTAGAGGGAGCCATGGCAGGGATAAGTATGGTAAGGTGCATAAATTAAGAAATTGACATCTCCTTATAGTGCAACTGAAAGTTGCTGATGGCTGGCGCCATCTATCGGAATAAATATCAACTATTCTCGTTGATTTTTAATTATTCCAGAATGATGAGGGCCAACAGCCCGAAACGCGTCCGTGGTTAGCTTTTCTTGATTAATCAAGAATGGGTATTTGGCCAATTCTGGAATAATTAAAAATCAACGAGAATAGTTGATATTTATTCCGATAGATGGCGCCAGCCATCAGCAACTTTCAGTTGCACGATAAGGAGATGTCTTTTCTTAATTTATGCACCTTATCCCAGTACAATGTTACATTTGTGCTATTTTTTCACATTGTGTAGCGTCCTCACGCAATTCTGGCCTTAAATACCCGTTTCATGATTTTTCAGGATGCCTTAATGACCAATTTTTTGGTCGTTGAGGTACAGCTTGCACCACGCTGATAAGGGCCAACAGCCCGAAACGCGTCCGTGGTTAGCTTTTCTTGATTAATCAAGAATGGGTATTTGGCCAATACTGGAATAATTAAAAATCAACGAGAATATTTGATATTTATTCCGATAGATGGCGCCAGCCATCAGCAACTTTCAGTTGCACGATAAGGAGATGTCTTTTTCTTAATTTATGCACCTTATCCCAGTACAATGTTACATTTGTGCTATTTTTTTCACATTGTGTAGCGTCCTCACGCAATTCTGGCCTTAACTACCCGTTTCATGATTTTTCAGGATGCCTTAATGACCAATTTTTTGGCCGTTGAGGTACACCATACTTACCTATACTTACCCCCCGCTGGCCATACTTACCACTTACCATACTTACCATCCCTGCCATGGCTCCCTCTAGGAAGAAGAAGAAGAATGCCGAGGAGCCCCTCGTAACCCAGGAGAAGAAGAATGCCGAGGAGCCCCTCGTAACCCTCGCCCTATTAGAGCTGGAGAATAGCCAGTTTATGGAGGACGTCGAGATAGCATTACGCTATCCTCATCCTACCTCCCAAGAATGCCTGTGCGAAATCATTACGAATATCACCAGCTTACGAAACGAGCAGATCAAGGCCCTCATTGCCGAGGTAGAGAACCTCTCTGGCACCCTTGCGTCCTTTAAGGAACTGGACGAAATCATGCCACAGACTGCCTGCCAAAGCTCCCAGACTGACCCCACCAAGCCTGCCACTCCTTCTCCTGCTGACAAAGCCTGCCTCCACCCTGCCTGCTCCTGTTGCAACCAAGAGGAAGCAGCTTGAGGCTCTCAACCCGCCCGCAAAAAGACCCAACCTAAAAGGTCCAAACAAACTTGCGTCATCCCGCGTTTCCAAGCCTGCGGCCGCCCAAGTGGTCCTCCATGGGGAAAGATCGGCGGCCCACACAGTGGTCGTCTCTGACGACCCACAGGCTGACCCCAGGGACATTTACAAGGCTGTCCGCGCTGCCCACACCCTACCCCAAGGTGTTTGGGCCTCTCTGCGCACCAAGGGGAAGCTGGTCCTCCATTCCAGCAATCCCAACATCATCCCTGAGGTGACTTCCTCCCTGGCCAGCAAGCTAACGGGAATGAAGATCCGCCAGCAGAAGGAAATCCTGCCAAGAATCTGCCTCTTCAGAGTGGATGAGGAGACCTCCAATTCCACAATCGAGGAGACCTTCCTGGCAACCGCCGCTGTCAGCCAGCTCCCCGGGAACAAAGTGGTGCGCGTGGCGCACCGTTCTGCACTCAGAAACGGGACCTGCACCGCCTTCATCGAGGTGGACCTCAAGACCTTTGGAGCCCTGGGCAACCGCGGAAGAATCGTGGTTGACGGTGTGATCCTCAACTTCGAGGCGTCCATCCGCGCCCGCGTCTGCTTCCGCTGTTGTGGCTTCGGCCACAACTCCACCCACTGTTCCAGAGCTCCCAAGTGCTTCCACTGCGGTGAAGACGGCCATGAAGGCCGCTCCTGCCCAACCAGAGCTGACCAGCACACTTCCAAATGTGCCAACTGCTGCCAAAAAGGCCTCTCAGACAACCACGAGGCGAGAGCCTCAATCTGCCCCATCCTGAAGTCTAAGGCCCGCACGTTTTAGGCTTCAAAAAAACCCTCCGCCTCCAACTCCTCCCGCCACCTTCCACTGGTTACTGGACCCCTGCCTCACTTCTCCCAGGCGCTGTTCCCCTGCCTTCCCAACGTTTCCACTTCCCTGCGAGTCTTCTCCTGCCGCTACATACCCCCATTCCTTGTCTCCTCACATCGCGCATGGGCTCAAAAATCATTACTTTTGGTTAGTAGCCCGTTAAACCACATATTTAAATCGTTGAGGTACAGCTTGCACCACGCTGATGAGGGCCAACAGCCCGAAACGCGTCCGTGGTTAGCTTTTCTTGATTAATCAATAATGGGTATTTGGCCAATTCTGGAATAATTAAAAATCAACGAGAATAGTTGATATTTATTCCGATAGATGGCGCCAGCCATCAGCAACTTTCAGTTGCACGATAAGGAGATGTCTTTTTCTTAATTTATGCACCTTATCCCAGTACAATGTTACATTTGTGCTATTTTTTCACATTGTGTAGCGTCCTCACGCAATTCTGGCCTTAACTACCCGTTTCATGATTTTTCAGGATGCCTTAATGACCAATTTTTTGGTCGTTGAGGTACAGCTTGCACCACGCTGATGAGGGCCAACAGCCCGAAACGCGTCCGTGGTTAGCTTTTCTTGATTAATCAAGAATGGGTATTTGGCCAATTCTGGAATAATTAAAAATCAACGAGAATAGTTGATATTTATTCCGATAGATGGCGCCAGCCATCAGCAACTTTCAGTTGCACGATAAGGAGATGTCTTTTTCTTAATTATATAAATGAGTTTTAAAAATTGTAAAAAAAAAAAAAAATGCATCGGCCGGGAATCGAACCCGGGGCGCCCGCGTGGCAGGCGAGCATTCTACCATTGAACCAAAAGCAAACGGTGACAGAATTAAGAACGCATGACGCTGATAACTGTATATAGTAAAAAAAAAAAAAATGCATCGGCCGGGAATCGAACCCGGGGCGCCCGCGTGACAGGCGAGCATTCTACCACTGAACCAAAAGCAAACGGTGACAGAATTAAGAACGCATGACGCTGATAACTGTATATATTAATATAATTAAATAAGAGTGACAGAGTCATTAAAATTTCGGGAGCTGAATAAAAATTTTAGTAAGATGTTGCCATATACAAGGTGTGTCCAATAAATAATGAGAATGGTCAAAATAAAGAAAAAAGAGTATGATTAAAAAGATTTTTATTAGTATTTTTCAAAATAGTCCCCTCCCGCATCTATACATAATTTCCATCTTTTCTCCCATGATTTAAAACATTTTAGAAAAGGCATCTTTCGGGATATTCTTCAAGACCTTTTTCGAATCCGCTATGATGGACTCTCTAGTGTCAAATCTCCTTCCTTTTAGAGCCATTTTGAGTTTTGGGAAGAGGAAAAAATCATTTGGAGCTAGGTATGGGAAATAGAGAGGTTGTGTGTGTTGAAGTATTTGGATGCCGTGTTTAGCCAAATAAGTCAGTACAGATGTAACGGTGTGTGGTGGTGCATTATCATGATGGATAATCCAATTTTTGGAACTCCATATTTTACTTCTTTTCAGACGAATTGATTCACGTAAACGTCTCATAATGTTTAAATAAGACTCCTTATTGATTGTTTGACCTTCCTCTAGATATTCATAATGCACAATTCCCTTTATGTCAAAGAACGTGACCAATAAGACTTTGTTCTTTGACTTGCAAAGTCGGGATTTCTTCGTTCTTGGTTCATCTTTTCCTTTCCACTCCTTGGATTGGCGTTTTGTTTCCGGGTCATACCCGTAAACCCATGTATCGTCTCCAGTTATTACTCTTTCCTTCCAATTAGGGTTTTCTTCCACCATTTCAAGCATTTTTTGGCAACTTCAACGCGATTCTCCTTTTGTTGGATTGTGAGCATTTTAGGGACAAATTTTGAAGGTGTCTTCTTTAACTGCAAGTCTTCTTTAATTATCGATCCAACTAATGATTTTGATATCCCTGTTTCTTCCTCAATGTCGCGTAACCTTCCCTATTCGTGGATTTTCTTTTATCAAATTTGAAATTTGGCTCACCTTTTCAGGGTTCCTGTGCAGAATTGGACCTCCAACACGCTTCACCGATTCCATTCCATTTTTAAATCGTGAAAACCATCTAAATGTGGTGGGCTTATTTACATTTTCATTTCCAAATGCCAATTTCAACAAATTTAAAGTTTCTAAAGCCGATTTCCCAATTTGTAGCAAAATTTAATACAAATTCGTTGTTTGAATTTTCTATCCATTACAAATTAGAAGTTGTTATGCAAGGCGTTCTTTTTACATGCTTGTAATTTATCGACTGCGCGCGCAATCACGTGATGTGATATACCGCAGTTTAGCTGAAGCTTTCAATTTTTTAATAGACTTTTGTAAAAAATTATCGTTTCATTTTTTCTTTGTTTTTGACCGGTCTCATTATTTATTGGACACACCTTGTATTTTATAAATATTTTATTTATAATAAACGTGATTTCAAAACTTTAATATTAAACTTTAAAATATCGTTTTTAAAGAAAAATATTTATGTTATTAAATCTTGAAATATTCGCCATATCAACAAATTTTTAAATTTTACCATGATGCCTTAGTGCGCCATCTGTTATGAAAAATCGAAACTATTATAGACGCGTATGATTCTTTTGAAAATAAACAGTAGAAATTGTTTAATTTTCAAAAAATTCATCCGCGTCTATAATAGTTTCGAAACTTTATCATGTCGTCATGAAACTTTGAAATGTGTTGTGTTAAAAGTATAAGACCATTATGTGCACTCGAATAAAAAAATAGCCTTTTTAAAAAATAAAATTATGAAATTCTGTCTTTCTCATCTATTTTTAACACCAGGTCAATTACTTCTCCAAGTTGTTAAAATCTGGTAAAATGCCTTTATGTTAGGTTAAATTTGATGAAAATGTTTGTGGAATAAAAAAAAAGACAATTTTCAATATTATATACATAAATTTATTTACCTTGTATTTTTATTATTGTTTTTGTCGAAAAAACAAGACATTTAAAAACATTATATACATACATTTATTTACCTTGTATTTTTATTCCTCAATTCAAATATTTAAAAAGTTCTATTTGAAAGTTAACACAAATATTTCAGTCTCTGAGGATAATCTGTCCCTCATTTTTGGCTTCCTCCAGTTCATTTCCCACATTATCAATAAATGTAAGAATATCCTCATAACGGTGTCTATCAAACATATCTTTTAAAATCTTTGGAATTTCAGGACGTTTTTTCGATTCATTAACTTTTGGCCTCTTAGCAGCTGAAAGGTTTGAATCATTTTCTAACTTTCTTTTTTTACGTTCCAATTCAATTAATTCCTTGGGCTTTTTCAGGTCAAATAATGTATCTGATAGATCAGGGTGATATTTCTTCATGTACTTTTTAAGATCTGCGTAAGTCCAAAGTCTTTTACCATCAGGTGAGACAATATAGAGGTCAAAACCTTTAGAAATTTTGTCTTTCCTGTCTTTGATAACTTTGGTAAATCCATGGCCGAGATCAATTCTGACTTCCTTCTTGATCTTTGTCTTCGTTAATATCTTGACCTGAATGGTCTTCTGGTTGATTTTGAGTTGAAGTATCTCCATTAACTTTGTTGGTAATATCATCTTGATCATTTTCTTAAGAATCTTGTGAAGAAAGAGATTTTTCGATGTCTTTGACTGAGCCTTCATTTTGATTGTCGTTTATATATTGAGTTAGAGAAGTTTTTTTCAACTTTTGAAGATTTCTTTGATATTTTTGCGTGTTTGGGGGATTTTCCTTTATATCGTCTTAGAGCCTTAGGAATCCTCAGATCGAAATCATCTTTTGGGTATTCAGGATGAGCTTCAAAATAATTATCAACTTCTTTCATTGTACATAGTTTCTTTTGGTCAGGAGTGACAAGGACGATATCATGTTTATCAGCATTGGCTCTTTTGACTAATATTTTCTTGAAACCATATTCAAGATCAAAGGTTTTTAGGGGTTCTACAGATTTTTGGACAATTGTTTCTTGATCATGTGATGGTTCTTCTTGGTCATTGAGCATTGGTTCTTCCAGTTTGGAGGATTTAGGTTTCTTTACTTGTTTACTAGGTGTCTCTTCTTTCTTTATAAACATCGTAACCTGTTTATTACATATCGTTTCGCGCTTAATGGAAATATTTTCTTGTTCAGGCAATATTTTTTGTTCGTTTGGCATGTTTATTTTATTTGCTGATGTATTATTTGTTTACTGGTGTTTAACCAAGTGGTTTATTTTAAATTTAAAGCCTGAAACAAAAATAACATTAGATCTATTTGCTTCGATTCTTATGCTATTAAGAACATTTATCATGTTTATCCATATATATGTTTACAAATATATTTATAGAGAACCTTACAGAAAAATATAATATTAATATAAATATTGATATTTTCTAATAGTGGTAATCATATAGTTAAGTTTTGCTATAGAGAATCTCTTATAAGTTCACGTCCCTAAAAACACCACCCCATAAAAATACTAATTTTGCTTTGTATTATAGATATTCATGCTAACATATGTTTTAATTTAATATATATAAATTAAAATCCTCTGGAGTAACTTGATAAAGAAAGAAAAATCAAAGATAAGGAGGATAAGTTTCTTTTATGAACAAATAATCAAGCTTTCGGGCACAAAGATTGGTTGTAGAGGCGCTACTATCTCTGAAATATAATAGCATCAATAGGCACATTGATATTCCGGATCTTTATAACGAAATATTTTCATAAGCTGTTAATACAACAACTTATTGATTTTTAACTAGCAGATTATACCAAATATTAGCATATTCACATTTCTCCTATTATTTATTTTGTATATCACACATAAAATATAAATTTTATCTCTTAAAAATAATTTGTTAAGGCCTTACACTCGAGACACGAGAGTCTCACTTGATTTACCTGATTCGTACATCAGACATAAAACTTAAATGTTATCTCTCTAATTTCTAATATTTATTTATTATTTATGCTAATTATTTGTATATATATAGACGGATCTTGATTTTGTATATTTTTATTCCTGTAGAAGGGCGACTTTGTGCCCGAAAGCTTGATTATTTATTCATAAAAGAAACTTATCCTCCTTATCTTTGATTTTTCTTTCTTTATCAATTTAATATATGCGTATTTTACGCCAATGTCTTAGGTGTTTACTCAAAAGAACAGGCATTCTACATAATTCCCTTTTTACATATTTCAATTGTGTTGATATTTTTTCTTTTCATCTAACTTGCATGCTAATTCTTGTACATATTTCAAATATCTTTCTTTCAATGTTTTGTTTATCTTTAAAGTGCAAGTGTCCCTAGGGGTAATAGTGCTCCAAGTCGAAATAAAATAGTCTATTAAGGTGATGAATACAAGTAAAAATGTCACTTTTTAATAATCATTTTTTGAAAATATTATATATACACCTATCCCCCGATTTACACGGTACTTGTTTTACACGTTTTCGCTTTCACACGGTTTTCCAAATAAGTTTTTTTTTTATCGCACTATACTAAATGCTACTGTGATTGAACACATGCGCTGTGTACACATCTCACGAGGAATCCCGAGCTTATGTGCTGACTACATATTTTAACCTGTCAATGCATTTTATTTTTATTTCTGTGTATACCTATCCCCCGATTTACACGTTTTTCTCAGGAACGTATCTACTGTGTAAATCGAGGGATAGGTGTATTTATTTAAATCTATTTACATATATACAATGTTTGACGTACAATTTCGAATAGGAAGCGTTGGGATTTGAAACATTTTAGAGATTTTTTTTAATATCCATAGGAAAAAAAGAAATTCAAATATTTGAGCATCTTAAACATCTCAGGATTTCAAGTAAAATTGTTAATATTCACTATAAATGTTAGTTTTTATCTGTTATGCTAATCTGTTTCATATATAGTAATATTAAAAACTTGAATTTACATCAAATTTAATATAAGCGATGGAAGTTCTTAAAAAAAAAACAACACCCAAAACTTTAAAATAAGCTATGATCTAAATTTAAAAAAATAATAGTTTTTTCAAATCAAAAGGCTATCGTACCATTTTAAAATCCTTATCAACATAATCAGAAAGGTATTTTAAAAATGCCTTATTAACGCGTATTAGTACATGTGGAAATAAATACGATGAAAAATGGTAAAAAATTTATATAAAACTCAATTTAATAAGAGATCGAAATCCTGAACAATATCACAACTACACTTAATAGGGCCATTGGTTCACATCTGATTTTCATTTTCTTTGCTATTAACTTTTGCTTATTAAGTCCCTTCATCTATAATAATAGTTTTACAAAAATTTAAACTGTAAAGTTAAAGGATCAAATTATTATTAATTCATCCATACACAAAACAACTTAGAATATAAACTATAGGTAGAGGGAATAGCCTTACTATATACAAAGACTACAATTTTAAAATAAATAATATTTAAAGAACACAAATTTTATCTCCACAATCTCAGAAAATATTGTATAATTCCTATATTATAATTTTTTAAAAAGATTTATCACCGTCATGTCCAAGATATAGAATTTTCTCAAATTCAAACGAAAATTATAGGCCTAAATAATGGTTATCTTTGCATTGTATTTTCAAAAATGTAAACTATTTGTTGTTGATCATGCTGTTTTATTTAGTAATAACTACAGTAACTTCTTTTGAGGATAAAATTGTATTATCTAATAAAGGCTCATATTTTATTGGAGAGGTTTTGGATAGAATTGTGCTTTCGACTTGAATGGCAGATTTGCTAAAAAAAATATTTTTAACAATTAAAATTGATGCTTAACAATGAAGTTCAAAAGCTTTTTTAACATTTAAAAAAAATCGAGAACACCTAAAAGTGATAATAAAAAAATTTTTAAATATTCTCTTAATATAAATACAGGTCTTTTGCGCGCGCGCGCTATATAAAATTATAAAAATATGAAACATACTCCTTTCATTTTATATTATATAGTGTTTTTTCCTTGTCTCTTCTCATAAATCTATTAAATATCAAGAAGGGTTTGTAGGTTAACATCTCAAGACTGTGACCGTAGAATATTAATATATTAGATATTAATAACTTTTAATTAATAAACACCGTTAATACTACACCATTAACACAGAATAAATATAACACCTACCTTTAAAATATATATTCGTAAATTCAGTTTTATATAAAAATCGCTATTTCAAAACGATATTTTAACTTTAATGATGCGAAATTACTTGTTCACTTCAAAAATAACTTTTCCATTAATCTAAAAAAGGTAAGACTAAAATATAATTTTGTTCTTACTTTTTGAAATGCTTTCCTTTTTGAAAAAAAAAAGTAAGCAAATAAAAAAATTGAAATTTACATAATAGCTATTTTTGTTTTGCCTATAAAATTATCGTTTTTAAATCAATAAATATATATTATTATAATTAATAATAATTGATAAAAAATACATTTTTAAAATTATTTTTTTTATTTACTAAATACTCTGTGATAACAACTAATTAAACTTAAAATATATGTATACAATACACTCCCTTGTATGTAAGCCTTAATCAGCAAGTTTAAGGCTATCTGCACATTTCCATAGTTTGTCCTTAGGAAGACTCTTCGATAGTATATCCGCCTCCATGTCTTCACTTTTAGTGTATGCCAGTTTGATTCCATTTTGTATTTCCTCTTTCACAAAATAATATTTTCGGTTTATTTACTTTGTTCGTGAAGTAATTTTGTCAGTTTGTATCCAGTTTATTGCAGCCTAGCTGTAACTTTTCAAGGCAATTGAGAAAGTTACATTTTCGCAATGATTTCCTTTAACCATAATACTTCAGAAATACCTTCAAATATTGAAATAAGTTCTGCTTCACGTGTAGAAAAGGCTACTAAATTTGCTTCTACTTCTCCAGTTCATTAAGTTGTCGCCAAGTTTGACTGTATACCAGAATAGGATTTTGCGTCTCTGTGCACCATCTCGCATCAAAACCTTTTGTGATATTGTTTTCTGTTGGCTTATATGGCAATATTTTTTCTTGTTCCTTTCAGATATCTATAGATCCTTTTAACTCTAATTAAATGTATTTCCCTAGGATCATTAATATAATGAGATAAATTGTTGACGTTGAAGGATATGTCCAGTCAAGTACCTGTAGAAAGGTACATAGGTGATTCAATCATTTCCTGATATACGGTTTTATCTACTGCACACTGTTGAATTCTTCTAGTCCAAATCTGCGAAGAATTGTATTGGAATTGCTGTAAGTCTTCTGAGATTGCTGGTTGCGTATTTTATAATGTATAGTTCTGTCCACATAGATTCTTTGTGAGCTGAGTTCTTTTATTGAGGGCAACGCTTTATGGAAAGCTTTCGAGAGACAGGGTATAAGTTAGAAGGCGCAGCTGGAATATCTCTTTGGTCTGCTAGTTAATTACCCAGAATATTGCTGTGACCTTTAACAAAGCAGAGTTGTACATTGGGTGTATAGAGGGGTGGACTGCATAAGACAGAAAGAACCAATTGGCAGTCTGAGGCAATTCGGAAGTTTACACGCAGGAAAATCTGGCTAGCTTTTGTCGCTTTAAGTACCAGGGTTTATTCTTCTTGGAAGTTTGAATATTCTTAATATCAGTAATTCAATGCATCACAGAAAGGCGCGACTGCGCCTTTTTTCTTTATTTTGAAGGAAATATAAAAATTCTATTACATGTTCTATACCTGGCCACCCCACAGTGAGCTAAAATTTGATATTTATTACTTTTGCTTTGTAAACTGTCTTAAGAAATTATAGAAAATTTTAAACTTCTATGTGGATTCTGGGATTATGTCAAAAATTGATCACAGAAAATTGAAAGGAAACATGAAAATTAGTTCATTCCCGACAACTTTTTTTATAGAATTCTGGGGCTGCTCTTTACACAACAGAAACAGCCTCATTCGAAAGGAACTATACAATTTCTATTATCTGATCAATTTCATGGGCTGATATGACCACCTAGAAGTTTGATATTTTGTACTCTTGCATTATTAGCGGGAATGAAATAGCCTATTAAATACCAGACTTCTACATGCTCTATATGTTTATTAAGAACTAAATCATTACCCTGTTCAAAAAAACATTACCCCATTCATGATCCCAGACTGAAGTTGGGAAAAGAGGGATGGACTCCAACTGTGGGGGGGATGGCCCACGTAGGAGGGTAAAACAGACGCTGAGATGACATTCCAGTGTAGGGGTGTGACATCTGCGGTGACAGAAGAGTTGTCCCACGGAGTGTGACCGTGTGGATGATCCTGAAAGAAGGCGCCAAAGAAGTTTATTCGAACTGAACGGTGGTCGGCTGTTGGCAAAGAAGATCCTTCTGGTTGCGGACATTGTAGACAAGTGTATCTAATCCTTAATTATCCTAGAAGCTACTGGCAATAAATTACGTCGCGCTAAGCTGTATCTACATAAACCCCCCTTGTTATTTATAGAAGTACGCAAATAATGACGTAAAATGCGTCGCCACACTATACACTTTAGTACCCAGTAATGTTGCATGCTTCTTTGGCCACCCACTAATAGCAATAAATAATCTTTCCTGACTTATATGAAAGTGATTAATAGAATTTTAGGAGAAGCAAAACAATGAAAGATGTGTTCTAAAGGAAGTATTGATTCTTGAGGATATGCTGACTTTACACTCTTGTGAACAACATATCCAGTCTCTTCCATTTGAACTTTCCTACTATACAAGTGGGAAGCAATATATAAATACTAGACGGGTGACCCGGGCTTCGCCCCGGGATAGACCCGTGTGCATATCTACCCGAGTGATATATATTTAGATAAGATTTTTTTATAATTGTTTTTTTTATTAGCATTATCTATTTGTTTGCATCAGCATAATTTAATCTAATCTTTGATAGAGGGCGCTGTTCGTGAGCTAAGTAGAATAATTTGAATATATAGTTTTAATAATTTATTTATATATATTTTTAAAAGCCTATCGTGTTCACTGTATTTTTTTACCTATGTATGGAAATTTTGGTTTGAATTAGTGAACTACTGCGAATTTGTATACCAGACATACAAACAAACAAACATACAAACAAATAAACATACAAACATTGATTTATATACAGGGTGATCCAAAAGTCCCGCACAACTTTAAAAATTAATAACTCCGCGAATATTTGCGCTAGAGCAATGCGGTAAACACCATTGTGTTCAGGATGCAATGGGATTTTTTATGGCAAATAATGAAAAATTCGAAATTGATTTTAGTTACAACTTTATTCGCTAGATGGCGCTCTACCAGAATCAGCGATTTAGCGGCCAAATTGTTTGATAAATTGAAAAAATATAACTGAACGACACGTATTTTTCCTTTTTGAATACCAGGAAAGAACCCTAATAATATCAAATGATATAATTAATAAAACACCATTTCGCCAAAAGTTAGAAGAAATGGTTAACGATTTTTAAATACAATCTGAGATATGTAAAATAGGTATATGCAAATTAAAACATGTAGCAAAAAAAAAAAAACTGATATTTTAGATGCGTTTTGCTGGAATCCTCTCAGCTATTTAAATTTCGAAAATAATAATTTTCTAATTTTTTCAATTCAACTCTCTCTCTCAGTATCGATTATATTTATTTTAATTCATTTGAAAAATATTTATCTCTCTCTAATGATTTATTTTACTCTGGAATGCCGTTGTTGTTTTTGTCGTGTCCAATAAAGAGCCTCAGATGTCTCATGCATCTCTATCACAGCAGCAGCAGCATTGTCCACTATCTTGGGTGTGTAAAGCAGCTGCTCTGGGTCTATGTCCTTTTTTTCCAAGGCTGCGGGCATGAGAATATGTGGGTAGGTGTTAGTTCCACACCAGGACAGTTGTTGCATGTTCTATAGGTTCTTGTGCCATCTGGATGTATTGTCATCCTTTATAATGTTTTGTTCTAAATCTTGTTATAGTTTTGTCATTTTACTCTCGGAGTTTATTTCACATTTTGATCTTCTATTATTTTTTGTTTAATTTTATCTTGTATTTTGCAAAAGCATTAACATCAAATAATGACATTTGTTCTTTCCTTTGGCTCAACTTTTTGGCTTTCTTTGCAAATTCAACTGCCATTTCATTACCCCCGATCCAAACACTGGCAGGAATCCATTGTAGAATGAAGTTATTCTCCAATGATATCAGTTGAGTAAGTAACGAATGCATTTTCTGTGTGATTATAGTATTGCCCTTCTGAATTGCTTCTAGATCGGATATGAAGTCGTTGTACGGTATATTATAATTCCTTCTGCTCGATGCAGGGATGGTTGGTTAAGGCATACATCAAGAGCTTTCCAGATAGCTGTCAGTTCACAAGTGAAGTTTGACGAAATCTTTCTTGCTCCTTCTTTGATTTTGATGTATGTTCCATCTTGCAGTATTATGTTAATTCCAGCCCCTCCATTACTTATGGTAAGGTCTGATGATCCATCTGTATATGCTGTTAAATAATTTATCTGATCGCATAAATCAATTGTGTCAAGTCCTTTCTTTTTAAGTATGTTTTTGTTCTCTTTTTTATTGCAGGGTTTATTCAGGTTAAGATTGATGATTACATTTGATGGCAATGGGGTAGGAAATATTGGTTATTCTCGAATTTGAAATTCATTATGTTTCATATTTATGCTCTTTCTAATATTGTTGTCGTACTGAAGTGTTAAAGATCTTTTGAGCCTTTCTTGTTGTGTCCAGTTTAAAAGGTTCTATGGGATATGTGTTCGGTTTCTTTAGTTTTTAAGCTATTGGTGAATTTTATTGTTTTTAATTGTCTTCTGCTTTCAAGTAGGTCTAGACCACATTCTCTCTGAATTTTCTCATTGTTGGTATTCGAAACAGAACCAGTGATTAATTTGGCCGCTTTTGCTTGAACACTGTCTAGTCTTCTTTTTAGTGATGAACTTGAGGGAGCCCAAACAGGTGTTGCATATTCCATTATTGGCCTTATTAAGGTGATATATGTTGTTCTGAGAATTTTGGGTTTTGCTCCCCAATTTGTTCCACATAGCCTTCTCAGAATGTTTAGGTTTCTGGTAGCTCTATTTGAGGTGCTAATTATGTGTTCTGTAAATCGCAATTCCTCATTAAGTATCACACCTAGGTAATTTGGAGATCTAATATTATCAATTATATGGTTGTTTATGCTTATTTTGGAGTTAAATTCATGCCTTTTTTCCTGTCAGTGAAGGAGACCTATAGGTTTGTGTTAATAGGGTTTATTGTCATTTTGAGTTTCAATGCCCACTTCTCCAGTCCTCTCATTGATGTGTTCAGTATTTTTCTGATATTTCTATACTGCTACTTGTGTGCCATATGGCTATATAATCTGCATAACAGGCAACTTTTGCGTCTTCAGTGAGGATGGATGTTGTTAAGGTTGTGTCATAATTAGATGTACAACAAATCAAACTTAGCCATGACTCTTTTTTAGCTCTTAATCCTTTCGCTTGGCCAACAAAAAATGTCCAATTTATATACACATATATTCTTACATAATGAGACTTTAAAGAATGCAAATAATCTTCATCTATTTACATACACAACACATCTCCCCCCTTAATAATACTCCAGTCGGTCTGGGGGTTTCCTGGCTCTCTGAGGTCTAGGACTGCGGACGGGCACTTGCACAGCGGCAGGCTCCGGTTTAGGAGTGCAAGAGGGCACATGCACAGCAGCAGGCCCTGGTCTAGGAGTGCAAGAGGGTACGTGCACAGAAGCAGTCTCCTCTTTGTTTCCTGATGTAACCTCTGGAACCTCCTCTTCACTTTATTTCTGACTTCCACCTACAGGCTTCTCTCCTGATGTTCGAGGAAGTATCAAATTTCTTGTCTCCACTTGTTTCTTTCTCACAGGTCGCAATTGATTGATATGCCTATTATACACGACGCCCTCGCAACTTATAAGGTAGTGACGGTAGCTCAATAATTTCAAAATTGCAGCATCTTTGTACACTTTTATTTTTAGTAAATCTTTATTGTCTTAGTAAAGTCTGATACAGCTTTTGTTGTTTATTTCGAAACGCCAAAAAAGTGACAAAAACAAATCAATGATGATGATAACCTGCGTCTTGCAGATTAACATTTTCATAGAAACATATATATATATATTATATAATCTAAAAATAATATATAATCTAAAAACTCTAAATATTTCTATATTTTAAAAATATATATTTCATTTTATTCATTGATAATTTTTATTTTTGTTATCATCGTTTTAGAAAGACTTTTAGTTTAGTTGTTTAGTTTCGTTGTTTAATTTTGTTGTAAATATGCGTAGTTAACCAATCAATCCTTTTAAATCACTAATATAGGATTAAATTATAAATTCTATATAATGTGAAAACTAACAAATGTGTAATCTTTCCTCAAGTAATTGAAAATAAAAGCTACTTGACGGTAAATATTTATTTTTTTTATCACGACTGCACCTCAACCCTTTATCTTATCGATCCTTTGTCTTATCAAGCCTAATCTAACAACAACACAAAATATTCATAACAATAAGCCGACAGGATTACCTGAATTTTCAACCTAATTGCTCTATTAATTATTCAAATTTCATAAAACTATTTTTACAAAATGTCTCGCAAACAAAGGAATGTAGAACACGCCATGACGCCTAATCCAAGTACTATAGAAATACCGAAATTTAATGGTCAAAATTTAGACATAATATCTTGGCTCAAATTCTTTAACAAAAAATGTTTACAGAAACACCTTGATGAAGATTTTAAACTAAATAATATTTCAAATTATCTCGAGGGAGAAGCATTTAGTTATTACATAGAAGAACTACAAGATATATATAATTGGGGGGAAATTGAACAAAAATTAACATCATATTTCACAATTAAAGATTCAAATTTATTCAGTAGGTTTCTAAATTTAAAATATAATGATAAAGATGATCTGGAACAATATTTTAAGGAAAAATCTGCTTTAGCCAAAAAACTAAACCTAGATAAAACACTTTTATTAGAGGCACTTACAGATGGAATGCCAGATCACCTAAAAAAATATCTAATAGCTGCAAGAGTACAAGAACCTTCAGACTGGTATAAAATCACAACACAATTAAAATTATCAACAAATAAAGAAGAAGAACCCCAACAACCCTCTACCAGTACAAGCACTCCAGTAAAAAGATTTAACTCCAACTCCTCCAAAGCTCATCAATACCAGCCTTTTCCCAGGACAGCAGCAGCAACTCATCACCAACAAGAACCCCACAAATCCATAAACCAGCCTCCATACCCCTGCAAGATATGTGCATCTCACCAGCTACCCAACCAGATCCATTTCCATAGAGACTGCCCACTTAAGAACAATAATCACCCGAAGCGCATCAATCCAGGTAGAACATTATTACTTTTTTCTGTATTTATAAACCAAATATCCTTACCTTGTGTACTTGACACTGCATCATCTATTTCCATTATACCTTTAAAATACTTAAACCATATTTATTATAAAATTTTAGATAATTCCCCAAAAGAAAGAATAGGTCAGGTAGAAGGATTTACTTACCCATTATACAAAATATTAGTTAGGCTTAGCTTAGGTAAAATTACAAAGTATCAAGAAATGTTTGTTTGTGATAGTCCAATAGAATATCTTATTTTAGGTTTACCAACATTTTATATATTTAAGTTGCAAATAGATTTTTCAAAAAACCTTCTTTTCCAAAATTATAAATTCTTGTATTCCTTTAATCCAAAAACTGATAATCAGAAGTCATATGCCACTACCCTATGTATTCCAGACCCATACTATGTTAAAAATTCATCTCTTTTAAATATTAACCCATTGTGTAATTTCAATTCTTTTGATATACCAACTACAAATGTTAAACTTATAGATCCTAATTCAAATCCCATTACTGATTCTAACCCATTTCACAGTATGCGACAACCGGGCTCTATAACAAATTATAATTCCTATTTAGACCTTAGTAAAGTAGATATTAATCCAAATTTCTCTAATCAAACAATTTCAGATATATTGCATAAATATAAGAATGTTTTTTCTAAACACAATTTTGATATAGGACACATAAAGACTAACCCAATTTGCATATCTCTTTTAGATAATATTCCCATAGCACAAAAGCCATATAGGACATCTTTTTACAATAATGCTGAAATACAAAAACAAATAACTGAATTATTAAAATATGATATTATTAGACCCTCATCTAGCCCCTATAGTTCTCCTGCATTATTAGTGAATAAAAAATCTGATACCCCAAATCACCCCACAAGACTCTGTATAGATTATAGAAAACTTAATCAAAAAACAGTTCCAGAACATACCCCAATTCCACTTATAGAACAAATTATAGATAGGTTATCACAGTCAAAAATATATACTATTCTAGATGTTAAAAATGCATACTGGCATATACCCATAGATGAAAAAGATAGACATAAAACCTCCTTTGTAACACAATTAGGATGTTATGAATGGAACAGACTTCCATATGGTCTAAAAAATGCACCTTCACAATTTGAAAGGATTATGAAGTCAGTTTTCACTAAACATAACATACACTATGCCTTAAATTATTTTGATGATATTATTATACACTCCAAAACTTATGAAGAACACATTAAACATTTAGATGACATATTAGGTATATTCGAACAAGAGGATATAAAGCTGAATCTCAATAAATGCAAATTTTTACAAAAAGAAATACAATTCTTAGGATACACTATTAACTCAGGAAAATATACACCAAATAACACAAATATTGAAGCAATTTTAAAATTAAATAGACCATATAATATTAAAACCTTACAGAGATTTTTAGGCACCATAAATATTTATAATAAATTTATTCCCCATTATGCGCAAATTAGGGCACCTTTGAATGAACTTTTGTTAAAAAATGCTCCTTGGCTATGGAGTGCGAAACATGAACAAGCCTTCCAAACGCTTAAAAATGCACTCATATCACAACCTGTACTATATATTTATGACCCATCAAAACCATGTCATTTATTCACAGACGCGTCAAGTCTAGGAGTAGCAGGAGTTCTTAAACAACCAGATGAACAAGGTATTTTACACCCCATAGGTTACTTTTCAAGAAAACTTCACCCATATGAACAGAATTATACTGCCTCAGAAATTGAAACATTAGCTATCATTAATTCAGTACAAAGGTTTCATACATATCTACACAACATACATTTTACCTTGCACACAGATCACTTACCTTTAAAATGGATCAAAAATGTAAAAAACCCACAAGGTAGGTTATTTAGATGGTCTTTAATCCTATCTCAATATAGCTTTGACATTAAACATATTAAAGGATTAAATAATATAGAAGCAGACATGCTATCAAGAGCACCTGTCTCATTTTACCTAACATATAATGAGTTAAAAGAACACCAATCCACAGAACAAATTAGTAGTGCTAAAATTAAAATACAAAATGGCCTCTACATTATTAATAGAAGAGGTTTTAAAAGAGCTTATGTACCACAAACACCAAGACACAAATTATTAAGCAAAGTACATACAAAGCATGGACATATTGGAACAACTCAAATGACTAAAATAATTTCTCCACACTTTTATTGGTCACATATGTCTAGGGATATTGCTAATTACACCAAACATTGTGAAACTTGCCAGTTTAACAAGTCTAGGGATAACAGAATTGTTTATGGACCACTACAACAGATGCCAATAGCCACACACCCAAATCACATTTTTTCTTTAGATACATTGGGCGGGTTACATAATTATGGGACAACTAGACACAGTATCCATATGATAGTAGATCACCATAGTAGATTCCTTTGGGCTTTTCCAACAAAATCTGTATCAACTGATTCTTATATAACTTGTTTGAGAAATTTATTCCAAATTAATAAGCCTGAAATATTAATAACTGATAGAAATGCAGCTTTTCTTAGCAGAAAATTTAAACACTTTTTAGATAGAAATAATGTTAAGCATCTACTCACCAGTTCCCATCACCCAGAAACAAATGCAAAAGTAGAAAGACTAAATTCCACTATCATTAATAGGTTAAGATGTGAATATAATGCTAATTTAAAGATTCCTTGGACAAAATATATTCCTAAAATTACTGAAAGCTATAATGAAACAGTACATACCACAACAGGCTTTACACCTAAATTCTTATACTATGGAATACAACCACAGTATATAGAACATGACACAGTAACACATACACCAATTGAAAAGGCAAGAAAATTAGCCATTGAAAGAACCATAAAATCCCATGAACACAGCAAACAACTTTATGACATTAAACACCCAGAACCCATTTTTAAAGAAGGAGATCAGGTATTAGTAAAAACCTTTATTTATCCAAACACTGGTAAATTAACACAAAGATATATAGGCCCATTTACAATTTTAAAACAACTTTCTCCAGTCACATATGAAATAGATAAGCCTAATATACCCCAAAGAAAACAAACAGAAATTATACACTCAAATAAGCTTAAATTATTTTACCCAGAAACAGATTTTTTACTTCACTATAGCACTAACATAGAAAATGACTTTATAGTAAACCAAAATTCTAACACAAAGTTAATAGATATTGATGATAAACCATGTTTTTTACAGGAAGGCCATATTTTGGACATAGACAATGAAGAACAAATATCACAACCAATTCTTAAGCCTTCACAAATAACTTAATGTCACTCCATATATCTTAGCGTTTCATTATTCAACCATGTAAAAATAACATTTTTTACTGCTTTTGATATTTTGAAGTGTAACTAGCATAATGTCATTTTTAATCAATTTTAAATACCTTTTTTGCTTCATATCCATATTTCATTTGACTTGACCATTAATACTTCTTATATAAACTTTTATTATAATTTCATAATTGTATAAATTATTTGTAAACAAACTTTCTTTTGTTTATTATGAAAAAATGTGCGTATTGATTTTTATTGTTTCATTTTTAATTATTTCTAAAGATTTATTGATTTCGTTTAATTAATTATTTTTAATTACCAATTTTATTTTAAAATTTTATTTTTTTTAGAATCTTTTCACAGGGGGGAAATATTATATAATCTAAAAATATTATATAATCTAAAAACTCTAAATATTTCTATATTTTAAAAATATATATTTCATTTTATTCATTGATAATTTTTATTTTTGTTATCATCGTTTTAGAAAGACTTTTAGTTTAGTTGTTTAGTTTCGTTGTTTAATTTTGTTGTAAATATGCGTAGTTAACCAATCAATCCTTTTAAATCACTAATATAGGATTAAATTATAAATTCTATATAATGTGAAAACTAACAAATGTGTAATCTTTCCTCAAGTAATTGAAAATAAAAGCTACTTGACGGTAAATATTTATTTTTTTTTATCACGACTGCACCTCAACCCTTTATCTTATCGATCCTTTGTCTTATCAAGCCTAATCTAACAACAACACAAAATATTCATAACATATATACATATTTATTGCTAGCTATATATCACCATCTTCTCTCTTCAAATCTCACAGGAGGTCTCCTCGCTCGAGGTGGGTTCCGCCTTAGGACAGGACCCTCCTCTTTCAAGGCCTCGGGGTCCAGTGAGCGAAGAGGCTCCAATGACTTTCCATCGTCTGTATCACTCTGAACCTCTGAATCTTGATCCGACCGCTGGCTAGTTAGTCCTGGCGACATCGACTCCATATAACCTCTGTCTCGTACAACCTCCGAGATTATGGCACTGGGACCTGCTCCTCTTGAGTGCTCGGGTTGACGCTCTCCATCTCCACTCTCATCTTCCTCACCATTCCTCCACCTTTTTCTAATTTGATCCCTGTGATAGGCCTTTACCTGTCCGTGGATCAAAATGGTGTAGACCCTAGTTCCCTTCTTGCCCACAATTTTTCCTGGGATCCATTTATCACCACCTCTAAAGTTTTTACACCACACTAAATCATCTATCTGGAATTCTTCCAAATGGGTTCGCCGATCATACTTCATTTGCCTGGCTTGCTGGTCCCTAACTCTAGATGCCAAGCTGGGATGTATCAACGACACTCTGGTTCGAAGCGCACGCCCAATAAAGAGCTCTGATGGAGTCTTTCCCGTTGTCACATGCGGGGTGCTTCGATATGCCAGAAGAACTTTTGATAAGGTGTCTTGAATAGTGTGTGTGTGTGTGTGTGTATCCCCAATTTTCCTTTTATTTTTATCCAGGGCAGTCTTAATTGTTCTAACCGCTCTTTCAGCCAAGCCATTACTTTGCGGGTGGTACGCCGGGATCAATGTTTGTTTAATTCCATTTCCTTCCAGAAAACCTTTCATTTCACTACCAGTAAACTGAGGTCCATTATCAGATACAAGTTCCTCCGGTAACCCATAGGAAGAAAAAAGTCGCCGTAGTTGCTCAATGGTTTTGCGTGTGGTGGTCTCTCTCATTGGGATGGCTTCGATCCACTTTGAATGACTATCTACTACTATTAATAAATTAATGTTTTCCTTATTTGCAAAATCAATGTGAATTCTTTGCCAAGGTCTGGTTGACCATTTCCAGGGTTGCCATTTTCCTTTATTTGGCCCATCCTGGGATTGCTGACAGCTTCTGCACTTATTCACCAAAAACTCGATTTGGGTATCTAGATTTGGCCACCAAAAATGTGATCTTGCTACAGCCTTCATTTTGTTCATACCGGAATGAGTCTCATGAAGACAGTTCAACATTTTAATTCTGAGAGATGGTGGAATGACAACTCTCATTCCCCAAACCAAACACTCCCCATCTACAGTTAGCTCAAGTTTCCTTTGAAAATAAGGTCTGAGGTGATCAGCCACCTTTTCAGGCCAGCCTTGCTGAGTATAAAATTTGGCCAATGAGAGCACTTCGTCTTTTTCAGTTTCCGTGGCAATTTCCTCTGCTGTGATCGGCAATTCTTCACAAAGGATAAAGCATAGACATTATTTAATCTTGGAATTTCTTCACAGCCCACAGGAAAACGTGACAGAAGATCTGCATTCCCATGGTCTTGAGTTCTTCGAAATTTAATATCGTAAGTATAAGCTGACAAAATAAGCGCCCAACGCTGCAATCTTGAAGTAGATAAGGTGGGGATTCCTGATCTTGAGCCCAAAATGGTCACCAATGGCTTATGGTCTGTAATAAGAATAAATTTTCTTCCATAAATAAATTGATGAAACTTGGTAACTCCATATATAATGGCTAGAGCCTCCTTCTCAATCTGAGAATAATTTTGTTCTGCTTCCGATAAAGTCCGTGAGGCAAACATAATCGGTCTCTCCTGGCCTTCTATAATATGTGACAACACAGCGCCCACTCCAATCTTCGATGCATCAGTGGCCAAACACAATGGCAAAGTCGTATCATATGGGACTAGCACCCTCTCAGAGGTAATGCTGTTCTTGCACTTGTCAATGGCCTCTCCACATTCCTTTGTCCAAACCCAAGGACGTTTTTTGTGAAGAAGCTCATGAAGAGGCTTCAAAAGCTCTGGCAAATTGGGTATGAACTTCCCATAAAAGTTAACTAAACCAAGAAATGACCTTAATTCAGAGATATTCGTAGGCGTTATGGCCTTCTGTATTGCTTGTACCTTATGATCTAAAGGTCTGATGCCCTCTCCCGTGACAAGATGTCCTAAATATTCAATTTCTTTTTGCAAAAATAGGCATTTTTCTTTCTTTAGTTTGATATTATACTTCGCCAAGCGAGCAAATATAATCTTCAACAACGCCAGATGTTCTTCAATTGATGCTGTGGCTATAAGGACATCATCAATATAACAAATTACGCCTCCTATACCCGACAAAACCCTATCCATTACAGATTGAAAATAACTGGGCGCATTTGCCAATCCAAATGGCATTCTCTTAAACCTGAACAGCCCTTTATGAGTATTTATCTTTAGTAACGGTCGGGTGCCTTGGTCCACCTCTAATTGCAGATAAGCGTTCCTCAAGTCCAATTTAGAAAAGTATTTTCCCTTGGCCAATGTGGAGAATAAATCTTGCTGGGTGGGAAGGGGATAGGCCGCAGTGTCCAAATATTTATTTAGAGTTACCTTGAAGTCGCAGCAAATTCTGATCTCTTTATTTTTCTTCGGCACTACAACCACTGGAGTGGCCCATTTACTGCTCGCCACCTCACATAGATAACCCTTAGCCACCATTTTGTCTAATGCTTCAGTAACTGCTGGCCTAATGGCGAAAGGCACCAGACGAGCCTTATGGAAATAAACCTCGCAACCTGTAGTAAACTGCTCCTGCCTTCTTACGGCCTCATGAAATACCTCTCGCGGATTTCCCATCTTGGTATTAAATTCGAGAATCTTGATCTTAAACTTCTCTTCATTAGCAGTTCCGCGGGAGAATTCCTTTATTGGAGTTTGGGGGAATGCTCTATGAGCAAAAAGGAATCTTTGTAGATTCGCCTCTAAATCATCCTTCCCATTATTCTTTCTCAAAAGGTTTTTAAACTCTCTTACATATCTCTCAGCTAAACCATTTGTACTAGGATTATACGGACTGGTCTTAGTGTGCCGTATACCATTCATTTTGGTAAATTGCTCGAATTCACCGGAGACAAACTGTCTTCCGTTATCTGTAACCAAAAATTAGGGCAATCCAAATCTGGCAAAAATTTCTCAAAGATGATTTATAATCGTTTTGCTGGTAATATCTTTGATGATAAAAATTTCTATCCACTTTGAGTATGCGTCCACGAGAACCAAAAACATTCTTCCCGTGAACGGACCCGCTAGATCAAAATGAAGTCGATGCCACGGTTTTTCGGGCCAAGTCCATTCCGAGATGGTAGCTGGGGGCATGCTTGCCGATTCTTGGCATACTCTACATTCTCTAGTTAACTTCTCGATGTTACTGTCTATGCCTGGCCACCAGAAAATACCGTCTGGCAATCATCTTCATTTTAACAATCCCCATGTGTATTTCATGCAAGTCATTTGAAATTAAAGATCTTATTTTTTGGGAATTTACCGCTCTTTCATGCCATTGAAGACAATCAAACTCCAAACTTAATTCCTCATTGATCTCATAATGAGGAGATAGTGGGTTTTCCCTCAGTACCCTTGTAAAATTCCACACACAGTTGCCTTCTCTAACATTCCTTAATACTATAGACAATATTTTATCTTGGGGCGTCTCATATGTCACCTCCATAAAAGAGAACGGTACCTCATTCAACTTCCTGAAAAGAAGTACCTGGTCTTCATCAAGAGACTCCCTGACACTCGATTCTAAAGGAAGACGTGACAATGCGTCAATATTGGAATTATCACTAGTTTTTCGGAATTCCACAGTATAATTAAATGCAGCTAATTTTAAGGACCATCTTTCAATTCTGGATGATGCACATATGGGAATTGGTTTATGAGGTGAAAATATATGAATTAAGGGTCGGTTGTCTGTGACCAATACAAATTTTCGTCCCAGTAAGTATTGTCTGAATTTCTCAACGCCAAAGGTTATGCTCAACGCTTTCTTTTCTAGTTGAGAGAAACGTTTTTCCGCTTCAGTTAATGTTCTAGAAGCAAAAGTTATAGGGCATTCTTCCTTTCAATCATTTCTATGACTCAGAATTACGCCTAGTCCATAGTCCATTAATAATGATTTACATTTTAAAAATAACATTCGATATTCTTTCGTCCAATTCCATCTACAATTTTTATTCAAAAAAGTTGATAGAATAGCGCTAAAATGTTTGTTATATTCTTTATGAATCTATAATAATAAATCAAGAGTCCTATGAAAGATCTTAATTGCGAAACATTCTTTAGGTTCAGGCGCCTCTATCACTGCTTTAATTTTATTTTCTAAGGGATGCAGTCCATATTTATCCATTTTAAACCCTAAATATTCCACCGATTTCTTTTTAAATTTACATTTATATCTGTTTAACTTTAAACCTTTTTCTAGCAATCATCTAAACACTAGATCCAACTTTTGTTCATGATCTTCAAAGTATTTTCCTGCAACCAAAATATCATCTATGTAGCAGGCCACACCTGGAAAATCAGCAAATAGACCTTCCATAATCCTCTGAAATTTATTTGGTGCTACCGCTACGTCATATGGTAGTCTTTCATAAGAAAATAACTTCTTTGTTGTGTTTATATCAACAACAGCATTGGCTTCTCCCGCTAACATTACTTGTAAGTGAGCCTGTGATAGGTCTAGAGTCGAAAGTACGGTGCTTGTAGATAATTTGAAAAGATCTCATCGATCGATGGAATGGGATACCTATCTAATTCTATTGCTTTATTAGCTGTACATCTAAAATCACCACATATACTTACACTACCATCCTTTTTTTAATACTGGTACTATTGGAGCGGTCCAATATGCATGAACTATAGGTTATAAAATGCAAGAATTCACTAAACGATCAATTTCATTCTCTACTTTGTTTTTTAGAGAGAAAGGTAAACTTTTGGCCTTACAAAACACAGGAGTCACATCCTTTTTTAAATTTAAATTTATTTTAACATCCTTTGACAGCCCAAATCTTTGTTAAACAAATCTGCATATCTATCAATCAAACTATTTCTATTATATTCATTATTTAAATTTTTAATGCTAAACAATCTAGGATAATCAAGTTTTAAACTGTTTAAGCCATTCTCTTTCTAACAAAATCACCTGGATTTTTCATTTACAACTATTAATCGTAAATATTGGTTGGCTTCTTTTACAAAAACAGGTGGCCACGTGTGAATGTCTTTCACCACATCTATAACACATTATTTCTCCCCTATGCCTGAAAGGCCTATGCTGCACCATACTATTATTGTACTCGCCCTTTTTATCTCCGCCAGTTCGAACGAGATCACCACTGCAAAACTTTATCCAGGGTGACATCGTCGTTTTCTTGTAGTAGTTTATTTTGCAGGCTTTCCAACTTGATTCCAGCCACAAAACGGTCTCGCATCATGGTTCCCAGCATATCGCCGAAATTACAAGCCCTATAATCTCTATTGATTTACCACAAAAGGATTTTAATCTTAAATTTGTTGGAAATAATTTTTTACCTTGCCAATAAATCATAAATATCAACGTAACTGGACTTCCGGTATCTATTGTAAAGCACAAAGAATAATCATCTACTGTTAAATTTATTGTGGCATCAGTTTCGCCCTGTACAGAATATATAGAGTCCTCTTGTACATATTTACATCCCCACATTTTTTTACTAGCTTTGCAGACCCTACATAAATGACCCAGTTTTTTACATTTTAAAACAAGTCTTTGTTCTATGAGGGCAAACGGAGGTCACGTGTGAATGTCTTTCACCACATCTATAACACATTATTTCTCCCCTTTGCCTGAAAGGCCTATGCTGCACCATACTATTATTGTACTCGCCCTTTTTATCTCCGCCAGTTCGAACGAGATCACCACTGCAAAACTTTATCCAGGGTGACATCGTCGTTTTCTTGTAGTAGTTTCTTTTGCAGGCTTTCCAACTTGATTCCAGCCACAAAACGGTCTCGCATCGTGGTTCCCAGCATATCGCCGAAATTACAATTTATTGCTAAATGTTTCAATTCTCTAAGATATTCCGAAATTGATTCTTCTTCCTGTTAAACTCTCTTTAAAAATCTGCATCGCTGTGGTATCACTTTCTTCTTTGGATCCAAATGCAGCTTAATTCTTTGAATGATAGTATTATAGGGTTGATCTTTCATTAGACCAGGAAGAAAATGTCGTTTCCCTGCTTCAAAGTTTCAGAATCTGGTAGCGAGGTAAAAATCAGTACTTTAATCTCCTCCTTGAGATGCCACAAAGAAAGCCTCAAATATTTGTACAAAAAGATCGAAGTGTCCTCCACTGGGCTATAGCATCTAAAATGTACTATTAACTTTGAACTTGTCATGCTGATCTTTTCTACTCCTTTGTTTTCTTGATCGAGATAGTTTAAAAGATGTAGTTGTTATACTTGCATAGACGCCGTTTTCCTCAGCTTTTTACTGGCTCTGTAGATCGCGCATCCTCGTCGCCACTTTTGTTGTGTCGTAATTAGACCATGGCCAACAAAAAATGTCCAATTTATATACACATATATTTTTACATAATGAGGCTTTAAATAATACAAATAATATTAATTTATTTACATAAACAACAGTTAATATATAGCGAGAAGAGTAGAGGACTGAGCACAGATCCCTGAGGTACACCAGCCCATGTTCTTAGGTCTTTGGAAAATGTTCCATTGACCCGAACCTTTATCCTTCTTCCCCTTAAGAAATCTGCAATCCAGATTAAGGTTTTTCCTCTTACTCCGATGTTGTGCAGCCTTTCAAATAATTTCTACACTCGATCAAAAGCTGAGGTCATATCCAGGAATACTGCCGTTGTCTTCTTTGGCGGTTTTTCCTAGAAATCTATTATTGATTGACAGAAGTAGAACAGTTTATCAGTTGTACAGTGTCTGGATCTTTAGGCAGTTTGGTAGAAGTTTATTTTATTATTGTTAGTGAGCCAGACTATGAGCCTAGAGTGGATAATTCATTCTGTTATTTTACAAAGTATGCTGGTAAGAGCAATTGGCCGATAGTTCTTGTATTCCTTGGCATCTTTGTTTGGTTTCAGTGTTGGCACTATAATTGATATATTCCAATTCTTTGGTAGTTTACCAGTTTGCCATGAAATCTTCAGTATTCTTTGGAGTTGATTTTTAGCTTCGTCTCCAAAGTGTTTAATCATTTGACCAAAGATTAGAGCATCTCCAGGTTAACATCTTGGATTTAACTTCCCTATTGATGAGTTTAGATCATTCAGTGTGAAGTCTCTCGAGTAAATATCTTGTTGATGGTAATTTCTTGCTTGTTTAACTAACCTGTTTACATTATTTTTCAGAGTCCTGCATTCATTCGTATAGCTGAGTCTGGAAGTGCTTGAAAGATATTCAGCAATTATGTCAGCCATCTGTTTGTTCGTTCTCGCTATTCATATCGGTTAGAGTATTGGAGGATTAGTGTTGGGTTTGATGGTTTTATAACACTAATTATATTCCAGTGATGGCTTTCCTTTTTTGGATCCATTTATTTCGCAGGATTCTGCCCATTTTTCTCTCTCTCCCTCTTGTTTGAATATCCAAATTTCTTGTTCTATTTTGTGACTAATTTCAATGAGTTCCTTTATGATTTCTTCTGTTTTATTTGTTTTAAGAAGTTCATTGATATTGTCTCTCGCTGCAATCATTGCCTCGATATTGTGGTCCTTCCAGTAAAGTCCTTCTTCGTTGCACAGTTCTTCAAGCTTTTCTGTGAATTTTTTTCCAGTGTTCTTTTATTCTGTTGGAAATTCTCAATTTTTAATTTTAGGGTTTTTAAAATTGGTCTGTGGTCACTGATTGCACTTTTCAGAATTTTCCATTGTGTTGTGGGTGCGATGTTGTAATTTATCGCTGTGATGTCTATTGCGGATTCTGTGCCTGTGGACTTGAATAGATAGGTGTTCTTTTCGTTATTTAACGGTGTATGGTCGAGGTCGGTTAGCATGTCCTCAACCTGCTGACCTTTGTTATCCTGGACAGGTGATCCCCAAGTTGGTCTTTCGGCGTTAAAATCACCAAGTATGATTGCGATATCCGAAGAAGCTTCACTTAATGTCTCTATCAGGCCTGTATTGATGCTAGTATTATCGTGGTGATAAACATTTATGATTGGAATTGTTTTATCTGTAAGATAGATTTCTATTGCCTGAGCTTCTGTCGTGCTTTTTCTAGGCTTACTCTGATTATAGGCGATTTCCTTAAATTTTATTTCTAGAGTTTTAATCAAAACGGCAATTCCTCCTCCGAATTTTCCCGGTCTGTCCTTTCGTAGTGTTGTATAATCTTTGATATTGAATCTTAGATTCTGATTCAATTTTGTCTCCTGAGGACAAGTAATATGTACATTGTTGTCACAGAGAAGACAAGTCAGCTCTTTATTTTCCTCTGGGTACCATTTATATTGAGTTGTAGTAGATTGAATTGTGTCCTCATAGTAGATTTCTCATCATGAGCTCGAGCTGCAGCTCCTGACGCGGCGGTTACCCCGGACGCGGTAGCATTACTGGAGATATTAGTTTTGCTCTTCATTTGAAAATGGGTGCCGTTGCAACGTTAGTCATCTTGGAAACGAACCAGAATTTGGTCAAATATTCCAAGGGTCCAGGGGGGACCGCAAGGAGGTGTGGTCGGACTTCTCCTCTTCCCCCTGGAATGCCGTCACTACAGGATAAAGCACTCTTGATGAATTTTTTAAATTATGATTCAGAATCTGTCACTGAAGCTTTACGAGCGTTTCGTTCCTTTGAAGATATTCGAAGCGGTAAAGGACCAATGAGTTGCTACTCTCTAAAGCGATTGATTAAAGGTTTTGAGGAAACTGGATCTCTCTGGAAGCAAAACCTCGGAGTGGAAGACCATCGACATGCAAGTCAGTGGCTGTTACGGTTTTGCAGAATGCTGAAGCTATTGAAACGTTATCCACGTATGGATAAGTAAGTGCTAGACAAGTTTCTCGACAAACGGGGATTTCGTATGGAACAGTTTAGAGAGAACACGCATTTAGAATTTTTCTATAAAAATACCCTAAAAAAATTCAAAGTTTTCACGAGTTGAAAGTCAGAGATTTTGAGAAGCGTCAAGAATTCGCTACATGGGTTTTCCGGCAAATTGATATTGATGAAAACTGGCTGACAAATGTTCTAAGAACAGATGATGCTCACTTTTATCTAAAGGGAGAATTTAACATTCAAAACTGCCTCATTTTGGCAACAGAAAACCCTAGGAATTTTATAGAAATAACACTTCATCAGCCCAGAGTTACAGTTTTGTGTGGGTTCACTTCTTCTTTTATTATTGGGCCATTTTTCTTTGAAAAAATAAATGAAAGAACTTTTAAAACCGTTTATGTAACTGGTGAACGTTATGTTCAACTTTTGAGAGTAAAGGTTATTCCCATATTGCAGGACAGACAAGCACTAAGCGAAATAACATTCATGCAAGATGGAGGACCTCCTCATATCACTCGCGGTGCCAAACAATTGCTGAACGATTACGTTCGGTAAAAATCGTGGGATAAGTCGCCACTTTATATACCAGTGGCCTCCAATATCACTAGACTTGACGCCTTACAATTTCGGTTATGGGGGTACATTAAGTCGCGTTTTTATTGATGCCGGCCTACCACATTGGCCATGTTGAAGGCTTCTATCAGATGGCACGTTTTATAAATTTCAACTATTTAATTGTGACCATTCTGTCATCTATTGTCTGCAGACGGTGTTTGAGAATGAAGGGCGCCACATTGAGCAAGGATTGTGACCTAATACAAGAGAGAAGGCAGTTACCTCATGTGTTATATTTTGCAGCACTTTGTTTTGGGTTATGGGAATAATAAATGCTGTCCTCACATAATGACTCTTTTTTTTCTGTGAACAGTAATTTTTTTGTTTGTCATTTGCCCACATCTTATATTATGTCGTGCAGGCTAAAGTGTTATAACTTCTCGAATAACACTGGTATACACAATTTTACCCCTATGTTTAGTTTATCGCTTTTCGCTCATTAGAAGAAATAGCATAAGGAATATTCTCTGTATCCCCCCCCCCCCCCAAACTTTAGAAATTTTGCTCAAAAATAATACAAAATGATTTTACTATCACGTTTTTCAACGTAAAAGGCCGATTTAAAAATGATTTTTTTTGAGGGGATACATTTTCAAAATTATGTACAGTATAATAAACAATGATAACATTTGACAAACCCATAGGATATTTGGAATAAAGCACGAAAAATATATTTTGTCACTCCCCTCTATATTTCATTTGTTGGATCATGACAAATATCCAGTTAGTCAAGTGTCGCCAATCAGTCAAGAAACTACACATACTTATAGCAAGAAATCCTATTAGTAGTGCCATCATAATTTTTGGTACTATATTAACATTTCAAAGATCGTCTATTGTGATATCAGTAGTTATTTTCAAACATTCAATCTATTTCACAAAACTCCATCTAAAATATATATATTTTTTGCTACATGTCTTAATTTGCATATACCTATATTTTACATATCTCAGATTGTATTTTAAAATCGTTAACCATTTCTTCTAACCTTTGGCGAAATGGTGTTTTATTAATTTATCATTTGATATTATTAGGGTTCTTTCCTGGTATTCAAAAAGGAAAAATACGTGTCGTTCAGTTATATTTTTCAATTTATCAAACAATTTGGCCGCTGAATCGCTGATTCTGCTAGAGCGCCATCTAGCGAATAAAGTTGTAACTAAAATCAATTTCGAATTTTTCAATATTTGCCATAAAAAATCCCATTGCATCCTGAACACAATGGTGTTTACCGCATTGCTCTAGCGCAAATATTCGCGGAGTTATTAATTTTTAAAGTTGTGCGGGACTTTTGGATCACCCTGTATATATATATATATATATTGTTAGTAGAGGGGGGGGGGGGTACAGTCTGCACCACGCTGACGAGGACCAACTGCCCGAAACGCGTACGTGGTTGGATTTCTTGATTTATCAAGAAATTGGGTTGGCCAAATCTCTTTGGAACAAGTTAAAGCAACGTTTAGTTGATTTTTGTTCCACTAGATGGCGCTCTGCCATCTAAAATGCTCACGTGAGCGGTCAGGAAATGCCAATTGTGTTTTTAATATCAACACTTGACCGTTTAAACCAGCTGGTTCTGAAAATGGCTTTACAATATTGTCACACTAAATAATTATTTTAAAATTCTGTTGTATATCATCATAAATATTTTCATAGTCATCACCCCTTACCATGCTTTTATATTATTACTTGTAAATAAAAATTTAGAAATAATTAGCATTTTATAAATAAATTATTTTTACTTAAACTTTTGTTATACTCGTTATCACTACCGTGACAACTGGTGGAGAAGCTGGAATATTCCCTTGCCGCCCAAGCCGTTGGAAGAAGCCGAAGACTACAAGGACTAGAACCTCAAGAAAACATCGCTATGGTAAAGCAAGAGACACAGACAAAAATTGGTGAGTAAACTTTCAACCTTTTTTAGAAACCCTTCTATTTTTAACGGAGAATACAACCAGAATCCAGAAAAATGGTTGAAAAAATAGCATCGCGTCGCTCGTTAAAACTGCTGGGATGATTCAATGTGCCTCGCAAATGTTTATTTTTTCCTCCAAAAAACAGCGTACAGATGGTACGAAAATGTTGAAGAGAAAATTAATTCATGGGATATTTTTGTTAAAATGTTTTATCAGAATTTTGGACATCATGTCGCCCAAAAAGATCAGCTCGCAGAGAAACTCAAAACTCGAGCTCAGGGGAAGGAGGAGACCAGTGATTTTTACATTCAAGATGTTCTCCATCTGTGCAGAGAAGTGAATCCGGCTATGATGGAAAATGAAATAGTTGCACACTTGACGAAAGGAATATCGGAGGAGATATATCAGTCAATCATCATTTTAGACATTGCAACTATCGATGAGTTCATAAAATGGTGCCGAAAAATTGAGGCTTCACATAAACAACGTGTAAATAAACGTGTAGTTTCCGACAGAATGTTAACAGAACTACCGAATGTTGCCGCCATCGATTCAGCAGATTCTGAATCAATGGAAGACTTAATCCGACGCATCGTGCGTGAAGGAGTTAATCGCGCACTAAATCCGGAGTCAACTACCCCTGAACCATCTTCTCTGAAAGAAATTATTCGAGAAGAGATTGAAAAAAAAAAACGTACCTGCAATTTCGAAGCCTATTCAAAGGCCTCCGCCCATTTGATTCCTTGAAAAAAGCATTGATGTCTGAACCTGTTCTTGCCTATTTCGAAGAACAACTGCCAACCGAGCTTCATACTGACGCCAGCGGTTATGGAATTGGAATTGTCCTCGTACAGATCAACGATGGGAAAGAGCGGCCAGTTGGTTATGCTTAAAGAACTTTATCTGAGAATTACTTAACAACGGAAAGAGAATGCTTGGCCGCAATATGGGCCATCAACAAATTTCGACCATACCTTTTGGTCGTGAGTTTGTCATCGTCACTGACCACCACGCTCTTTGCTGGTGATC
>CP092872.1:79775201-79828830 GCA_030710605.1 Cordylochernes scorpioides
TAACCTGAAGGACCTGACAGGAAGACTAGAAAGATGGGCTTTAAAACTCCAAGAATACAATGTGACGGTTGTTTATAAAAGTGGACGCAAACACCAAGATGCCGACTGTCTTTCTCTAAATCCTCTCCAACTTGAATAGGAAGAAGCATACAATGAAGAGGATGATGATATACCCTCAATAACTGCTCTGACGTGTTTCGAGGCTGAACAAAGAAAAGACCCTAAAATTAGTAAATTAATAAAGGAAACAGAAAGATTTGGTGCCGTATCGAAAGGATATGGAATTTTAAAAGGAACTTATACAAATAGAAATTCGACCCTGTGGGAAACCAGCACCTTTTATTCATTCCCAAGCACGACGCTCTCATAGCAGGTCACCTTGGAATTTCGAAGACATATGAGAGAGTTAAAATCAAATATTTCTGGCAAGGACTTCTCCGGGACATATGGAACTATGTCGCTCATTGTAAAGAGTGCCAAAGAAAGAAACAATTAACTCAAAAGCCACCCGTTCTTCTTAAGGCCATACCTCCTGCAACCTCCCCTTTTCAGAGAGTTAGAATGGACCTCCTTGGAAGATTTCCCAAGTCTGATACTGGTAATAAGTGGATCATAGTCTGTACAGACTATTTAACCCGATTCGCTATTACCAAGGCCTTACCCACAGGAGAAGCAAAAGAAGTTGCCAAGTTCTTGATGGAAGATGTTGTCCTCAAACACGGAGCCCCCAGAGAAATCATTACGGATCGTGGGCGAGTATTTCAAACAAAGATGTTAACGGAACTTATTAACCAGTGCTCTTCCATACACAGGTTTACAACAGCCTATCATCCCCAGATGAATGGATTAACGGAAAGACTTAATAAAACATTAGCTAAAATGCTGGCAATGTATGTGGGAGTCGAGCAAAGAGAGTGGGACATAACCCTGCCCTAGGTGACCTTCGCCTACAACACCGCAAAACAAGATACGACAGGTTTTACCCCTTTTAAACTGATCCATGGACGCGAAGCCGAAACGACTGTAGACACTCTTTTCCCAAATCCGCCTGAAGACCTCCAAGAGGAATACAGCCAGAATATTGCCTCGCGAGTCGAAGAGACTAGGCAGCTAGCAAGATTAGAAACCTTGAAAGCCCAAGAAAAGGACAAGGCCGGATATGATTTAAAGCACGAGGCAATGTATTACAAGGTCGGTGACCTGGTATGGATTTTCATCCCGATAAGAAAGGTGGGACTCTCAGAAAAACTGTTGAAAAGGTACTTCGAACCATACAGGGTTACTCGGAAACTCTCTGACGTGACCTTCGAAGTTGAACCTGTGGACCAACCAACCAGGAGACGCCAAACAAGAGACCTGGTCCATGTACTGAGAATGAAACCCTACCATGACCCTGAGGACCAAGCTGATCTGTTCAAGTGATAATTACAGCGGGACGCTGTTCATCTAGGAAGGGGGAAATGTCACTAAAAAATATTTTAAATATTCTGTTGTATATCATCATAAATATTTTCATAGTCATCACCCCTTACCATGCTTGTATATTATTACTTGTAAATAAAAATTTAGAAATAGTTAGCATTTTATAAATAAATTATTTTTACTTGAACCTTTGTTATACTCGTTATCATTACCGTACAATATTAAATTTATTTGGAAAATATACTTGAACTCTAGACAGTTGTTGTACAGTTTTTAGAAGTGTTGTTAGAAATATTAACGAGCGCTTCACTATTAAAATTTTAAGAGGATTATCCATTTTATGGGTTTGTTGGGCCAATATTTACAATATATTTTCCGTACAAATGAACTTGTGGGAGCCTAGAGACTTCCTTCCAACCTGCTGGGATGACAGACCACGCCGTCGGCAAACATACAATCGGGGGCCTGGAAATAGTACGGATGGCCACCGCTGTGTGGCGCAGCATATCGGCGGAAGCCAATCAGAATCCAATGGACATTCTAGGGTACTGTTTTTTGTCTTCCTTTATCGACTTCCTATAAAAATGTAGCTAATGCGTAATACTAATAAATACTAACTATGAAATAATTTTCTGGATCATTGCTGAGCTTAATAAATCGACACACCACAACATATAGGACCTTACCAATTGGGAACAAATTTAATAGAATTTGTGGCCTTTACATAGATTTTTTACTTTTGTTTCTATGATTAGGTCCGTTTAAAACTACTATGAGAGCCAAAGTGAATTTGAACTCCTGAACTGAACTCCGTCTAAAAAAGGGAGTCAGTAGCTGGTAAAAGAGAGTTGGGAGGTAGAGTTCAAAGGAGATGCGGTGGTACTGTAAGCAGTCTCATTGCTGGAGCCATGTCAGTACGTCTTTTTCTAGGGACGTGGTCTTATTGTCGCCATTATTTCACTCTCCATTTACATAATTTCATATACATATTGTCAAGTAGCTCTACAACCACAGGAAGCTCCATGGGACACCTGTCAATCATCACTGGACTCCGGGGGGACGACCACAGGTGTGAGGGGTGCTCGGAATCTTATCGGCAAATAAGGAAAACGAGACGCCTGGGTGACTAAACACTCTCAATATTATTATTTTTACCTTGGGATAAGTTGTTATCTCTCTCCCTATAAATACCTCTTGTATATAATTTTATTGGAGAACTAAAAGGTAAATACCCTTTATAATAAATTAATTATTCCCAAATTTGCCCTTACTTTATTTATCTCCGCGACAATATGTTGAAAATTGAGCAATCCATTTTAAATACTTTGAATGAAAAGCGCTTATTTTGAATCATAAATATTTATAACTTCCAATATTTCGATGAGGCTGTTCGCCTATTTTCCTCGGGAATTCTAACCCATTAAACATCCACTCGTGCATCACGTAGATGATTTGTTTACAGGGTTAGAATCCCCGAGGAAGATAGACGAACAGCCTCATCGAAATATTGGAAGTTATAATAAATAATTTGATCCAAAATAAGCGTTAATCATTCAATATATATACAGTTAAACCTGTCTATAAAGCCCCCTCTTGGGACTCGCCAAAATAAAGTGCTATAGAGAGGGGGTGCTATAGGCAGGTCACTTTTAATGTAAAATATTTACATTTTAATGTGTAAAATCGGGGGTATAGAGAGGAAGGTGCTATTTAGAGGGGGTGCTATAGACAGGTTTAACTGTATATAATATAAATAAATATATATATCGTAATTTAAACAAAGCTATATAAGTTAATAGTCCTTATTCAAGCTTGTACCATTTCAATAACCAATAACTCTGTCCCTATCTGCCTTCACCACATATTTCAGTCATATTAGTTACGAATTGTTGACGTGTATAGCCGACAAACATACATACATACACTGACTTTTATATAAATGGGGATAATGATTATAAACATTGTGTGTCATGGCGAGAAAATAAGCTTAAAAAACGATAATATATATAAGAATTTAAAATATATATTGCCTATAGGGTTTCATACGTCATCCTATATATATTTGAATAATAAATAAATTATGTGAATAATTATATCAGAAGATAATCAGCCTTTTTAAATTATTTACACATTAGTTAGAGTTTAAAATCTATTTGTGAAAAATATAGTATCTTACATATATATTTAATTTTATCTTTTAAAGTAAAACTTAGGAATGGATGCCGTTCTAGACCTGTTCGAAGAACAGGCTAATGTTCTAGTATTATTATATTAAAAACATTATACAGTTAAACCTGTCTATAGCGCCCCCTCTAAATAGTGCCTCCCTCTCTATAGCGCCCGATTTTAAATACGTAGTACGATGCGATTTACATTAAAAGTGACCTATCTATAGCACCCCCTCTCTATAGCACCCTATTTTGGTGAGTAAAGAGGGGGCGCTATAGACAGGTTTAACTGTATATACAAACATAATATAGCATTATATTTGTATCAACTACGTCCCTACTGTCAGGACATGGATATATTCAAACCGACATGGCCAGATAAAACAAGTCCATGATCCAACATGTCCACACTGCCAAGAGGAAGATCAAAACGTGGAGCATGTCAACTGCCCAGCATTCCAACTACAGCGATTCTAGACGGCTACATTCCTCGAACTGACATATTTCAAAATTACTGCCCTGTTGAATCTACCAAGAAACAAACTGGCCTGGAAAAATTTGGTGAACTGGTTACTAAGGCTACCAAGACAGACTCCTAACCCGCAGGACAGCCCGGGTAGTTGGCGATCTATGGATACGCTCCAAGAGCCTTGATTAAATATATGTAAATAATAAATTGTTGTGTTATCCTGAAATTAGTCTAGATAATTTTCTACGTAATAATAGATTTTTGATAATATGAACTTTGTATTTTTCTGAAAAACCTTTTTTTTTTTTGCAAATACAATTAAACCTGTCTATAGCGTTCCTCTAAATAGTGCCTCCCTCTCTATAGCGCCTAATTTTATATACGTAGTACGATGCGATTTACATTAAAAGACACCTGTCTATAGCAACCCCTTACGATAGCACCCTATTTTGGTGAGTCCCAAGAAGGGGCGCTATAGACAGGTTTAACTGTACATATTGACTATTTAAATACCTGCAAATAATCGGGAAAAGTGGATTAATGGGTTAATATGATAAAGAATATGTGAAAATAATAGATATCTCATATTTTGAAATATATTTGACATTATTGAAACCTCGAAAAGGTGACCATCAAGTAAAACAATCTCGCACACATAATTTTACCTATTACTCAAAATATTGTTACGACGCTTCTCAGCCGTCGATGTTTGCGTTCATGGTTTCTAGAAGAACAATGTGGATTCTTTGTGGATACAGCTTAGTACGGTATATATTTATTCCCAGAGCTTTAAAAAGTGGGTTAATGGCTATATACAGTGGATGGACTTGCCTTCATTGTCCGACACTAGAGGGATCCTCCTCGTCACCGTCTTCTCCTTGCCCCTGATCTCGATGTCACCAGACTGACGTTCCTTCCAGACTGTGATGTCCTCTCGGCACACAAACCCCCTTCAGCCGACTGCTATCTCGGCTCCTTCCTTCACTACGACACCAGCCGGACTGTTTATCTCACGCCCCCTCCTCTGGAATCTGTCAATAAACAATTCCTTGTGGAGGGGTGCCCCGCATACCTTCTTTTCTTGGCTTGCCCACATCTTCTCTACATCTTCTTTGCTGCACCGCTTCAATATATTACAGCTGACACCCACTCGTTTTTAGCTAAAATAGTCGTCCAAAAACTTAATTGATTACACATCAATAAATACATTTACATCTTTATAGGTATCTAACGTATAGTTTCTATTTTACAGTATAATTTTCCATTAAAAGTACAAACAAGTTTTATGAGAAGGATCTCAATATAAATTTCAATTAACTCTATAAATATTATTTAATTTAAATAATAGTTGTTTATTCTCAAATTGTTGTTTTAACCTTTTTGCTGTCAGATGTACTAGAGCGTGCTGTCAGCCAGTGACGCTAACATTGGCTTAAACATGCCCCAAATGCCTTGCATTCCTCTTTTTTAAGACATTTTATCCAATTACAGGTAAACCTGTCTATAGCGCCTCCTCTAAATAGCGCCTTCCTCTCTATAGGCCCGATTTTAAACATTAAAATGTAAACATTTTACAACAAAAGCGGCCTGTCTATAGCACCCTATTTTGGTGAATCCCAAGAGGGGGCGCTATATAAAGGTTTAACTGTATTTATTTAGGTAACCCAGGTTCCTGGTGCATATATTTATCCAATAAATAAAACTATATATACACAAAGTTGAATGCACACTCATTGGCGACTAGATAAAAATATATCCCCCCTGGTAACAACATCTGCCCTCTTGCAAGGTCTGGGGGCCACCTCTACTCCACCAACTCACCATATATAAATAACCAGCACAGCTGTGCTCGAATGTAACACCTGTAAATAGAGACGAAATAAATAAGATACCATCAAATAAATTTATTATATTACAATGCTGATACAAATAAACTTTGAGAGAGAAGATAATTACAAAAACAATACTCAGAATGAAATACTATAAAGGAATGACAGTACATCAAGATGGCACAAGAACCTAGAGAATATTCAAAATTTGTCCTGGTATGCAACTAACACCTACCCACATATTACCATGTCCAGCAATGAACGCATCCTTGCAGGAAATTTACATGGACCTAGAACAGAAAATCTACACACCCGAGAAAGAGGACATTGCGACTGCTGTGATAGAGATGCATGGAGACGTCTCTTCATTGGCCACGACAATAACAATTCTAATTGAGAAAAATAATAAATGTCGTATCTTATATCTTGTTATAGGATCCTGAGAACGGCTACACGCTGGTGTTAAAGTACTTATGAGTATAATCACATAATAAAATGTTAATTAATCATTTGTTGATTGGAAGTTTGAAAAAATATATTTTTATATCAACATACTTTTTATCTAGTTCCCAACGTTTAGTGACTCGCTGTCAATTCTACTCAGGGTAATTAATATTTTAAATCTCACTTCTACTTATATATATGGTGAGGCATCCAGTCGATTTAATCTATGGTGTTAGATCCTGTCGACTCTCGCTATACTGTGTTAACCGAGAGGAACAGTCAGGATGGGGAGTTTTCCATTACCTCTCTGCACCTTGGAAGACCTTTAACAGTTCTCAGAGTACAGGCATCGAGGTCGAGTTTAGCTTGGGAATGTCTATACACAATAAACGAAGAGACACAGTTGTACTAGGAAAGTTCCGTGAACAGATGAAAGTCGAGCTAGGAGCGAAAGATGGAGATTTAAGAAACGTTCTTACTGGTCTACATGGTCTATGGTGCGGACCTTTTTGACATCTGACGAGGGCTCCCGCTGATGGTGAAATGACTATATTTTCGGCTAGGGCGGAGGTCTTATATATCTTTGCCGAGAGAGGAAGTATTGAATTTCAGCGGATGCAACAAGATCGTGGATCGGAAGCTATATTGTACACTCTGGCAACGCCCTGATATCTTGCTATCTTTAGGCCTCGTTGGACTTCTATCTCAATCTCTTGCTTTAGCGCAACTCTGAATCTATTACAGAGTTTTATTTATTTATCCTCAGTTTGTATAAAGACATTACATATGGTGATGTAATGACACATGTCAATCATAAGGAGTTGTTAACAACAAGGGTGAAATATAAAGTAGCTAAAAAAGATGCAGCCTCTTGTAATCAAATCAACGATCGGCCCAGCTGGCGAAAAGGTCAGTATAATCGAAACCAACATACTTTTGAAAATTCTTAAAAGATGTGGCATCGAGTACAAAGTAGAAGAAACTCCATCAAAAAGAAACGAACTCGCAAATCCCCATCAGATTCAACATCACGTAGCCAAAAGACACCGAGAATGGAAGTTGTCTCACAGCATAATAAAAACGATGTCTCTATGAACGAGGTAACTGAAGTCCCTCAAAAAACGTCCGCAGCTACCCCTCCTCAGGTTAACGAAGAAAACATTGAAGAAGATGGTCCTTGGACAACAGTTACACATGCAAAAAAGCCAATAATACCACCTGTAATAGCAGAAAATGCAACAGACTGGAAGTTGCTCTGCCAAGAGCTGAAAGACCTGTGCACAGATAAATTCCAATGCACGACCTCAGAATATAAGCACATTATCAAGGCCAAAATATTTCAGACTTCAAAAAAATCAGGGAATACGTTCAAAAAAACAATGGCTGCTACTCTTATATACTCCAAGAAGAAAAACCGCTCAAAGTGGTATTAAAGGGCGTGACAACAGCCACAAGACTGAAGATATAGCAATAGAACTTGCAACAATGGGCTTTACTGAGACCTCTGTCAAGAGACTTCATAAACAATCAACTAAAAGGCCAATATATTTAGTGCTGGTAGAATTACCGAAAAATGAACATAACAAGTAAATTTACGGAATAACTGAACTTATCTATCTGAAAATTGCAGTAGAATCTTTCAGAACAACAAACCGTGTGACTCAATGCTTCAACTGCCAGGGTTTTGGGCACGGTCAACTTAACTGCTTCCTGAAACCAAAATGTGTCAAGTGTGCTAAGGAGCACCATTCGAAGGACTGCCCAAGAAAGTCAAGACAACTTCCGCCAAAGTGTGCAAACTGCGAAGAAGCGCACACAGCCAATTACCGCGGATGCCCTAAGTTTCCAAGAGTACATCATCAACAGCCAAGATACCCTGGTCAGTACAAACCTAACAACCCAATTCCGATTTCAAAAAGATCTGAAACACTGCCGAAAATTGTAGAACAACAAAACAAAAGCAATGCTGAGGTTGTGACAAGAAAAACTTCTCGTTCTTAAATCAAGGACCTGTGTGAAAAATTGATGCAAGTAATCAAAACATACCTACAATGAATTGCAAATTACCGTTTAAAATTATTGCTTGGAATTGTAACGTAATCAGTTCAAAGAAAAAAGAATTATTGCACTATTTAGAAAATAACTCAATAGACATTGTTCTGCTCAGGGAAACTCACCTCAAACCCTCAATTGATCTAAAGTTCAAGAACTATCGAACCATTAGAAATGACCGAATTACAGGAAAGGATGGGGGAACAGCCATCATTATAAATTCCTTTTTTAAATATAAAAATATGCTGATTCATACTTCAAACTTGGAAAATACTTCAATTTTGATAAAACCAGATGGAAAAACCCTCTTGCAAATCGCAGCAATTTATAAGAAGCCTGAAGCACCATTATTGGAAAAAGATTTGAACCAACTGATAAAACACAACCACGCAATAATCGTTGCAGGAGACTGGAACTCCAAACACCCCCTTTGGGGATCAAGGACTTCTAATAAGAGTGAAATCGTGCTGCACAATTTCTCTGAAAGAGAAAGCCTCGACATTGTCGCACCTTCGTAACCCACGCATTACAGTCCACTCGGCAATCCCGATTTCCTAGCCCTCGCTGTTTTTAAAAACATTCCCTGGACCCCAAAGGCCAGAACCACCGACGATTTATCTTCTGACCATCTCCCTGTAATCTTTGAATTGAATTGTCCAAAAGATGAATTCACAACCCACAGCTCAGCTGAGTAATTAATTGGGTTCATTTTCAACAAGATCTAATCTCCACCACGCCCCCCAGACTTCCCTTGAAAACTGAAGTAGACATTGATTCAGCAGTTGGAATTTTAAACGAGAAAATTAATAATAGCTACTCGAAAAACACCATAGTCTCTTCTTCCAAATTAATAAAGAACCCAAAAACCAAAGCCTTAATAAGGGAGAAAAATAAAGCTAGGAAAAGATGGCAATCAACCTGGGATCCAGCTCATAGAGCTATTTACCTCAATCTTCAAGGAAAGGTAAATCAAGCCCTTGAAGCAGAGAAATCTGAAAATTGGAATAGTTTTTTAAGCAAACTTAAATCGAGCCCAACAGACTTCTGGAAAAAAAACAAAACCCATTAGGAAAAACTGACAAAATCACTAGTTTAAATGCAAATGGAAAAAACTTGCTGACCGACAAAAAATTGGAAATGATCTTTCAGAGCATTTTTCCAAACACTTTTCCAAGTCGAGGATGAGGTTCCGTCTTACCTAACAGATAACACTTGCCATCATCCCCAAGAGAATATACTATAAATGACAACGCCAAATGAGGTCAAGGAAGTGATTAAAAACCTAGGTAATCACAAAGCTCCAGGCCACGACAATATTACGCCGCAAATGACTAAAAACCTCCCCATCAAATGGATAGTTTTCCTCGCTGGGATCTTCAATGCTGCATTACACCTGTGCTACTTCCCGAAAAAAAAAGACATGGAAACATGCCATTATCATAACTATTCCAAAAAAATCACCTGAAGATCTCAGACCAATCAGCCTTCACTCTACCATCGGTGAGGTATACGAGAGGATTGTTCTTCGCAGATTGCAGACATACATGGATTCTATTAAATTTATCATTCCTCAACAATTTGGATTCAGAAAAGGACACTCCACAACCCAGCAGCTAATCACAGTAATAGACTACATCCAAATAAGAAAGTTCCACAAGGAGGCAGTAGGTGCTATTTTTCTAGACTTTACCAAAGCCTTTGATAGAGTATGGCATGATGGCAAAAATAACAAAAAATCAATTTCCAAGGGATTTTATCAAATTCTTGAAAAACTATCTCCAGGACAGGACCTTTTCAATTAAGCAAGGGAATTATATAACCATGGCAAAACCAACCCAGATCTGAGTCCCTCAAGGCTCTATCCTTGGGACCCTAGCTATTCAACATCTACATCAACGATTTCCCTCCACATCCAAAATGTCAAATAAAACTTTTCGCAGATGACGCAGCAATTTTAGCAAACTCCAAATCAATAGGAATAATAACTACACAACTCCAAAATTACATGAACAGTATAACCAAATGGTGCAATGATTGGAAATTAGACATCAACCCAAAAAAGTCTCAGGCAATAATTTTTCCTCCACTAGACAATAAAAAATTCAAGCCACAATCCATCCTAAAGGTAAACCAGAGCCCTATTAACTGGACTGACAGCGTTAAATATCTTGGAGTTACCTTAGACTCCAAGTTGAAATTCAACATGCATGTCAAAAATATCATAAAGAAAGCAAAAATCACAAAAATAACATTATCAAGCCTGTTCAACTATAGAAGCAAATTGACTACGAAAAAAAAGTTTACTCTATACAGATGTTGTATCGTCCCGATAGTTACATACGCACTCCCAGTTTGGTGCAAATATATTACAACCACAGACAAAAATAGGATAAACGCATTTATGAGAATCTGCCTTCGGACAAGTATAGGAGCTCCATTCAACCTATCAAACAAGATACTGAAGGAGGATTTGAACCAACCCGATCTAGAAGATATGTACCAAACTTCCGTTAAGAAATTATACCTTCAATTGCATAATTCAAATAAACCAACCATACAAGATATTCTACAAAATAAAGGAGATATCAATCCCCGATTCCGACGACCCGGCCCTGACACTTAGTCAAGAGCTCATCGCCCAACAGCTGCCCTCCTGAAAGGCCTAGGGGGTACCACCTCTACTCCACCGACTCGCCATGTGTAAATAGCCAGGACAAGGTGACTCGCGAGCTGTGCTCGAATGTAACACCTGTAAATTGAGACGAAATAAATAAATGTCAATCATGCCTATAATTATTTATACATGTGTTTCTATTATACATCATGAAAATCTTGTTATATCATATGCAAAATGAGGTTGTTAGTTTAAATTATCATATATATGTACATGATTTTCTAAAATGCAGTTAAACCTGTTTATGATGCCCCCTCTTAATAGCGCCTCCCTCTCTATAGCGCCCGGTTTTAAATACATAGTATGATGCGATTTACATTAAAAGTGACCTGTCTATAGCACCCCCTATCTATAGCACCCTATTTTGGTTAGTCCCAAGAGGGGGCGCTATAGACAGGTTTAACTGTAGATATAAAGCGTTACGTATATGCATATATCGAGAATTAAATAAGAGTGACAGAGAGTCACTAATATTTCGGGTACTAAATAAATATTTTAGTAAGATGTTGCCATATATTTTATAAATATTTTATTCATAATAAACATGATTTCAAAACTTTGATATTAAACTTTAAAATATCGTTTTAAAAGAAAAAATTATGTTATTAAATCCTAAATTATTTGCCATATAAAAAAAAAATTTAAACTTTGCCATGATGCCTTAGTGCGCCATCTGTTATGAAAAATCGAAACTATTATAGACGAGTATGATTCTTTTGAAAATAAACAGTAAAAATTGTTTAATTTACAAAATATTCATACGTGTCTATAATAGTTTCGAAACTTTATCATGTCGTCATGAAACTTTAAAATGTGTTGTGTTAAATGTATAAGACCATTAGGTGCACTCAAATATAAAAAAAAAATAGCCTTTTAAAAAAATCAAATTATGAAATTCTGTCTTTCTCATCTATTTTTGACACTAGGTCAATTACTTCTCCAAGTTGTTAAAATCTGCTAAAATGCCATAAAGTTAGGTTAAATATGATAATATGAATATGAAAATGTTCATGGAAGAAAAAAACTAGACATTTTTAAACATTATATATATAAATTTATTTACCATGTATTTTTATTCTTCACAATTCAAATATTTAACAAGTTCTATTTGAAAGGTAATATAAATACTTCAGTCTCTGAGGATAATCCGTCCCTCATTTACGGCTTCCTCCAGTTCATTTTCCACATTATCAATAAATGTAAAAATATCCTCATAACGGTTTCTATCAAACATATCTTTTAGAATCTTTGGAATTTCCGGACGTTTTTTCGATTTATCAACTTTTGGCCTCTTAGCAGCTGAAAGCTTTGAATCATTTTCTAACTTTCTTTTTTTACGTTCCAATTCAATTAATTCCTTAGGCTTTTTCAGGTCAAATAATGTATCTGATAGATCAGGGTGATATTTCTTCATGTACTTTTTAAGATCTGCGTAAGTCCAAAGTCTTTTACCATCAGGTGAGACAATATAGAGGTCAAAACTTTTAGAACTTTTGTCTTTCCTGTCTTTGATAACTTTGGTAAATCCATGGCCGAGATAAATTCTGACTTCCTTTTTTTCTTGATCTTTGTCTTCGTTAATATCTTGACCCGAATGGTCTTCTGGTTGATTTTGAGTTGAAGTTTCTCCCTTATCTTTGTTGGTATTATCATCTTGATAATTTTCTTGGGAATCTTGAGAAGAAAGAGATTTTTCGATGCCTTTGACTGAGCCTTCATTTTGATTGTCGTTTATATATTGAGTTAGAGAAGCTTTCTTAACTTTTGAAGATTTCTTTGATATTTTTGCTTGTTTGGTGGGTTTTCCTTTATATCTTTTAAGATCCATAGGAATCTTCAGATCGAAATAATCTTTTGGGTATTCAGGATGAGCTTCGAGATAATTTTCAACTTCTTTCATTGAACGTAGTTTCTTTTGGTCAGGAGTGACAAGGACGGTATCACGTTTACCAGCCCATTTTCCTTTGGCTCTTTTGACTAAAATTTTCTTGAAACCATATTTAAGATCATATGTCTCTAGGGGTTCTACAGATTTTTGGATATTTGTTTCTTGATTATTTGATGGTTCTTCTTGGTCATTGAGCATTGGTTCTTCTTGCTTACTTGACTCGATTTCCATTTCTTGTGAGTTAGATAGATTATCATGCTGGTTGCACATATTTTCTTGTAAATTAGAGATCTTTTCAGATTCTTTGGGTAATTCCTCTTGGTCGTTAGACATTATTCTTGGTTGTTCTTTAGAAATAAACTTAAAATGTTTTCAAATTTATATTTATGACCTGTGGAGTGCAGTACCCCCAACTACCTGTTGACGTGAAAAGGAAGAAAATAGTTTCTCTATGATAACACACTCAAATAAAAAAACTTTATTTAAATCTGTTTAATATTTTCAAATATATTAATATATTTTTTCACTAAATTAAATATTTTTTAAAAATAACACGTATATATTTTAATAAAAACTCCTCTTTTAATTCCCTTCCAAAATATTTGCATAAAACATATTAAAAAATGAAATAAAACTCTAACTACTTTTTCGATTTACATAAAGGCGAATTATTTTTATTAAAATATTAAAGATTTTATATGAGAAAAAATATGAATTCCTTTTTATACAAAATATTATCATTGTATTCAAGGTCATTCTCATTTTGAAATCGGTTAAAAATCGATTAGAAAATCAATTCGAATTACACCTACTCTAGTTGGAAACAATTCAACTGAGAATGATTTAAATATTAAACATGAAAACGATTTAATCAAAAGTTTTGTAATAAAAATACGTCATTCGCCATACTTCATGAACAAAAACTTAAGGAAGTTGTACCTTTCAGCATATATATCGAGATTCAGACAATAACTCTGAAAGATATTTGATATACAGTGATCTTTATTGAAGATACACGAGATAACCAAGTGTGAACAAAATTTTTTCTGTCTCCTTCGAAAAAAAAAAACGACTAGCAACATTAAAGATTCTACTTCCTTAAGTTTTGTCCATGAGTGTATGTATATATGTCGCAATATCGTTGCGGAATTTCTTGTTGTTGGATGAGAATGGTGTAGATTGTTGGAAGCGCAGTCGTTTGAGTGGAAGGTGAAGCATACAGTGGGGAATAACCAGGACACGTGATGGGGTTTTGAAAATAAAAGGCAACTGGTCGGAGGAAAGAAAGGCTTTGGAGAAGATGGAGCGGATTGTCTATTAACTATCTAATCACATGGCGGTGATTGACTTAGCTGAAAAGGATGAACGGGGGAGGTCTCTAGAGCAGGTGTTACCTCGGTGGGAGCGAAGCGACAACTCACAATTCTTGGTTCTCGATTAAACACGAGAACCCTTCTTCCTTCCCATTGGTGGAAAGGTGTGACGTGGCGGTTCTCTATTGGTCTACGTTAGGTCTTCATCCTAAAACATGTCCCAGCTTGACCAGGAAGTAATAGTTTGTTGAACTCAACTTTTTATTAGTTCCGCGATAATAAAACGGGGTATAACTTTCCTAATGATTGTGCTAACTTCTAAGCCTCTTTTCTAGGCCTTTCTTCTAAGTCTTTCTATCCTCCAGTGTTACCTTTGTTCTTTTATTGAAACAAATCATACATTTTATACATATTGGATTGACTATTGGCATCTATGTATGTACAAATTATGACAGATGCGCCCCCTACATGTGAAGAATTTATGAAGGGGTTTTAGTCTGAATAAGTTCTGTTGAACAAAGAAAATAATTTTGAGCGAAAATTAATTGGTTATAGGGAGGTTATATACAACATTGATAAGGATATAAGAAAAAAATGTAGTGTTAATGCTATATAGTTGGTTTTTAGTTAATAGAAATCAAAATTTTATAAAGGTGCATCATATGTTGAGTACTATGGTACATAGTAAAAAGGAAAAATTACCTAACTACATTTTTTTGCTCGAGACTGGGAAGGAAATCGAGGAAATTTCATGAGGTAATTTTGGAAATCAAAAATAAAAATAATAAAAAATATTTGACTGAAATCAAAGTGAAGGCGTGGTTGAAAAAGAAAAATGCCTTGTTGTGTGAAGAAAAAAAGAAAAATGCTTTGTTGCAAAAAAAAAAAGAAAAAAAATGCTTTGTTGCACTGGTGACAAAGAAAAATGCCTAATTACTTTTTGCTCGAGTTTTGGGAAGGAAAACGAGGAAATTTCATGAGGTATCAAAAAATAAAAATAAAAGAAATGTTGAGCGAAATCAAAGTTGAATGCTTGGCTGCGTAAAAAAAAAAAGAAAAATGAAAAAGGTTTTTCAAAATAAAGGATGACTTAATGTCTTAAGTTTAACTGAAAACCAATGAGTTGTCGTTGATAAATGAAACTACGATAAAATAAACTAAGTGGTAACTAAAATGGTAATTAATGGCTAAAATAAGTGATAATAAATTGAATAAGTTGCTAAATTGGTTAAATATTTTAATTTTAATTTTTAAAAAAATAGTTAAAATGGTTAATATATAAACAAAAATATATATATAGTGGTTTGAACCCGTTGTGTATCTACATGCCCTGATCTAGATGTCTTAATTGATTAATTATGCCCTATAAATTTTTTGTCTCTTCTGTGGCGACACTTAGGCGGAAACGTGATCCTAATCCTCAAGTGCGAATTTATGCTATGTATACAGGAGACATGAAAATCTATATAACCTTTACATGTATTTTTGTCTTGTGTCATTGTTTTTTGAGATCTCAAAAGCCGAGTGTCGTATTTTAATTTGTCTCAAGCCTTAATGCGTTCTAGGGGTTTTTATGCGATCCCCTAGGGCACTTAAGATGTGCTCGCCCAATATCCACTTTATATATTGGGTATCAGTACTATATTAATACCTTGAATACAGGATTCGAGGAGAATCTCGATCCTTCTAAAAGGTCGTTTAATCCCTTTTGGGAGAATGCGTAAGTTTGAAAACTAACTAACAATTAAAGCGGTAGTGTGCGTGAACTTTGTTCATACAGTCGAACTTGGATAATTCGAACCCCAAGGGACCGTAAAAAAATTCGAATTATCCAAAAATTCGAATTAAAGATGTTTTGAATAAAGGCTTAAGGCTTCTAGGGACCAAGATAAATATTCGAATTAAAGAGGTTTTCGAATTAAAGAAGTTCGAATTATCCAAGTTCTACTGTATTTGACTTTGAGATCTACGTGTAGGTGGAATATGTAACGTTTTTTTTTTTTTGGAAGTCTGTAAAGTAATTATGATTAATTATAATAGGGATATAATAGAGGCGTGAATTCATTAAGATGTGTCGGTAACGTCTTGTGTGAGTGGAATTGTATTTGTAAAAGTCGATATGCAGGCTCGAACTGGAATCCAAGATTGGTGACATGGAGAAATCCGCGGATGGGGAAACGCGGTGACCTATATTTCATGTGCCGGCCAAAAGAGGGGTCCCACTGTAATTAGATCCGGAAATGGGGGGAACTAAACTCCCTCTGTTTGCACACGGCTGATTTATCGCCCCGCGGGGCTACTTGCTTCCTGTCTGCCGCCTAATTGACTTTGTGCTAATTGAATCTCTTACTTTCGGCACTGGTTTGTTAATTTTCTAGTTTCCTCTATCTGGGAAGAATGATGTAAATCGTTTTATCTGTCGTAGGTGGTGTAATTTCGGCATTGGTTGTATTGCGTGTGTGACATGTTTTGTGTACGAATTTTATTTTGTTTTGTGGGTTGGGTCGGTGTTTTTACGTGGTGTTGGTTGGATTCATCGATACTTCTAGAGAATCGGCAGGTGGGACAGGTTTTTACCTGTTTTTGTTTTGTCGTGTGTTATGTTCTGCCAATAACATTGTGAAGAGATGAGTTGGTGTAGTTTCAGCATTATTTGTATGTTGAAAATCCGGATATTGTATCTATTTATTAAATCGAATGGTTGTTGTGACTTTAGTAAAAATGCTATTCAGTGATATCAGAGTGGAATTGAGTGAAAGTGCGACTTTCGACGTGGACACGCTTTGAGTTGAGAAGTGTCACAGGCGTGGTGAAGGCGTCTTTGGCCTGAAAAGTGAAAAGTTTTGTGGTGTGGCCTGTGACACGAATCGAAAAAAAAAATTGTAAATGAAAAGTTGTCACGTGAAGCCTTTGTTTGTACAAAATCTAACCTGTTATCACTATGAACAACAAATTTACTAAAGTCATGGGTGCTGGTTGTACGAACAGATATCGAGAATTCGTATATTGTTAATGATATGGCACGTTTAATGCGAGATTTTTTTAATAGTGTTTTGTGTAGACGATGTGGTTGTTATTTACTAACGGTTGTGCATGCTTGCTGGTTGTTGTCGTCTTTTGGCGCGAGTGTCGCGCTTGTTGTGCGGGTTGTGCGTGTTTGTTGCGCTGGTGATGTGGGTTACCGTTGTGTGATGACGTATGGATGCGTGTGTTGTTGGCGTGAAAACCGTCCTGTTGGATGGATGTTGCCTGTGTTTTGTTGTGAGGTACATTTGCGTGATTGTGGCGTGACGACGTATGGTTACGTATGAACTTTGTGTGGTAAGTGTGTGAGCTGTGTTGTTGTACGGACACGTTTTTTGGGCATTGTGATTGTTGAAGCCGTTGTGGCTTTGTGAATTGAGGGCATCTAGTAATGGCAATTGGTTTTAGGAAAGAAATTGTGTGGTGCGGGGTTAGATAGGTGCATGTAAAGAGTTGTGGTTGGGTCAAAGAATGCAGGCAAGGGTTGCCATGTATGAAAGATTTGGTTGCAGTGCAAGTCCTTTCGGACAGGTTTGGCCTAGCCCGTGCGTGCATTCATTGGATACCAGGTTGGATACATGGTTAAAGGGGTAGGTCCTGGGTCAGATATAAGTCCAAAGTCAATTTCTTGACGTCATAGGGTGGGGTGCCTACCTCAGTCCGACAGGTCTCCTCTGGGGCGTCTTTGGCTTGGGTTGGCTGCTTGGGACTCGGGACTGCTTGCACTGTCCGCGGAATTGAGGGGGAAATCTGGCACTGGGATATCGATTTGGGACTGTTTGCACTGTCCAGGGGTCGCGTGGATTGCTTTCGGGTGCGGTGTATGGGTACGGAATGGCGGTGGATGACTCCTCGGTGGTCGGTGTCAGGTTGCGGTGATACACGCCGGCGGCGCGACCATCATCCCTTCCTGGGGTGGGGCTCTGGAACTCCGTCTCTCCTCGGGTGGTGTCAACTCGTCGAAGGGCCACTGTCATCTGCCATATAATGGCCGCCAGAAGGCGCCTAGTCGCCTCGCTTCTTGTCAGCTTCCTTCCGCTCGTCAAGTGCTCCCGTTTTCCCGTCATTATCCTGTCGACTAAATCCATCTGTCGCAATATCGTTGCGGAATTTCTTGTTGTTGGATGAGAATGGTGTAGATTGTTGGAAGCGCAGTCGTTTGAGTGGAAGGTGAAGCATACAGTGGGGAATAACCAGGACACGTGATGGGGTTTTGAAAATAAAAGGCAACTGGTCGGAGGAAAGAAAGGCTTTGGAGAAGATGGAGCGGATTGTCTATTAACTATCTAATCACATGGCAGTGATTGACTTAGCTGAAAAGGATGAACGGGGGAGGTCTCTAGAGCAGGTGTTACCTCGGTGGGAGCGAAGCGACAACTCACAATTCTTGGTTCTCGATTTAACACGAGAACCCTTCTTACTTCCCATTGATGGAAAGGTGTGACGTGGCGGTTCTCTATTGGTCTACGTTACGTCTTTATCCTAAAACATGTCCCAGCTTGACCAGGAAGTAATAGTTTGTTGAACTCAACTTTTTATTAGTTCCGCGATAATAAAATGGGGTATAACTTTCCTAATGATTGTGCTAACTTCTAAGCCTCTTTTCTAGGCCTTTCTTCTAAGTCTTTCTATCCTCCAGTGTTACCTTTGTTCTTTTATTGAAACAAATCATACATTTTATACATATTGGATTGACTATTGGCATCTAGGTATGTACAAATTATGACATATGCAATCCATAGTAAAGATGAGCAACATTCAAATCTTCATATAAATATGATTTTTTTAAAGTTAATAACTAATTATGAGAACGATACACCTCATCGCGCGTCAGATATAAAATAGAGAATACCAAAAATAGTTTCTGTTTTTTAAATAAATTTATTTAAAAAACATCTCCTCGTTGGGTTTTTTTTTAATCTGAAGAGCTCTAAGTGAGGATTAATTCTTATTTTGGCCGGATGGTGGGTGATTCAAGATTCTTTAAATACAGAGATGAAGGTATAAATAGGGTACTTATGGTTAAAATAAGTATTTGAAAATTCGAAACTATTTTAGACGCGTAAGATTCTTTTCGAAATAAAAAAATTTCTACTGCCCTTACTGCAATGGAAAAATTAATGGGAGGGCCTGGCTCATCAGTGGTGAAATTGTTTAATTTCAAAAAGAATCTTACGCGTCTAAAATAGTTTCGAATTTTCATAACAAATGGCGCGCTAGTACATCGTAATATAAATTGAGTATTTCTTAGCACCACGTCGCAAAGACTTCTTCTGTATCAGTCTCGTATTACAATCTATATATATAAAATTGAATGTCTGTCTGTCTGTTTGTTTGTTTGTTTGTACTCTATAGATTCAAAAACCATACATCCAACGCCGTGAAATTTTGGGATATTATTAGGTATATCACCGGGAAGGTTTTTGAAAAATAATTTCATGAATATCTTGAATATCCTTAGAGTTACTTGCAGATTTGTAGATTTAACTCGCAAGCAGCGCCCCCATTGTGACGATGATAACAATTTTCTTATCACTAAGTTTGTTATCTTAAACATTATTTATCAAAAGTAAGATTATCTCAGGATGACACAGCAATGTGACACGGGAAAAAATGTTCACTAGATAAAACTATGATTTTCTATATGATATAAAAAGCCAACAATGAAGAGTGAATGTAATATAAAAAGCCAACAATGAAGAATGAATGTAAGATAAAAAGCCAACAATGAAGAATGAATGTAAGATAAAAAGCCAACAATGAAGAGTGAATGTAAGATAAAAAGCCAACAATGAATAGTAAATGTAATATAAAAAGCCAACAATGAAGAATGAATGTAAGATAAAAAGCCAACAATGAAGAGTAAATATAATATAAAAAGCCAACAATGAAAAATGAATGTAAGATAAAAAGCCAACAATGAAGAGTAAATATAATATAAAAAGCCAACAATGAAGAGTGAATGTAAGATAAAAAGCCAACAATGAAGAGTAAATGTAATATAAAAAGCCAACAGAGTGAATGTAAGATAAAAAGCCAACAATGAAGAGTGAATGTAATATAAAAAGCCAACAATGAAGAATGAATGTAAGATAAAAAGCCAACAATGAAGAGTGAATTTAATATAAAAAGCCAACAATGAAGAATGAATGTAAGATAAAAAGCCAACAATGAAGAGTGAATGTAAGATAAAAAGCCAACAATGAAGAGTAAATGTAATATGAAAAGCCAACAATGAAGAATGAATGTAAGATAAAAAGCCAACAAAGAAGAGTAAATATAATATAAAAAGCCAACAATGAAGAGTGAATGTAAGATAAAAGCCAACAATGAAGAGTAAATGTAAGATAAAAAGCCAACAATGAAGAGTGAATGTAATATAAAAAGCCAACAATGAAGAATGAATGTAAGATAAAAAAAACAACAATGAAGAGTGATGTAATATAAAAAGCCAACAATGAAGAATGAATGTAAGATAAAAAGCCAACAATGAAGAGTAAATATAATATAAAAAGCCAACAATGAAGAGTGAATGTAAGATAAAAAGCCAACAATGAAGAGTAAATGTAATATAAAAAGCCAACAGAGTGAATGTAAGATAAAAAGCCAACAATGAAGAGTGAATGTAATATAAAAAGCCAACAATGAAGAATGAATGTAAGTTAAAAAGCCAACAATGAAGAGTAAATCTATATCTATATAAAAGTCAATTTCTGTCTGTCTGTCTGTTTCGCGATAAACTCAAAAACTACTGAACCAATTGGTACCATATTTTGCATGTCGCTTTTTATAAACCTGAGGAAAATTTTCGGCTGCATTTTGATTATTATTTTTAGCTATTTCTTTTTTTTTTTTCATTTGAAGAACTTTTTTTACGCGGACTAATCCGGAATGGAATGAATACCTAAATATGGCCATTTTTTTAAGCATCGGTGGTTCAGTGGTAGAATGCTCGCCTGCCACGCGGGCGGCCCGGGTTCGATTCCCGGCCGATGCATTTTTTTTTTACAATTTTTAAAACTCTTTTATATTATCTTATATATATAAAATTGAATGTCTGTCTGTCTGTACTCTATAGATTCAAAACCATACATCCAATCGCCGTGAAATTTTGGGATATTATTAGTTATATCACCGGGAAGGTTTTGAAAAATAATTTCATGAATATCTTGAATATCCTTAGAGTTATTTGCAGATTTGTAGATTTAACTCGCAAGCAGCGCCCCCATTGTGACGATGATACCAAGTTTTCTTATCACTAAGTTTGTTATCTTAAATATTATTTATCAAAATTAAGATTATCTCAGGATGACACAGCAATTTATTTGCGACAAGAATAATGATACAATTCCAAGGCGAAGATACTATTCCTTTAACTTCCAATTACCGAGGGAACCAATTAATATTAATTTTATTCAACTTATCGAGTATTTCTCAAGGAACCGGGAAAAAATGTTCACTAGATAAAACTATGATTTTCTAATGTAGAAAATTAGGAAAGACAAAATTCAGGATGACAAGGCACACAGGGACCGGGAAAAAAATGTTCACTTTATCGAGAAATTCAAATTTACGAGTTTAAAATATCAAAATATATCTTTTTTATTTTTTAATAAGTTTTTAGAGAATTGTTTTAACAAATGTTCGCTAGACAAACCTTTACTCGGGTAAAACCCCGGGCGAAGCCGAGTACGTTTTATAAGTTTAAAGAGAATTATTTTAACAAATGTTCGTTAGACAAACATTCACTCGGGTAAAACCCGGGCGAAGCCGGGCGGGACCGCTAGTCTATATATATAAAATTGAATGTCTGTTTGTTTGTTTGTACTCTATAGATTCAAAAACCATACATCCAATCGCCGTGAAATTTTGGGATATTATTAGGTATATCACCGGGAAGGTTTTTGAAAAATAATTTCATGAATATCTTGAATATCCTTAGAGTTATTTGCAGATTTGTAGATTTAACTCGCAAGCAGCGCCCCCATTGTGACGATGATACCAAGTTTTCTTATCACTAAGTTTGTTATCTTAAATATTATTTATCAAAAGTAAGATTATCTCAGGATGACACGGCAATTTATTTGCGACAAGAATAATGATACAATTCCAAGGCGAAGATACTATTCCTTTAACTTCCAATTACCGAGGGAACCAATTAATATTAATTTTATTCAACTTATCGAGTATTTCTCAAGGAACCGGGAAAAAATGTTCACTAGATAAAACTATGATTTTCTAATGTAGAAAATTAGGAAAGACAAAATTCAGGATGACAAGGCACACAGGGACCGGGAAAAAATGTTCACTTTATCGAGAGATTCAAATTTACGAGTTTAAAATTATCAAAATATATCTTTTTTATTTTTTAATAAGTTTTTAGAGAATTGTTTTAACAAATGTTCGCTAGACAAACCTTTACTCGGGTAAAACCCCGGGCGAAGCCGAGTACGTTTTATAAGTTTAAAGAGAATTGTTTTAACAAATGTTCGTTAAACAAACATTCACTCGGGTAAAACCCGGGCGAAGCCGGGCGGGTCCGCTAGTCTATATATATAAAATTGAATGTCTGTTTGTTTGTTTGTACTCTATAGATTCAAAAACCATACATCCAATCGCCGTGAAATTTTGGGATATTATTAGGTATATCACCGGAAAGGTTTTTGAAAAATAATTTCATGAATATCTTGAATATCCTTAGAGTTATTTGCAGATTTGTAGATTTAACTCGCAAGCAGCGCCCCATTGTGACGATGATAACAAGTTTTCTTATCACTAAGAACTAAGATGATTTTCTATATGATATAAAAAGCCAACAATGAAGAGTGAATGTAAGATAAAAAGCCAACAATGAAGAATGAATGTAAGATAAAAAGCCAACAATGAAGAGTGAATGTAAGATAAAAAGCCAACAATGAATTGTAAATGTAATATAAAAAGCCAACAATGAAGAATGAATGTAAGATAAAAAGCCAACAATGAAGAGTAAATATAATATAAAAAGCCAACAATAAAGAATGAATGTAAGATAAAAAGCCAACAATGAAGAGTAAATATAATATAAAAAGCCAAAAATGAAGAATGAATGTAAGATAAAAAGCCAACAATGAAGAGTAAATGTAATATAAAAAGCCAACAATGAAGAGTGAATGTAATATAAAAAGCCAACAATGAAGAATGAATGTAAGATAAAAAGCCAACAATGAAGAGTGAATGTAAGATAAAAAGCCAACAATGAAGAGTAACAAATGTTCGCTAGACAAACCTTTACTCGGGTAAAACCCCGGGCGAAGCCGAGTACGTTCTATAAGTTTAAAGAGAATTGTTTTAACAAATGTTCGTTAGACAAACATTCACTCGGGTAAAACCCGGGCGAAGCCGGGCACATCCGCTAGTATGAAATATAAGAATTCGCATACATCACTAGTGAATGTTGATAATTTAGGTATATAATTCAGCATTTTGTTATATGCCAGTCTTTTTGAATGAAAGATTACCAGTTTATAATAAAGAGACGCTTCAAAGAAAAATATAACTATTGTGAAATTTATTTATTTTCACTATATTAGTATAATACTAGATAATTAGTCCGTCTACCTTCACTGTTCAGAAGAGCCACAGACAATTGAACATCTCCTCTACAGCGGTCCAGCATTCCTGAGACAGAATGCAAACAGCTATCCTGCTTGGACTGACCCACCTCAATACTCGTACATCTGTGACCAGCCTCTCAGAATAGACCTCAGCATGGAACTTCTGGTCAACTGGTTCTGTTTGGACTGACCCACCTCAATCCTACATCTATGGTCAGCCTCCCAGACTGGACCTCAGCATGGAACTTTCTGGTCAACTGGTTCAAATGTGTAGACATGTGGTGCACTTACAGAAAAGGCAGTCGTCTACTTCTACCCACCATGATTATCATGGTCTGTACCACATGTACTAGGGATAGGCAAAAAAAAAAAAATTGGCAATAATGCTTTCTTATAACAATATTAGAATATTAGTCCATTCTAAGGACAGATATAGAATGAGAGCCAGTTCAAAGGCTTATTAAAGTTTTATCTTTGTAAAGATAAAATAAAGTGAGTGTGAGAGTATCGGTTTTTCATTAATATATTTTAAACTCTACCTAATGAAAATATTGCGGAATCGGATTATCAGGAAATAATGTTTCTCAAAAGGTTTTGTCTATTTTCACAATATATGCAACGTGACATCTGAAACTACACCCTGTTTATATACTGATATAAACATATAAGTCATATAAAAGCGTTTTATATATTTTTTACTATTTCGGCATTGTTCCAACTTGCTTACTCACGATGTTACTATTCAATTTTATCTCTATATACAGGGTGATCCAAAAGTCCCGCACAACTTTAAAAATTAATAACTCCGCGAATATTTGCGCTAGAGCAATGCGGTAAACACCATTGTGTTCAGGATGCAATGGGATTTTTTATGGCAAATAATGAAAAATTCGAAATTGATTTTAGTTACAACTTTATTCGCTAGATGGCGCTCTACCAGAATCAGCGATTCAGCGGCCAAATTGTTTGATAAATTGAAAAAATATAACTGAACGACACGTATTTTTCCTTTTTGAATACCAGGAAAGAACCCTAATAATATCAAATGATAAATTAATAAAACACCATTTCGCCAAAAGTTAGAAGAAATGGTTAACGATTTTTAAATACAATCTGAGATATGTAAAATAGGTATATGCAAATTGAAACATGTAACAAAAAAAATTATTTTGCTGGAATCCTCTCAGCTATTTAAATTTCGAAAATAATAATTTTCTAATTTTTTCAATTCAACCCTCTCTCAGTATCGATTATATTTATTTTAATTCATTTGAAAAATATTTATCTATCTCTGATGATTTATTTTACTCTGGAATGCCGTTGTTGTTTTTGTCGTGCCCAATAAAGAGCCTCAGATGTCTCCATGCATCTCTCTATCACAGCAGCAGCAGCATTGTCCACTATCTTGGGTGTGTAAAGCAGCTGCTCTGGGTCTATGTCAATTTTCTGCAAGGCTGCGGGCATGAGAATATGTGGGTAGGTCATAGTTCCACACCAGGACAGTTGTTGCATGTTCTATAGGTTCTTGTGCCATCTGGATGTATTGTCATCCTTTATAATGTTTTGTTCTAAATCTTGTTATAGTTTTGTCATTTTTCTCTCGGAGTTTATTTCACATTTTTATCTTTTCTTATTTTTTGTTTAATTATCTTGTATTTTGCAAAAGCATTAGCGTCAAATAATGACATTTGTTGTTTCCTTTGGCTCAACTTTCTGGCTTCCTTTGCAAATTCAACTGCCATTTCATTACCCCCGATCCATACACTGGCAGGAATCCATTGTAGAATGCATTTATTCTCCAATGATATCAGTTGAGTAAGTAACGAATGTATTTTCTGTGTGATTATAGTATTGCCCTTCTGAATTGCTTCTAGATCGGATATGAAGTCGTTGTACGGTATATTATAATTCTTCTGCTTGATGCAGGGATGGTTGGTTAAAGCATACATCAAGAGCTTTCCAGATAGCTGTCAGTTCACAAGTGAAGTTTGACGAAATCTCTCTGGCTCCTTCTTTGATTTTGATGTATGTTCCATCTTGCAGTATTATGTTAATTCCAGCCCCTCCATTACTTATGATAAGGTCTGATGATCCATCTGTATATGCTGTTAAATAATTTATCTGATCGTATAAACCAAATGTGTCAAGTCCTTTCTTTTTAAGTATGTTTTTGTTCTCTTTTTTTTTTTATTGCAGGGTTCATTCAGGTTAAGATTGATGATTACATTTTATGGCAATGGGTTAGGAAATATTGGTTATTCTCGAATTTGAAATTCATTATGTTTCATATTTATGCTCTTTCTAATATTGTTGTCGTACTGAAGTGTTGAAGATCTTTTGAGCCTTTCTTTTTGTGTCCAGTTTAAATAGGTTCTATGGGATATGTGTTCGGTTTAGTTTTTAAGCTATTGGTGAATTTTATTGTTTTTAATTGTCTTCTGTTTTCAGGTAGGTCTAGACCACATTCTCTCTGAAATTTTTAATTGTTGGTATTTGAAACAGAACCAGTGATTAATTTGGCCGCTTTTGCTTGAACACTGTCTAGTCTTCTTTTTAGTGATGAACTTGATGGAGCCCAAACAGGTGTTGCATATTCCATTATTGGCCTTATTAAGGTGATATATGTTGTTCTGAGAATTTTGGGTTCTGCACCCCAATTTATTCCACATAGACTTCTAAGAATGTTTAGGTTTCTGGTAGCTCTATTTGAGGTGCTAATTATGTGTTCTGTAAATCGCAATTCCTCAAGTATCACACCTAGGTAATTTGGAGATCTAATTTTATCAATTATATGGTTGTTTATGCTTATTTTGGAGCTAGATTCCTTTCCTTTTTTACTGTCAGTGAAGGAAACCTATAGGTTTGTGTTTATTGGGCTTATGGTCATTTTGAGTTTCATTGCCCACTTCTCCAGTCCTCTCATTTATGTGTTCAGTATTTTTCTGATATTTCTATACTGCTACTTGTGTGCCATATGGCTATATAATCTGCATAACAGGCAACTTTTGCGTCTTCAGTGAGGATGGATGTTGTTAAGGTTGTGTCGTAATTAGATGTACAATAAATCAAACTTATCCATGACTCTTTTTTTTTTTTAGCTCTTATTATTTTCGTTTGGCCAACAAAAATGTCCAATTTATATACACATATTTTTTTTTCATAATGAGACTTTAAAGAATGCAAATAATCTTCATCTATTTACATACACAACACTTCTCCCCCCTTAATAATACTCCAGTCGGTCTGGGGGTTTCCTGGCTCTCTGAGGTCTAGGACTGCGGACAGGCACTTGCACAGCGGCAGGCTCCGGTTTAGGAGTGCAAGAGGGCACGTGCACAGCAGCAGGTCCTGGTCTAGGAGTGCAAAAGGGTACGTGCACAGAAGCAGTCTCCTCCTTGTTTCCTGATGTAACCTCTGGAACCTCCTCTTCACTTTATTTCTGATTTCCACCTGCAGGCTTCTCTCCTGATGTTCGAGGAAGTATCAAATTTCTTGTCTCCACTCGTTTCTTTCTCACAGGTCGCAATTGATTGATATGCCTCTTATACACGACGCCCTCGCAACTTATAAGGTAGTGACGGTAGCTCAATAATTTCAAAATGGTACCTCTTTACCGTTTAGGTCCAGTTACATAGTTGCGGAAATAAACCTCGCAACCTGTAGTAAACTGCTCCTGCCTTCTTACAGCCTCATGAAATAACTCTCGCGGATTTCCGATCTTGGTATTAAATTCGAGAATCTTGATCTTAAACTTCTCTTCATTAGCAGTTCCGCGGGGGAATTCCTTTATTACAGTTTGGGGGAATGCTCTATGAGCAAATAGGAATCTTTGTAGATTCGTCTCTAAATCATCCTTCCTATTATTCTTTCTCAAAGGTTTTTAAACTCTCTTACATATCTCTCAGCTAAACCATTTGTACTAGGATTATACGGACTTGTCTTAGTGTTCCGTATACCATTCATTTTGGTAAATTGCTCGAATTCACCGGAGACAAACTGTCTTCCATTATCTGTAACCAAAGGTTAGGGCAATCCAAATCTGGCAAAAATTTCTCTAAGTTGATTTACAATCGTTTTTCTGGTAATATCTTTGATGATAAAAATTTCCATCCACTTTGAGTATGCGTCCACGAGAACCAAAAACATTCTTCCCATGAACGGACCCGCTAGATCAAGATGAAGTCGATGCCACTGTTTTTCGGGCCAAGTCCATTCCGAGATGGTAGCCGGGGGCATGCTTGCCGATTCTTGGCATACTCTACATTCTCTAGTTAATTCCTCGATGTTACTGTCTATGCCTGGCCACCAGAAAATACCGTCTGGCAATCATCTTCATTTTAACAATCCCCATGTGTATTTCATGCAAGTCATTTAAAATTAAAGATATTAATTTTTGGGAAATTACCGCTCTTTCACGCCATTGAAGACAACCAAACTCCAAACTTAAATCCTCATCGATCTTATAATGAGGAGCTAGTGGGTTTTCCCTTAGTACCCTTGTGAATTTCCAGTTGCCTTCTCTAACATTCCTTAATACTATAGACAGTATTTTATCTTAGGGCGTCTCATATGCCACCTCCATAAAAGAGAACGGTACCTCATTCAACTTCCTGAGAAGAAGTACCTGGTCTTCATCAAGAGACTCCCTGACACTCGATTCTAAAGGAAGACGTGACAATGTGTCAATATTGGAATTATCACTAGTTTTTCGAAATTCCACAGTATAATTAAATGCAGCTAATTTTGAGGACCATCTTTTAATTCTGGATGATGCACATATGGGAATTGGTTTATAAGGTGAAAATATATGAATTAAGGGTCGGTTGTCTGTGACCAATACAAAATTTCGTCCCAGTAAGTATTGTCTGAATTTCTCAACGCCAAAAGTAATGCTCAACGGCACAATTTGGGTTATTGATTATAAACACAAGGTAATAAGACCAAATCTAAGGAAAGGTCACAATTTGGATTATAGTGTCAGGAGGACAGAGTTTCCTGGTATTCCTTCTTATCTGGACCGACCGGTCGGGGTAAACAGTGGCGTCACAGAAAAAGGAGGAAAGATCTCAGTTCTCCCCTCTGGCTCTAACGGCTGGGTCGATTTGGCTCATGTAAATATTAACTCTGGGAAACCTGCACCTTTTTTTTTCCAAGCACTTACGCTTAGAACTAATGAAAAGTTTGCACGACGCTCTCACAGCAGGTCACCTTGGAATTTCGAAGACATATGAGAGAGTTAAAAACAAATATTTCTGGCCAGGACTTCTCCGGGACATATGGAAGTATGTCGCTCATTGTAAAGAGTGCCAAAGAAAGAAACCATTAACTCAAAAGCCACCCGGACTACTTAAGGCCATAAATATTTATATTCATCCCAATTCTATGAGAAAGGAGCACGAAACATTCTTCAGATCACTAACTGAAACATTTATAAACACGCTTCTAATTATAAGTGGTGACTTTAGCGCCAGATCGCCATTATGGTACGATTCCACAAAAAATTACAATGGGCATAGATTGATCCCCATCATTGACGAAACGAACTTAATCATACATAATAATAAATCCACTACATTTCGAAATGCTAGTGTGATTGATCTTACGCTGACTAACAAACAAGCAATAGCAGCTATCAGAGACTGGCACACAGAACAAATATCGCAGATCTCTGATCATGTAGCAATAATCTATGAAGTACATATAACTGACAATTTCACCACAGCTACTAATTATTCCACATGGAAATTCAGTGAAGAAAAGGCGAACTGGTCAAATTTTGTCCAGAATTTCATTAAAATAGATCAAAATAATATTGAAAACTTTTTAGATACAGCAAATACAAGGAAAGACGTCGATAGCGCGGTAAAAGAACTTTCGAACACGCTCAATGAAGCAGCGTATAATACTCTTAAACTAAGAAAAAAAACAAATAAAAAACAACATAAACAGATGGTGGAACGCGGACTTGACACGCCTTGAGAGCTATTGTAAATACCTCCGTAACTCCTACTATCGGGCGAAAAATCCCTCTATCCATATTCAACAACAGTATAAAAGTGCAAGAAACAAATACGTCAGGGAAATAAATAAAGCTAAAAGAATGTCTTGGAGGTTTTTCTTAGAGGACATCAAATCAAAAAACCCATATGGAAATTTATACAGGGTATACAAAAATATTAAAAACGGTTCTAACCGAAAGGACATTTTGGAAATCTTAGAAGTGAATAAAGATGAAGAACGATTCCAGAAGACAGTAGAACTTTTGAACAACCTTTTCCCCGATGATAGAGATAATGAAGACACAACCTTCCACAAAAACATAAGGAACTATACTTTAGGATTTCATAATAAAGAAAATATAATAATAACGCCCAATGAAGTAAATGGAATAATTGATGAGCTAAACTCAAAGAAAACGCCTGGAATTGATAATATTTCTAACAATATGATAAAACATACTAAACAACTAATAGTTCCAATACTGGTGAAACTTTTTCAAAAATGCTTAGATTTAAATTATTATCCGAATGAATGGAAAAAATCTGAGGTAATAATTATTCCCAAACCAGGTAAAACAGACATGAAAATTTATAAAAGCTACAGACCCATTTGTCTCAACTCAAACATTTCCAAAATATCTGAAAAAATAATTAACAACAAACTAATAAAATTTTATGAAGACTCAAATCTGCTTAACAATCGTCAACATGGATTTAGAAGATCAAGATCTACTATCTCTGCATTAAATGAAATTGTCAAAATAGCTCTAGAACATAAAAACAAAGAATATACAGCTATAATCGCAGTTGATATAAGTGGAGCGTTCGACAATGCATGGTGGCCGATGGTGCTGAAAAGACTAGATGAGGACAACGTTCAAGCTTCAATAATAAAACTACTACAGTCTTTTCTTAATATAGAAGAGTGAGATTTAGATACTCATCAAATGAAACCCACAAAAAATTAAGCAAGGGATGTCCCCACAGGGTGGGCCTATATCCCCTACAATATGGAATATTATTCTAAACGATTTATTGAATAACTATTCAGAATCAAACAGTGAAATCATTGCTTATGCGGATGATTTAACTGTGATATGTTAGGGAAACAACTTGACAGAACTTCGGAATACAACAGGAAAGGTCATGGGTAGAATATTAGACTGGTGTGGGAACAATAAGTTGACCGTATCTGAAGAGAGAACGAAAATCTTATACTTGTTTAATAGCAAAATAGCTGCAAAAATTCCTAACACTATCACTGCCAATCGGGTAGAAAAACTGAAGATTATGGGAATAACTTTTAAAAATCATAGAAATAAAAACAAATTGGAGTTTGTGTGCCCCATATTGATGAGATTATTACTAAGACAAATAGAGCTGGTGGATACCTAATTGGATTAACCGGGAAAGCATGGGGACTGGACACACACACAGTAAAATAAGAATAGAACTCTATAAGACACTGTTTCGAAGTTCACTAACTTATGGTTCCACGATCTGGTACAACTTTATACCCAAAAAAGTCAAAGATAAATTAAACTCTCTGCAGTACAAAATTTTGAAGCACAGTACACAGGTTTATAATTCAACATCTTCAAACTGTACTCATATTGTTGCTAGAACACCAAACTCACGGATTTTATCGAAACAAATATACTAAAAATGAATATTGGATACAAAAAATCAGATCCAACTGAAAGAAAAATGATATCTAATTTTATAAACCAGAAATTTGAGGAATACTATGGAGGTGCCAATGATAATTTCAAGGGATTCTTTGATACTTCAAGAATTCCTAACTATGTTCAACCCAACTTCTATAACGTTCAAATTTTTACTGGACATGGTGACTTCAACACATATTTGTTTAGAATTGGCAAAATTGGTTCACCTGCATGCACTTGTGGAAACGAACAACAAACCCCTGAACACCTTCTGATAAACTGTTCATTAACTTCTGATCTAAGGAAGAAGCCCAACTTTACCTGACTAATACAAAACAAGCTGCTTGCAATAAAGACCAATACATCAAATTTAATTGATTCTGCAGGATGTATATTTTGAGGCGAAAGTGTTGACTGTACATATTTCAAGCTACTACTTATAATTGCTATATGTAAATTTGACATCGAACGTTTAATTTTAATGATTTCCAATGTTCAATTGTGTTAATTGTATATTGTGACGAAGAAATAATTTCTTAATTAAATTATTCAATGAAACTATTCAACAGAGTATATAAATATATATTAATCTTTTATGTAAAATAATTATCAAAATATCTCTTTGCTTGCTTGCTCAAGATTCTCTAGCTGTAAATAGTTTTTGCTGACTTGTTAATAATTGTCGACTTGTCGCCGTGACGTCATCAATAAATACTTTTACATCTTAGGATATTTCAAGGCTTGATTTCTACGCTACAACTGGTGGAGAGACTGGACCGATACCCATTAAGAAATAAAAGAAAAATTGATTCTGTTGAACCAGAAGAAACTTCTATGAATGTAAAGAAGGAAGGTGCTCAGGTAAGCAACTACGTTGTTCAACATTTGCCAAGGAACCCTTCCATTTTCTCCGGGGAGGATGGTGAAGATCTTCAAAAATGGTTAAAAGGGTATGCACGTGTGGCAAAGTACAACCATTGGGACGAAACCCTTTGTCTTACTAAAGTTTATTTTTATCTGTCTGGAACTGCTCTCAAATGGTTCGAGAACAACGAAGAAAGCATACAGACTTGGAAGGAATTCACATCTCAATTAGAGAATGTGTTCGGAAAAAAAGAAAATTCAAAATTGCAAGCGGAGAAGAAACTTAAAACACGGGCACAATTAAAAGGTGAAAGTACCGAATTTTACATCCAGGATGTCCTGTGCTTGTGCAAAGAGGTTGATCCTCAAATGAGCGAGGAAGATAAAATCTCCCACCTCATGAAGGGGATAGCTGAGGAGCTTTATCAAGCACTCCTACCGAGGGATGTACAGAGCACCGAGCAATTTATTACAGAATGTCGCCGTGTTGAGGCGCTCCGTTGTAGGCGAGTTACCCCAACCAGATACGAGCGCCTACCAAATGTGGCGTCTCTCCGTGATCATGATGACAGGGCAGATCTGTCATCTATGATTAGGCAAATGGTTCGTGAGGAGGTACAGCGAGCATTAGCCTCTCCTCGAGAAGAACCAGAAATTTCTGCAATTAAACATATGGTGCAGCAAGAAATTGAAAAAAACCATTGCGCCAATTTCTAGAAGTTTCCCTCAAAATAGAGCGCAAAGACCATTACCAAGCCCTAGGTACGAGTTCCAACCCAGAAATTTTCAACCTAGACCGCAGCAGCCGAAACAAGTAAACGGAAGACGCGATACCAACGAATGGCGAACCACTGAAGGTAAGCCAATCTGTTTCCACTGCGGACGCCCAGGCCACGTCGTGCGCTACTGCCGTGACAGGAGGAGAGAATATGAAGGAGAACAAACTTGGAATTACAAACAGAGATATAGGCAAGAGCCTAGAACATTCTATAATTCTCGGAGCAGCCAAGAGCCCAACGACGACCTGCCAAGAGAAAATATACGCCGCTACCGAAGCCCCTCTCCTTACACTGGCCGAAAAGGACAACATTAGTCTCCTGAGAGAAGACCCAGCCAGTCGCCTCGCCGTTCCTGTTAGGAAAAACTAATGAGACATTACTTCGGCCCAAACAAAGTAACCCGAAAAATATCTGATGTGACCTATGAAGTTGAAACATTCGGAAACCAGCAAGGTCGTAGTAAAACAAAAGATTTAGTTCACATTTGTAGGATGAAACCATATTTAAACCCAGAGGACCAGGAGGACCACCTAGAAGAGGACCCAGAAGATGACTCGACAAACTTCCAGGAAGAAGACATCCCCACTGAACGAACACAACAACCACAGACCCGCGTAGAGATCTCAGGCCCTATCACCCGTTCTCGAGCCTTGAGACTGAGGATGTAAGTCTCCTTCTGAGCATCGGGTCGATGCTCTTTATAGGAGGAGGCTATGTGACGAAGAAATAATTTCTTAATTAAATTATTCAATGAAACTATTCAACAGAGTATATAAATATATATTAATCTTTTATGTAAAATAATTATCAAAATATCTCTTTGCTTGCTTGCTCAAGATTCTCTAGCTGTAAATAGTTTTTGCTGACTTGTTAATAATTGTCGACTTGTCGCCGTGACGTCATCAATAAATACTTTTACATCTTAGGATATTTCAAGGCTTGATTTCTACGCTACAATATAATTTAAAATATACACGCAATTATCCAAATTGTGGATATGGCGTGTCTCTCCCAACTGTTAAATAAATGAATACCTCCTGCAACCTCCCCTTTTCAGAGAGTTGGAATGGACCTCCTTGGAAGATTTCCCAAGTCTGATACTGGTAATAAGTGGATCATAGTCTGTACAGACTATTTAACCCGATTCGCTATTACCAAGGCCTTACCCACAGGAGAAGCAAAAGAAGTTGCCAAGTTCTTGATGGAAGATGTTGTCCTCAAATACGGAGCCCCCAGAGAAATCATTACGGAGCGTGGGCGAGTATTTCAATCAAAGATGTTAACGGAACTTATTAACCAGTGCTCTTCCATGCACAGGTTTACAACAGCCTATCATCCCCAGATGAATAGATTAACGGAAAGACTTAATAAAACATTAGCTAACATGCTGGCAATGTATGTGGGAGTCGAGCAAAGAGACTGGGACATAATCCTGCCCTACGTGACCTTCGCCTACAACACCGCAAAACAAGATACGACAGGTTTTACCCCTTTTAAACTGATCCATGGAGGCGAAGCCGAAACGACTGTAGACACTCTTTTTCCAAATCCGCATGAAGACCTCCAAGAGGAATAGAGCCAGAATATTGCCTCGCGAGTCGAAGAGACTAGGCAGCTAGCAAGATTAGAAACCTTGAAAGCCCAGGAAAAGGACAAGGCCAGATATGATTCAAAGCACGAGGCAATGTATTACAAGGTCGGTGACCTGGTATGGATTTTCATCCCGATAAGAAAGGTGGGACTCTCAGAAAAACTGTTGAAAAGGTACTTTGAACCATACAGGGTTACTCGGAAACTCTCTGACGTGACCTTCGAAGTTGAACCTGTGGACCAACCAACCAGGAGACGCCAAACAAGAGACCTGGTCCATGTACTGAGAATGAAACCCTACCATGACCCTGAGGACCAGGCTGATCTGTTCAAGTGATAATTACAGCGGGACGTTGTTCATCTAGGAAGGGGGCAATGTCACTGAAAAATATTTTAAATATTCTGTTGTATATCATCATAAATATTTTCATAGTCATCACCCCTTACCATACTTGTATATTATTACTTGTAAATAAAAATTTTGAAATAGTTAGCATTTTATAAATAAATTACTTTTTACTTAAACTTTTGTTATACTCGTTATCATTACTGTACAATATTAAATTTATTTGGAAAATATACTTGAACTCTAGACATTTGTTGTACAGTTTTTAGAAGTGTTGTTAGAAATATTAACAGCGCTTCACTATTAAAATTTTAAGAGGATTATCCATTTTATGGGTTTGTTGGACAAATATTTACAATAGATTTTCCGTACAAATGGATTTGTGGGAGCCTAGAGACTTCCTTCCAACCTGCTGGGATGACAGACCACGCCGTCGGCAAACATACAATCGGGGCCTGGAAATAGTACGGATAGCCACCGTTGCGAGGCGCGGCATATCGGCGGAAGCCAATCAGAACCCAATGGACATTCTAGGGTACTGTTTTTTTGTCTTCCTTTATCGACTTCCTATAAAAATGTAACTAATGCGTTATACTAATAAACACTAACTTTGGAATACTTTTCTGGAAAATCGCTGAGGCTAATATATCGACACACCACAACTTATAGGACCTTACCAATTGGGAACAAATTTAATAGAATTTGTGGCCTTGACATAGATTTTTTCACTTTTGTTTCTATGATTAGGCCCGTTAAAAACTACTATGGAAGCCAAAGTGAATTTGAACTCCTGAACTGAACTCCGTCTAAAAAAGGGAGTCGGTAGCTGGTAAAAGACAGTTGAGAAATAGAGTTCAAAAGAGATGCGGTGATACTATAAGCAGTCTCATTGCTGGAGCCATGTCAGTACATCTTTTTCTAGGGACGTGGTCTTCTTGTCGCCATTATTTCACTCTCCATTTACATAATATCATATATATATTGTCAAGTAGCTATGCAACCCCAGCCACAGAAACCTCCATGGGACACCTGTCAATCATCACTGGACTCCGGGGGGACGACCACAGGTGTGAGGGGTTCTCGGAATCTTATCTGCAAATAAGGAAAACGAGACGCCTCGGTGACTGAACACTCCCATTATTATTATTTTTACCTTGGGATAAGTTGTTATCTCTCTCCCTGTAAATACCTCTTATATATAATTTTATTGGAGAACTAAAAGTAAATACCCTTTATGAAAAATTAATTATTTCCAAATTTGCCCTTGCTTTATTTATCTCCGCGAAAATATGTTGAAAATTAAGCAATCCATTTTAAATACTTTGAATGAAAAACGCTTATTTTGAATCATAAATATTTATTATAACTTCCAATATTTCGATGAGGCTGTTCGCCTATTTTCCTCGGGGATTCTAACCCATTAAACATCCACTCGTGCATCACGTAGATGATTTGTTTACAGGGTTAGAATCCCCGAGGAAGATAGACGAACAGCCTCATCGAAATATTGGAAGTTATAATAAATAATTTGATCCAAAATAAGCGTTAATCATTCAATATATATACAGTTAAACCTGTCTATAAAGCCCCCCTCTTGGGACTCGCCAAAATAGAGTGCTATAGAGAGGGGGTGCTATAGACAGGTCACTTTTAATGTAAAATGTTTACATTTTAATGTGTAAAATCGGGGGTATAGAGAGGAAGGTGCTATTTAGAGGGGGTGCTATAGACAGGTTTAACTGTATATAATATATACATATCGTAATTTAAACAAAGCTATATAAGTTAATAGTCCTTATTTAAGCTTGTACCATTTCAATAACCAATAACTCTGTCCCTATCTGCCTTCACCACCTATTTCAGTCATATTAGTTAAGAATTGTCGACGTGTATAGCCGACAAACATACATACATACACTGACTTTTATATAAATGGGGATAATGATTATAAACATTGTCATGGCGAGAAAATAAGCTTAAAAACGATAATATACACTGCGTGACATTGAAAATGGAACACCAAGAAATAGTGGCCAGAAAGTGATGAAACTCGGCAGACAGAGAGAGACAGGGACGTACAATAAGTGATCTTTATTTCAAAATGATAGTCATAATACAGAGCGAGAACGGCGTCGGCTTAGTAGCAAGTAGAACCACCGCGGACGGCGATGCACGCAGCAACACGTCTAGGTAGAGAGTCAATCAGAGTACGGATGGCGTCCTGAGGGATGGCTCTCCATTCCCTCTCAACCATTTGCCACAGTTCGTCTTCTGAACGCGGCTGTGGCAAGGCATGCAAACGGCGTCCAATGATGTCCCAGACGTGCTCGATTGGTGAGAGATCAGGAGAGTACGGTGGCCAGGGAAGCATCTGTACATCTTGCAGAGCTTGTTGGCTAATGCGAGCAGTGTGCGGTCGGGCGTTATCCTGCTGATAAAGGCATTGGGTACCCCCTGAAGGTAGGGGAGTGTCACCGGTCGCAGCACATCATCAACGTATCGTTGGGCCGTCATAGTGCCCTGAATACGAAGTAGAGGTGACCTGGAATCATACGCGATTGCGCCCCAAACCATGATTCCAAGTTGTCGCATGGTAGGGCGTTCCACAATTGCTGCTGGTTAGGACCTTTCTCCACGTCGACGCCACACGCGTACACGCCGACTATCACTGGACAAGCAGAAACGCGACTCATCTGAGAACACGACCCTGTGCCATTCCGTCATCCACGTCGATCTAGCCCGGCACCATTCCAAACGTTGGCGCCTATTCGGTGGGGTCAATGGCAGTCTTCTTAGCGGACGGCATGAGTGCAAGCCATTAGCAACCAATCGACCGGAAATGGTTCTGGTCGAGATGGAATGATCTAGGGTGTCTTGCCCATGTTGCAGGATGGCGGTACAAGTGGCTTGTGGGGCCGCCACTGCTTGTCGAAGGATACGCCGATCCACACGTGCTGACGTCACTCTGGTTGCACCGACATTCCTATAAATTGCCACATTTCCTTGTTCCAACCATCTTCTCCACAGTCGGTGCACCGTGGATGCACCAAGGTGTGTATCAGCTGCGATTTGACGTATGGAGCAACCTGCCCTTTTCAGTCCGATCCCCATGCCCCTCGTAAAAGCGTCTGTCTGCTTGAACTGCCTCTGTTTACGATGACCTGGCAATCTCTGTTATTACACGTGTCTTTTGACACAAGAACAAAATTTCTACAATGATTTTCCTTGAAGAAATAACGACACGAATACTGTCCTTTCTGCAAGTTCCTTCAATTATATCTTACTCCATGTGCGCACGTGAGCTGCGCATTTTACATCATTTGCATAACTCGGTTAGGCGCGTCTACCCTGAAATTTGCATAATTTTCTGGCCACTATTTCTTGGTGTTCCATTTTCAATGTCACGCAGTGTATATAAGAATTTAAAATATATATTGCCTATAGGGTTTCATACGTCATCCTATATATATTTGAATAATAAATAAATTATGTGAATAATTATATCAGAAGATAATCAGCCTTTTTAAATTAATTTATGTCATAATTTGTATATAATTGTATGCACCCCCGACCCACTATGCATGTACAATGTATGATTTTCAAAGATTTAATAAAGAATAAGGTAACTGGAGGAAAGAAAGTAGCAACAAGACATAGGAAGTAGTTTTAAAGCGGGCACAAATTATTAATAACTTGTACAGTCAATACTTCCTGACAAGGCCGGACGTATCTGGTGACCGCAAAAGTTATAAAAGTAGAGAGACGCCCAATATTTCCGGACAGGACCGGACGTATTTGATAACCGCGGAAGTAAATAGAGTCGAACTAACACCCCAGGCCGGGCGTATCTTCCACCAAAGAAAGCCGCCGGTCCAATTAGGAAGCAATAACTAAGTAGGTCAACCAATAGAAAAACGGGCACGTTCCATCCTTCGACCAATGGAAAAGAAGACAACTCGTGGTGTTAAATCGAGAAGCAAGAATTGTCAGTAGGGATTTCGCTCCCATAGGAACAACACCTATGTAGTAGGGCTTTGGCTCCCATCGGAACAACACCTACAGTTGCTCCTTCGCTCCCAACAAGGTGACATCGGCTCTGGACCTCTCTCCCTCTGCTCATCCCGTAGCTAAGTACAATCACCACCATGTGATCAGATAATTAACAATCAAAACCCGCTCCGCTCTTCTCAAGCTTTCTTTCCTCCAACCCAGTTGCCTTTTATTTTCAAACCCCATCACGTGTCCTGATTATTCCTAACTGTATGCTTCAACTTCCACTCAAACGACTGCGTTTCAACCAATCCTCACCATTCAAATCGAACAACAAGAAATTCCGCAACGATATTGTCACAGAACGGATAAGTCGACAGGATAAAGATATTATGGAGCTTAATCAGGATCAAGATGGAAATTAGCCCAGACGCCAGCAAATCAAACGGCAATGACAAACCCAGGGGAAAGAAGCGGGCAAGAAGAGAGGCGACCAGGCGCCTTCTAGCGGCCATCATATGGCAGATGACCGTGGCCCTCCGACGAGTCAACGCCCCGCAAAGTGAGACGGAGTGCCGGAGCACCATTCCCCGGGGAGGACGACGGACACAACCCCCGCCAATCCCAGGCGAGTGTCACCAAGGCCGGACACCGACCACCGAGGAGTCATCCACCGCCATGCCGTACACCGCCCCCGAAACCAATCCGCGCGACCCGGGACAGCACAAACGATCCCAAAACGATATTCCAGTACCGGACTTCACTTCAATTTCGCGGACGGTGCGAGCAGTCCCGAGCCACAAGCCAATCATCCCAAACCAAGACGTCCCAGAGGAGACCTGTTGAACTGAGGTAGGCACCCACCCTATGGCGTCAAGAAATTGACTTTGGACTTCTATCTAACCTACCTACCCCTCTAATCATGTATCTAACCTTGTACTCAATGAATGCACGCACGGGCTAGGCCAAACCTGTCCGAAAGGACTTGCACTGCAATCAAATTTGTCACACAGGACAACCCTTGCCTGCATTCATTGACCCCACCACAATGTTTATCACTCAACCCAATTACCAGTACTATATGCCCTCAAATACAAGCCACAACAGCTTCAACCATCACCATGCCCAAAAAAAAAAAAAAACGTGTCAGTACAGCTCACACACTTACCACACAAAATCCATACATGACCAAACGTCGCCACGCCATAACCACGCAAATGTACCTCACAACAATCCCACAAACGTATTTAGCAACAATCACGACATTCGCAACAACAATACACCGACAACATCCATCCAAAGGACGGTTTTCAAGCTAACAAACACGCACAACCCGCCCAACAAGCGCGACACTCGCGCCAAAAGACGACAACAACCAACAAACGCATGCACAGTCGTTAGTAACAATCATCTCGTCTACCCAAAACACTAAAAAAATGTTCACCTTAAAAGGTGCCATATACACTAACAATAGAAATTTCGATATATGTTCGTACAACCAGCACCCATGACTTTAATAAATTTGTTGTTCATAGTGAGAACAGATTAGATTTTGTACAAACAAGGACTTCGCGTGACACCTTTTCATTCACAATTTTTTTTTTTTTCGATTCGTGTCACAGGTCACCCCACAAAACTTTTCATTTCAGGCCACAGACGCCTTTCACCACGCCTGTGACACGTCTCCACTCAAAACGTGTTCACGTCGTAAGCCTCATTTTCACTCAATTCCACTCTAATATCACTGAATAGCATTTTTTACTAAAGTCACAACGACCATTTGATTTAATAAATGGATACAACGTCCGGATTTTCAAAATACAAATAATGCCGAAATTACACCACTCATCTTTTCACAATGTTATTGGCAGAACATAACACACGACAATACAAAAACAGGTAAAAACCTGTCCCACCTGCCGATTCTCTAGAAGTATCGACGAAATCCAACCAACACTACGTAAAACACCGACCCAACCCACAAATAAAACAATTCGTACACAAAATATGCCGCACACAAAATCAATTAGGCGGACAGGAAACGTAGTTCCCCCCACTTCCGGATCCAATTACTTGCAAACAAGGGAGGGTAATTTTAGATCGGTCACCGCTTTACCCATCCACAGATTCCTCTCTCTCTATGCCACCAATCTTGGATTCCAATTCAAGCCTGCGCATCGACTTTTACAATGTCATCAAATCGACTGTCATTCGAAAATCAAACAAGGTACACGCACACACATTTCTTACACAACAGACTTCTAACATTTTCCACAACACACACAAAGACAAAAATTTATAGGGCATAATTGAGCAATTAAAACATCTAGATCGGGGCATATAGATACAACAAGGTTCAATTCAATACATTTTTTTGTTTATACATTAACCAATTTTACTATTTTTCAATTAAATTCAAAATATTTAACCAATTTAACAACTTATTCAAATTATTATCATTTTTAATTATCAATTATCATTCTATTTACCACTTAGCTTATATTGCCATAACTTCAATTATCAACGAAAACTCATTGATTTTCGGTTAAACTAAAAACATTAAATCATCCTTTATTGTTGAAACCTTTTTATTTTTCATTTTTCTTTTTTTTTAACCAAGCACTCAACTTTGATTTCGCTCAACCACTTTTTATTTTTTTTATTTGATTTCAAAATACCTTATGAAATTTTATTTTTATTTTTATTTTTTGATTTCTCAAAAGCCCTAATAGAACTCCCTCGATTTCCATTCCCAATTTCGAGTAGAGTATAGTTAGGCATTTTTCCTTTTTCTCACCATGCAACCAAACATTTACTTTGATTTCTTCCAACTTTTTATTTTTATTTTTGATATCTCAAAAGACTCAATAAAAATCCCTCGATTTCCATTCCCAATTTCGAGTAGAGTATAGTTAGGCATTTTTCCTTTTTCTCACCATGCAACCAAACATTTACTTTGATTTCTTCCAACTTTTTATTTTTATTTTTGATTTCTCAAAAGACCTAATAAAAATCCCTCGATTTTTTTCCAATTTCGAGTAGAAATTAGTTAGGCGCATTTTCTTTTTTTTTAATCCACTATGTACCATAGCATTCATTTTGATTTCTTACAATTAAAATTTTTTTTTTGATTTCTATTAATTATACTCAACCTATATCATCAACACCATTCTATTTTACTTCTTATATCGCCACCAATGCTTGTATATAGACTCTCAATACCCACAACTAATTTTCCCACAAAATTATTTTTTACTTTACAGAATTCTCTCAGGCTAACCCCTTCTTGAATTCTTCACATGTAGGGGGCGCATCTGTCATAATTTGTATATAATTGTATGCACCCCCGACCCACTATGCATGTACAATGTATGATTTTCAAAGATTTAATAAAGAATAAGGTAACTGGAGGAAAGAAAGTAGCAACAAGACATAGGAAGTAGTTTTAAAGCGGGCACAAATTATTAATAACTTGTACAGTCAATACTTCCTGACAAGGCCGGACGTATCTGGTGACCGCAAAAGTTATAAAAGTAGAGAGACGCCCAATATTTCCGGACAGGACCGGACGTATTTGATAACCGCGGAAGTAAATAGAGTCGAACTAACACCCCAGGCCGGGCGTATCTTCCACCAAAGAAAGCCGCCGGTCCAATTAGGAAGCAATAACTAAGTAGGTCAACCAATAGAAAAACGGGCACGTTCCATCCTTCGACCAATGGAAAAGAAGACAACTCGTGGTGTTAAATCGAGAAGCAAGAATTGTCAGTAGGGATTTCGCTCCCATAGGAACAACACCTATGTAGTAGGGCTTTGGCTCCCATCGGAACAACACCTACAGTTGCTCCTTCGCTCCCAACAAGGTGACATCGGCTCTGGACCTCTCTCCCTCTGCTCATCCCGTATCTAAGTACAATCACCACCATGTGATCAGATAATTAACAATCAAAACCCGCTCCGCTCTTCTCAAGCTTTCTTTCCTCCAACCCAGTTGCCTTTTATTTTCAAACCCCATCACGTGTCCTGATTATTCCTAACTGTATGCTTCAACTTCCACTCAAACGACTGGGTTTCAACCAATCCTCACCATTCAAATCGAACAACAAGAAATTCCGCAACGATATTGTCACATTTACACATTAGTTAGAGTTTAAAATCTATTTGTGAAAAATATAGTATCTTACATATATATTTAATTTTATCTTTTAAGGTAAAACTTTATTAAGGCTCTTAGGAATGGGTGCCGTTCTAGACCTGTTCGAAGAATAATACTAGAAATGTTCTAGTATTATTATATTAAAAACATTATACAGTTAAACCTGTCTATAGCGCCCCCTCTAAATAGTGCCTCCCTCTCTATAGCGCCCGATTTTAAATACGTAGTACGATGCGATTTACATTAAAAGTGACCTATCTATAGCACCCCCTCTCTATAGCACCCTATTTTGGTGAGTAAAGAGGGGGCGCTATAGACAGGTTTAACTGTATATACAAACATAATATAGCATTATATTTGTATCAACTACGTCCCTACTGTCAGGACATGGATATGTTCAAACCGACATGGCCAGATAAAACAAGTCCATGATCCAACATGTCCACACTGCCAAGAGGAAGATCAAAACGTGGAGCATGTCAACTGCCCAGCATTCCAAATACAGCGATTCCAGACGGCTACATTCCTTGAACTGACATCTTTCAAAATTACTGCCCTGTTGAATCTACCAAGAAACAAACTGGCCTGGAAAAATTTGGTGAACTGGTTACTAAGGCTACCAAGACAGACTCCTAACCCGCAGGACAGCCCGGGTAGTTGGCGATCTATGGATACGCTCCAAGAGCCTTGATTAACTATATGTAAATAATAAATTGTTGTGTTATCCTGAAATTAGTCTAGATAATTTTCTACGTAATAATAGATTTTTGATAATATGAACTTTGTATTTTTTCTGAAAAACCTTTTTTTTTTTGCAAATACAATTAAACCTGTCTATAGCGTTCCTCTAAATAGTGCCTCCCTCTCTATAGCGCCTAATTTTATATACGTAGTACGATGCGATTTACATTAAAAGACACCTGTCTATAGCAACCCCTTACGATAGCACCCTATTTTGGTGAGTCCCAAGAGGGGGCGCTATAGACAGGTTTAACTGTACATATTGACTATTTAAATACCTGCAAATAATCGGGAAAAGTGGATTAATGGGTTAATATGATAAAGAATATGTGAAAATAATAGATATCTCATATTTTGAAATATATTTGACATTATTGAAACCTCGAAAAGGTGACCATCAAGTAAAACAATCTCGCACACATAATTTTACCTATTACTCAAAATATTGTTACGACGCTTCTCAGCCGTCGATGTTTGCGTTCATGGTTTCTAGAAGAACAATGTGGATTCTTTGTGGATACAGCTTAGTACGGTATATATTTATTCCCAGAGCTTTAAAAAGTGGGTTAATGGCTATATACAGTGGATGGACTTGCCTTCATTGTCCGACACTAGAGGGATCCTCCTCGTCACCGTCTTCTCCTTGCCCCTGATCTCGATGTCAGCAGACTGACGTTCCTTCCCAGACTGTGATGTCCTCTCGGCACACAAACCCCCTTCAGCCGACTGCTATCTCGGCTCCTTCCTTCACTACGACACCAGCCGGACTGTTTATCTCCCGCCCCCTCCTCTGGAATCTGTCAATAAACAATTCCTTGTGGAGGGGTGCCCCGCATACCTTCTTTTCTTGGCTTGCCCACATCTTCTCTACATCTTCTTTGCTGCACCGCTTCAATATATCACAGCTGACACCCACTCGTTTTTAGCTAAAATAGTCGTCCAAAAACTTAATTGATTACACATCAATAAATACATTTACATCTTTATAGGTATCTAACGTATAGTTTCTATTTTACAGTATAATTTTCCATTAAAAGTACAAACAAGTTTTATGAGAAGGATCTCAATATAAATTTCAATTAACTCTATAAATATTATTTAATTTAAATAATAGTTGTTCATTCTCAAATTGTTGTTTTAACCTTTTTGCTGTCAGATGTACTAGAGCGTGCTGTCAGCCAGTGACGCTGACATTGGCTTAAACATGCCCCAAATGCCTTGCATTCCTCTTTTTAAAGACATTTTATCCAATTACAGGTAAACCTGTCTATAGCGCCTCCTCTAAATAGCGCCTTCCTCTCTATAGGCCCGATTTTAAATATTAAAATGTAAACATTTTACAACAAAAGCGGCCTGTCTATAGCACCCTATTTTGGTGAATCCCAAGAGGGGGCGCTATATAAAGGTTTAACTGTATTTATTTAGGTAACCCAGGTTCCTGGTGCATATATTTATCCCATAAATAAAACTATATATACACAAAGTTGAATGCACACTCATTGGCGACTAGATAAAAATATATCCCCCCTGGTAACAACATCTGCCCTCTTGCAAGGTCTGGGGGCCACCTCTACTCCACCAACTCACCATATATAAATAACCAGGACAGCTGTGCTCGAATGTAAACCTGTAAATAGAGACGAAATAAATAAGATACCATCAAATAAATTTATTATATTACAATGCTGATACAAAAAACTTTGAGAGAAAATAATTACAAAACAATACTCAGAATGAAATACTATAAAGGAATGACAATACATCAAGATGGCACAAGAACCTAGAGAATATTCAAAATTTGTCCTGGTATGCAACTAACACCTACCCACATATTACCATGTCCAGCAATGAACGCATCCTTGCAGAAAATTTACATAGACCTAGAACAGAAAATCTACACACCCGAGAAAGAGGACATTAGGACTGCTGTGATAGAGATGCATAGAGACGTCTCTTCATTGGCCACGACAATAACAATGCTGATTGAGAAAAATAATAAATGTTGCATCTTATATCACAAACAAGCTTGTTATAGGATCCTGAGAACGGCTACACGCTGGTGTAAAAGTACTTATGAGGATAAACACATAATAAAATGTTAATTAATCATTTGTTGATTGGAAGTTTGAAAAAATATATTTTTATATCAACATACTTTTTATCTAGTTCCCAACGTGTAGTCACTCGCTGTCAATTCTACTTATAGGAATTAATATTTTAAATCTTACTTCTACTTATATTTATGGTGAGGCATCCAGTCGATTTAATCTATGGTGTTAGATCCTGTCGACTCTCGCTATACTGTGTTAACCGAGAGGAACAGTCAGGATGGGGAGTTTTTTATTACCTCTCTGCACCTTGGAAGACCTTTAACAGTTCTCAGAGTACAGGCATCGAGGTCGAGTTTAGCTTGGGAATGTCTATACACAATAAACGAAGAGACACAGTTTTACTAGGAAAGTTCCGTGAACAGATGAAAGTCGAGCTAGGAGCGAAAGATGGAGATTTAAGAAACGTTCTTACTGGTCTACATGGTCTATGGTGCGGACCTTTTTGACATCTGACGAGGGCTCCCGCTGATGGTGAAATGACTATATTTTCGGCTAGGGCGGAGGTCTTATATATCTTTGCCGAGAGAGGAAGTATTGAATTTCAGCGGATGCAACAAGATCGTGGATCGGAAGCTATATTGTACACTCTGGCAACGCCCTGATATCTTGTTATCTTTAGGCCTCGTTGGACTTCTATCTCAATCTTTTGCTTTAGCGCAACTCTGAATCTATTACAGAGTTTTATTTATTTATCCTCAGTTTGTATAAAGACATTACATATGGTGATGTAATGACACATGTCAATCATAAGGAGTTGTTAACAACAAGGGTGAAATATAAAGTAGCTAAAAAAGATGCAGCCTCTTGTAATCAAATCAACGATCGGCCCAGCTGGCGAAAAGGTCAGTATAATCGAAACCAACATACTTTTGAAAATTCTTGAAAGATGTGGCATCGAGTACAAAGTAGAAGAAACTCCATCAAAAAGAAACGAACTCGCAAATCCCCATCAGATTCAACATCACGTAGCCAAAAGACACCGAGAATGGAAGTTGTCTCACAGCATAATAAAAACGATGTCTCTATGAACGAGGTAACTGAAGTCCCTCAAAAAACGTCCGCAGCTACCCCTCCTCAGGTTAACGAAGAAAACATTGAAGAAGATGGTCCTTGGACAACAGTTACACATGCAAAAAAGCCAATAATACCACCTGTAATAGCAGAAAATGTAACAGACTGGAAGTTGCTCTGCCAAGAGCTGAAAGACCTGTGCACAGATAAATTCCAATGCACGATCTCAGAATATAAGCACATTATCAAGGCCAAAATATTTCAGACTTCAAAAAAATCAGGGAATACGTTCAAAAAAACAATGGCTGCTACTCTTATAGACTCCAAGAAGAAAAACCGCTCAAAGTGGTATTAAAGGGCGTGACAACAGCCACAAGACTGAAGATATAGCAATCGAACTTGCAACAATGGGCTTTACTGAGACCTCTGTCAAGAGACTTCATAAACAATCAACTAAAAGGCCAATATATTTAGTGCTGGTAGAATTACCGAAAAATGAACATAACAAGTAAATTTACGGAATAACTGAACTTATCTATCTGAAAATTGCAGTAGAATCTTTCAGAACAACAAACCGTGTGACTCAATGCTTCAACTGCCAGGGTTTTGGGCACGGTCAACTTAACTGCTTCCTGAAACCAAAATGTGTCAAGTGTGCTGAGGAGCACCATTCGAAGGACTGCCCAAGAAAGTCAAGACAACTTCCCCCAAAGTGTGCAAACTGCGAAGAAGCGCACACAGCCAATTACCGCGGATGCCCTAAGTTTCCAAGAGTACATCATCAACAGCCAAGATACCCTGGTCAGTACAAACCTAACAACCCAATTCCGATTTCAAAAAGATCTGAAACACTGCCGAAAATTGTAGAACAACAAAACAAAAGCAATGCTGAGGTTGTGACACGAAAAACTTCTCGTTCTTAAACTAAGGACCTGTGTGAAAAATTGATGCAAGTAATAAAAACATACCTACAATGAATTGCAAATTACCGTTTAAAATTATTGCTTGGAATTGTAACGTAATCAGTTCAAAGAAAAAAGAATTATTGCACTATTTAGAAAATAACTCAATAGACATTGCTCTGCTCAGTGAAACTCACCTCAAACCCTCAATTGATCTAAAGTTCAAGAACTATCGAACCATTAGAACTGACCGAATTACAGGAAAGGGTGGGGGAACAGCCATCATTATAAATCCTTTTTTAAATATAAAAATATGCTGATTCATACTTGAAACTTGGAAAATACTTCAATTTTGATAAAACCAGATGGAAAAACCCTCTTGCAAATCGCAGCAATTTATAAGAAGCCTGACGCACCATTATTGGAAAAAGATTTGAACCAACTGATAAAACACAACCACGCAATAATCGTTGCAGGAGACTGGAACTCCAAACACCCCCTTTGGGGATCAAGGACTTCTAATAAGAGTGAAATCGTGCTGCACAATTTCTCTGAAAGAGAAAGCCTCGACATTGTCGCACCTTCGTCACCCACGCATTACAGTCCACTCGGCAATCCCGATTTCCTAGCCTTCGCTGTTTTTAAAAAACATTCCCTGGACCCCAAAGGCCAGAACCACCGACGATTTATCATCTGACCATCTCCCTGTAATCTTTGAATTGAATTGTCCAAAAGATGAATTCACAACCCACAGCTCAGCTGAGTAATTAATTGGGTTCATTTTCAACAAGATCTAATCTCCACCACGCCCCCCAGACTTCCCTCGAAAACTGAAGTAGACATTGATTCAGCAGTTGGAATTTTAAACGAGAAAATTAATAATAGCTACTCGAAAAACACCATAGTCTCATCTTCCAAATTAATAAAGAACCCAAAAACCAAAGCCTTAATAAGGGAGAAAAATAAAGCTAGGAAAAGATGGCAATCAACCTGGGATCCAGCTCATAGAGCTATTTACCTCAATCTTCAAGGAAAGGTAAATCAAGCCCTTGAAGCAGAGAAATCTGAAAATTGGAATAGTTTTTTAAGCAAACTTAAATCGAGCCCAACAGACTTCTGGAAAAAAACAAAACCCATTAGGAAAAAACTGACAAAATCACTAGTTTAAATGCAAATGGAAAAAACTTGCTGACCGACAAAAAATTGGAAATGATCTTTCAGAGCATTTTTCCAAACACTTTTCCAAGTCGGAGGATGAGGTTCCGTCTTACCTAACAGATAACACTTGCCATCATCCCCAAGAGAATATACTATAAATGACAACGCCAAATGAGGTCAAGGAAGTGATTAAAAACCTAGGTAATCACAAAGTTCCAGGCCACGACAATATTACGCCGCAAATGACTAAAAACCTCCCCATCAAATGGATAGTTTTTCTCGCTGGGATCTTCAATGCTGCATTACACCTGTGCTACTTCCCGAAAAAAAAAAAGACATGGAAACATGCCATTATCATAACTATTCTAAAAAAATCACCTGTCAAATCACCTGAAGATCTCAGACCAATCAGCCTTCACTCTACCATCGGTGAGGTATACAAGAGGATTGTTCTTCGCAGATTGCAGACATACATGGATTTTATTAAATTTATCATTCCTCAACAATTTGGATTCAGAAAAGGACACTCCACAACCCAGCAGCTAATCACAGTAATAGACTACATCCAAATAAGAAAGTTCCACAAGGAGGCAGTAGGTGCTATTTTTCTAGACTTTACCAAAGCCTTTGATAGAGTATGGCATGATGGCTTGATAGCAAAAATAACAAAAAATCAATTTCCAAGGGATTTTATCAAATTCTTGAAAAACTATCTCCAGGACAGGACATTTTCAATTAAGCAAGGGAATTATATAACCATGGCAAAACCAACCCAGATCTGAGTCCCTCAAGGCTCTATCCTTGGGACCCTACCTATTCAACATCTACATCAACGATTTCCCTCCACATCCAAAATGTCAAATAAAACTTTTCGCAGATGACGCAGCAAATTTAGCAAACTCCAAATCAATAGGAATAATAACTACACAACTCCAAAATTACATAAACAGTATAACCAAATGGTGCAATGATTGGAAATTAGACATCAACCCAAAAAAGTCTCAGGCAATAATTTTTCCTCCACTAGACAATAAAAAATTCAAGCCACAATCCATCCTAAAGGTAAACCAGAGCCCTATTAACTGGACTGACAGCGTTAAATATCTTGGAGTTACCTTAGACTCCAAGTTGAAATTCAACATGCATGTCAAAAATATCATAAAGAAAGCAAAAATCACAAAAATAACATTATCAAGCCTGTTCAACTATAGAAGCAAATTGACTACAAAACAAAAGTTTACTCTATACAGAAGTTGTATCGTCCCGATAGTTACATACGCACTCCCAGTTTGGTGCAAATATATTACAACCACAGACAAAAATAGGATAAACGCATTTATGAGAATCTGCCTTCGGACAAGTATAGGAGCTCCATTCAACCTATCAAACAAGATACTGAAGGAGGATTTGAACCAACCCGATCTAGAAGATATGTACCAAACTCCCGTTAAGAAATTATACCTTCAATTGCATAATTCAAATAAACCAACCATACAAGATATTCTACAAAATAAAGGAGATATCAATCCCCGATTCCGACGACCCGGCCCTGACACTTAGTCAAGAGCTCATCGCCCAACAGCTGCCCTCCTGAAAGGCCTAGGGGTACCACCAACTCGCCATGTGTAAATAGCCAGGACAAGGTGACTCGCGAGCTGTGCTCGAATGTAACACCTGTAAATTGAGACGAAATAAATAAATGTCAATCATGCCTATAATTATTTATACATGTGTTTCTATTATACATCATGAAAATCTTGTTATATCATATGCAAAATGAGGTTGTTAGTTTAAATTACCATATATATGTACATGATTTTCTAAAATGCAGTTAAACCTGTTTATGATGCCCCCTCTTAATAGCGCCTCCCTCTCTATAGCGCCCGGTTTTAAATACATAGTATGATGCGATTTACATTAAACGTGACCTGTCTATAGCACCCCCTATCTATAGCACCCTATTTTGGTTAGTCCCAAGAGGGGGGGGTATAGACAGGTTTAACTGTAGATATAAAGCGTTACGTATATGCATATATCGAGAATTAAATAAGAGTGACAGAGAGTCACTAATATTTCGGGTTACTAAATAAATATTTTAGTAAGATGTTGCCATATATTTTATAAATATTTTATTCATAATAAACATGATTTCAAAACTTTGATATAAAACTTTAAAATATCGTTTTAAAAGAAAAAATTATGTTATTAAATTCTAAATTATTTGCCATATCAAAAAAAATTAAACTTTGCCATGATGCCTTAGTGCGCCATCTGTTATGAAAAATCGAAACTATTATAGACGAGTATGATTCTTTTGAAAATAAACAGTAGATATTGTTTAATTTACAAAATATTCATACGCGTCTATAATAGTTTCGAAACTTTATCATGTCGTCATGAAACTTTAAAATGTGTTGTGTTAAAAGTATAATACCATTATGTGCACTCAAATATAAAAAATAGCCTTTTAAAAAAATCAAATTATGAAATTCTGTCTTTCTCATCTATTTTTGACACTAGGTCAATTACTTCTCCAAGTTGTTAAAATCTGCTAAAATGCCATAAAGTTAGGTTAAATATGATAATATGAATATGAAAATGTTCGTGGAAGAAAAAAAACTAGACATTTTTAAACATTATATATATAAATTTATTTACCATGTATTTTTATTCTTCACAATTCAAATATTTAACAAGTTCTAATTGAAAGGTAATATAAAATTCAGTCTCTGAGGATAATCCGTCCCTCATTTACGGCTTCCTCCAGTTCATTTTCCACATTATCAATGAATGTAAAAATATCCTCATAACGGTTTCTATCAAACATATCTTTTAGAATCTTTGGAATTTCCGGACGTTTTTTCGATTTATTAACTTTTGGCCTCTTAGCAGCTGGAAGCTTTGAATCATTTTCTAACTTTCTTTTTTTACGTTCCAATTCAATTAATTCCTTAGGCTTTTTCAGGTCAAATAATGTATCTGATAGATCAGGGTGATATTTCTTCATGTACTTTTTAAGATCTGCGTAAGTCCAAAGTCTTTTACCATCAGGTGAGACAATATAGAGGTCAAAACTTTTAGAACTTTTGTCTTTCCTGTCTTTGATAACTTTGGTAAATCCATGGCCGAGATCAATTCTGACTTCCTTTTTTTCTTGATCTTTGTCTTCGTTAATATCTTGACCCGAATGGTCTTCTGGTTGATTTTGAGTTGATGTATCTCCATTATCTTTGTTGGTATTATCATCTTGATCATTTTCTTGGGAATCTTGAGAAGAAAGAGATTTTTCGATGTCTTTGACTGAGCCTTCATTTTGATTGTCGTTTATATATTGAGTTAGAGAAGCTTTCTTAACTTTTGAAGATTTCTTTGATATTTTTGCGTGTTTGGTGGGTTTTGCTTTATATCTTTTAAGATCCATAGGAATCTTCAGATCGAAATAATCTTTTGGGTATTCAGGATGAGCTTCGAGATAATTTTCAATTTCTTTCTTTGAACGTAGTTTCTTTTGGTCAGGAGTGACAAGGACGGTATCACGTTTACCAGCCCATTTTCCTTTGGCTCTTTTGACAAAAATTTTCTTGAAACCATAGTCAAGATCATATGTCTCTAGGGGTTCTACAGATTTTTGGATATTTGTTTCTTGATTATTTGATGGTTCTTCTTGGTCATTGAGCATTGGTTCTTCTTGCTTACTTGACTCGATTTCCATTTCTTGTGAGTTAGATAGATTTTCATGCTGGTTGCACCTATTTTCTTGTAAATTAGAGATCTTTTCAGATTCTTTGGGTAATTCCTCTTGGTCGTTAGACATTATTCTTGGTTGTTCTTTAGAAATAAACTTAAAATGTTTTTTAATTTATATTTATAACCTGTGGATTGCAGAACGCCAACTACCTGTTGACGTGAAAAGGAAGAAAATAGTTTCTCTATGATAAAACACTCAAATAAAAAACTTTATTTAAATCTGTTTAATATTTTCAAATATATTAATATATTTTTTCACTAAATTAAATATATTTTTTAAATAAAACACGTAAATATTTCAATAAAAACTCCATAGTTTAATTCCCTTCCAAATATTTGCATAAAACATATTAAAAAATGAAATAAAACTCTAACTACTTTTTCGATTTACATAAAGGCGAATTATTTTATTTAAAAGATTAAAGATTTTATATGAGAAAAAATATGAATTCCTTTTTATACAAAATATTATCATTGTATTCAAGATCATTCTCATTTTGAAATCGGTTAAAAATCGATTAGAAAATCAATTCGAATTACACCTACTCTAGTTGGAAACAATTCAATTGAGAATGATTTAAATATTAAACATGAAAACGATTTAATCAAAAGTTTTGTAATAAAAATACGTCATTCGCCATACTTCATGAACAAAAACTTAAGGAAGTTGTACCTTTCAGCATATATATATC